>CM055966.1:56602500-57197500 GCA_029531755.1 Holothuria leucospilota | reverse complement strand
TCACGAAGGAAAGTTTCAAACAAATCTTCCCAAGGTTAGTTCAGGGGCGGATTTAGGGGGGACAGGGGGCCCGCCCCCCCTTTTCAAAAAATTTTGAAAGTTTTCTTCAACTTCATAAAACAAAGGACAATGCCCTATCCAATGAAATAGGCCTATGAGATGTGTCAGAGTGAAACTCAAACTTGGTCCTTATTTTCTACCTCAGAAAATAAGTGTTATGTTAATAACTCTGCTACTGACTTTCAGCTGATAACATTTAGGCTTATATTGGCCTCAGTAACGTTCTCTGGGCATTGCAAGTAGTTACTCATGAGCGCTGCGTTAATGGATTGCTAACTTCAGTCTACTACCGGCCAGACCCACAGCATTGGGAGCACTGCTTCTACTTTCAGGGAATTTCAGAATTCTTTAATATTTAGAGGAATATTTTCAACAAGATCAGGCTTTTAACTATAACTTGCTGCAACATTACCCTGTAGTGTCTTATTTAAGCCTGTAATTTATTTTAACGAAATGCAGTGTGAATTCAGGGTAAAATTTAAAATTTACTAAATTATGAACATTTTCCAGCGATATATGATCAGTTCAAAAATATATTTAAGGCATTACCATTTTGCATCTAAGCAATCTTAAATTAACAAAAATTTCTCAAAGGGGAGGGGATACCCCTCCCCTTAGACCCCTCCCCAGAAAAGCATCTTTCACTCAACCAAAAGTTAAAATTCACTGAATTATGAACGCTCTCCAGCCGTATAAGATCAGTTCAAAAAATACACCACAGACATCACCATTTTGCATCTGAGCAGCCTTTAATTAACAAAAATTTCTCAAAGGGGAGGGCCCCCCTCTTGCCAAATCCTGGATCCGCCACTGTAGTTCCTGTCCTTTGTCGTAAACCTTACAATTCCTTTCATGGTTTCCCATCATGATAATTAGCATGAAAACAGAAATAATTTCAAGACAAAAAAAAAAAACAGAACCTCATTGAAATCAAACGTAAAGTGACTTGGTAGGACCAATCACGACGTAAGCTTTGCAGGCAATGTTTGGATTTGGTATGATGGTGGGAATTAATTGTGCAGAAATTTGTTTAGGCCAAAAATATGCAGATGGGGGATCATCTCCGTCTGTTAAAGGAAATTAATCTTAATCTAGGAATTATAAATCTTTGAAGTGCAACTGAAGTGGGTTCATTTCCATGATTAAGCCTTCTCAGGCTCATGTCGGACAAACCAGGGCCGTAGCTAGGGTCATATGTTTGGGGATGTGAAGGTCCCACATTCGGACTGGATGGATGTTTTTTCTAACCAAATGGTGGCACGTGAATAGTACCATTTTTTTTGCCTTATATACAGCAGTGGGGATCCTTCCTTTGTCACTACACAAAGGTGCCGTCCTGGGGGAGGGGTCTAAGGCGAGTCCCCTTTGAGAAATTTTTGTTAAGTTAAGGTTGCTTAGATGCAAAATGGTGCTTTCTTTGGGATATATTTGGAACTGATCATACATGGCTGGAAAATGTCCGTAATTCAGTGAATTCTAATTTTTGTTACTTGAAAGCAGAGAGTATGTTGTCTAAGAGAAGAATACGTTGTCAACAAACCATCCCCCTCTTTAGGCTACTTTACTGCCTTCTATTCCAGCAAAACTTTTACGCAGAAATACGTGCATGCATTCAATAGAAACTTTCTTGGACTATTACGAAAACTCCTTTCCTTCATTGTGCATTATAAAAGGGCATTTAAGGCTGGCAGATACCTGTATAGGGCCGCTCCTAGAAGCTCTGGATCAGTCATATAAAGTGGGGGCAATGACACCATGCTTATTACCTGACATCCAAATGATAACATAGACGTACGGGACTCTTCTAATTTGGGGGGGGGCAGACAATTTTTTGCTCGAATCTCAAAAAGAATTTCGTTGCAGTTCAGGTGCATAAAATAGATCACCAAACACTACATGTGCGCTCAGCGCGGGAAAATTTTTGCACATTTTTCGGGATTCGATCGAAAATTAGGGAACTCAGTAGAAATTCGGGCAATCTTTTCACTTTTACTTCATCTTTGCCGGAATTTCACGTATTCTATGCCCGAATTTTTGTCCTTTCCTGCCCGAATTTTTCGACCTCAGAATTCTTTTGTGGGGGGGGGGGGTGTGCCCTCTGTTTCCCCGCGTCGTACGCCTATGAATGATAATATAGGCTATGACGCCAAGCACTTTTACATCTATCGTATTTTTACTAATTTTGAACGAAAATCCAGACGAACAGTTTTTAGCAATGGGGGAATGGGCGGGAGGGAGAGTATAGGTGCAGGGAGGTGATATAAGACCTCCCTGATAGGTATAGGGGTGAAGGACTAACAAGCACGTTTCAGAATTTACACCTATAGTTTATGCTAGAAAAGGTAACTGATACGTTTGTGCTTGTAATGTTTAAATGTGATATAACGTGGACTGTGAGGATTGCACGTAAAGCGCGCCGTCCAGGTAAGAATCAGGTGCGGTGCCAGGACTAAAACCCCGGAAACACCTGGTTAAATTTAAACAATTGGGGGGCTGCCCCCAGATGTTTGCCAGGCCCCCAAAAATTGTGCGTGTCCTAATAAAATGTGTAAGAATTAAGGACGGCGATCAATGCCGTGACCCCCCCCCATTTGATACCTAGGCCCCCTAAAAATTTCGTCCTAGCTACGCCCCTGGTGACATTCTTTACCAGTGAGCAACTTTTGCTTTCGTAAGGTATCCCAGTGCTATAGTTGGCAGAGTTTTTTTTTGAAATTCTCATTAGTGCTTTTTGAGATACCAAGAGGCTTAGAACGCCCCCAGTAATGAACCTCACCTCGCCCCGGTAAATATGCCAATGGCGACTACGCCTCTGAGTGCTACTGACTAAAAGCCCAAATGGTCTTTTTTCACACACTGCGTTGCTGGCCGCCTAAGAAGTTGGCTATGCGATCTCCAAATTAACTTTCAGTGAGATACCATCTGTACTGAGCAGGGAGGTGTTATTAGCTATTAGCTAATAACACCTCCCTGTACTGAGCTTGTAAGCTGGTTGTATGTTAATCCAGGGAGCTGGAAGTCTTCCAGCTCCCCGGTGGTTAATCTACGAGCATGAGACCGTCAGTGATAACGGCATCTGCTCTGCGTAGTAGGCCAAACACATTCCGAAGTTCCAAATTTTTAAACTTTGCTGATTTAAAAAGAATCGTAAGGCCAGCTGTGAAGGTTAGAATCCCTGTGTCCTACCGCTAGAACGCTTATCAGGATTCCTCGCGAATTTTGAAACCACAGCGCGGTGACTTCATATTGCTGAAAGAGCTCAGATCCACCCCAGTAAGCACCAATTTGTGAAGATTTAAAAAGGAACAATTTCTATTGTACTGATGGCCTTCAATAATCTGGTGAAGCATGTCATCCTATATTGTTTGGTTGGCAATAGATTCTAGGTTGGCAATAGATTCTGGCTGGTTATATACAAAACATGAGGTGGTCGGTGATCCTAGTACAAAAACTACGCATATGCCTATCACCTGCCCACAACTCTTCGAGCTGTTACTGTATCACGAAATCAACTCATGATTGTGAGGGTAAACATCGTTCGTGGTTATGTCTACGATCACACAAACTTCATGAAGGTGAATAGACCGTCTCAAGAGATTATTGTTAAATGGAAAAGTTACTAACTTCTCTTCCTTTCTTAATATGCGGTTTATTTCACGTCGGCTATACAGCGCCCAACGTGACAGGTAACTAGACCAACTACAATTTTTCATGATCTTTTGTACAAGGTGCGTCAAAGCAGACGTTTCATTGCAAACCGTGTAGTACCCTCAGCATAAAATCAGTGAGCTTTTACTTGTCAGTATCCAAATAACAACTCCCTGATCAGATTAACTCTATCTACGTAGCCTTTGTTTTTCACTTGATTTGGATTGTAAAGATTATCCCGCACTGTGAGCCCACAGACTTCATGCTGATTTTATCCATTTCATGTTACAGATATTAAGTACTCCTCAGGTTTTTCAAACATGCCTACATACATACAGTTAATAAACTATCTATGAAAGAAGCAAGTAGCTATCTATGAAAAGATCTGTACGTTTTCTGTCATTAAAGTTCGCAACAAAATATTCCGTGTAGATTAGCCTGTAACCAGCAGTACCTACAAGCACAAAATTTTGTTTCGTTTTGTTTCATTTCATTTTGCGAAAGCCCAAACCCTAATGTAGACAGTTTATGCTGTAGCTATATATAATTTACTCTGTGATGTTCATATTGTTACAATCATACGTTACAGCAAAATCACCAAAATACTCTGCCACCCAAAGAGGTAGGTATTCATTATTCATGAGTTATATCGCTATATAAAACTTAATCTCGTCATCTTGGCACGTTGGCCTAATACATTAATTAAGCCACCGTTTTACGAAATTTATCTAGAATGTCTTACACCGACTCTTTCAGACTGATTAAGTATACAATCTGTAAACTACGTCAAAATTAGTTCGGCAAACTGACTCCGAAGTTTCAGTAAAGAAAAGGATGTTTTTCGAGTACCGGTAGTTCATTTTACCAGGGAGTTGTTAGGAAGGAGACAACGACCAAATCTGTCAGTCAATATGTACTTGAAAATGACAATTCTTTTCAGGCACTTTTATTTGATTGACAGGTCTCTTTGCTCTTATTGTTAAGTCTCTGTTGATTAAACCCTTTTAATGATGATCTACTTCTTTCTTTCCCAAGTAATCCATTGTCAGTAACTGAATGTTTTGATGTAAGGTTTGTTTCCGCCAATACACAAACTATTCAGGATTTTCAGTAAAACGACTGGCAACAAACGTTTAAATAATCTATTTCAATTGTGCCTCCACTATTTTAATACGTCACCTGCTGGACTGAATATTGTTCAGGCCCATACATATCTCTCCCATCATTAGGAAATGCATTCGTAAAGTAAGTTGAAAAGAAACTCTTAGCTGACTTTACATGAAATGATATTAAGTGTGACGAATAACGACGAAAGATTAAAATTTCACATTTTTGCGTGAAGACTGGCAACGAAAAGTTAACAAGTTCAACGTAATAGGTGTGTCCTCCCATTGTCAGTTTGACAATATATCAGGCTGATCTTAGTTGATCTAGGTATTGAGACAAACATTTTGAGAAGAAAGGCAAGATAACTGTCGCAAACGAACATTGCTTCAAAGAGTCTACAGAACGTTGCGTCTCCTTCCTAACACCTCCCTGATTTTTCTTTGTCCCCTATATACCCTTTTGTCGTTTTTGAAAAATCCCCAGCTTGAGGGGCACAAACCCATAACAGCATCCTCATTTAGACAGCATTGGGAGAATGAAGCTTTTTACAGCAGTTTTTGTTTAAGTACTAATACAACATTTTAAGCGTTTTCAGCATTGGCAAGGCTTTATTATTGGAAACAAGTTAGGTTTAAAGGAAATCACAGGAGTCCTATTTCCTCTCACATATCACCTATCACCTCTATGATCAAGGAATAGATCTAAATTTTGCACTTGGACCTAAAGATGATGTCATTTTTATTTTTCATTCAGGAGATGGTAGCAAAGCATTGTCAATAAAGTTTATTACTGACTCTCCTTCGTCTGGTGTGGTCACGTGGGATGTTGACGTCAGCAATCTTTCTTTTACACATACTGTAGTTAGATTACTATGTCGTCAGGAATATGACAATGCTTCAGAGTGGACTGATTGGGTAAGTCCGGAAATTTACATGGAAACTAATAAGAAATGAAATTTTAATATTTCAAATGTAAAAGAGCATAAATGTTTAAAAAGCTAGTATAACTCGGACACTTAATTAAAAGCAAGCAAGCAAACAACCAAACAAATAAATGAAAACGGCTGGTGCAATAGCTAAACAACAAGAACCAAACTACTATCACAAAGGGGGAATGAAGAGATCCCAAAGACACTCTCAGAAAAGCGTAGACAGCATATAAAAGAAAGAAACAGGAAACAAAGAGGAAAAACCAGGGAGGAAGAAAAAGAAAGAAACCTTAAGTTCTACTGGAAAAGAGTCAGATGACAGGGAAAGTGATTTGTATAATGATTGCATATAAATTTGAATTCAAATGTATTTACGGAAAACTTTATCATAAGTACTGGAAAGGAATGAATGCAACTATAGATTTAAGTGTTCTGATTCTTTTTCTTCTGTTTTGTTTGGAAAGGTGCGGGAGAGGCATTTCCATGGCAGATGCCATTTAACAATAGTTCTTAAAAACAATAATTCCACAGTAACGCTGTAAGTTTACGCAGTAAGAAAATGACTGTGCTTTTTGTTGATAGTCATATCTTGTTGTGCAGAAAGAATTACATTTGTTTAGTATGCTTGTTATAGTACATCATTTCTAAGAAAAGTTACCACTCAGCATTAACGTAATAGGCTTAGCTGAGTAAAGGCGAATTTATACTTCCAAATTTTCATGTGCTATAATAAGGCTATCAGAACCATATATGGTCATTCCTAGGCTTGCCCTTTCGGGCCGCGGGATTTTTTCCAGGACAAATGGGGGCGATTTTCCGAAATTTCCATTAAAGTCATGAAACATGCTAGGATTAAGGTTAGGGTTATGGTAAAAAAAAATGAAATTGCCCCCATTCGTCCTGGGAAAAAACTACCCCTCCTGGCCAATCACGGACATAGCTCAGAGCAGTGAACGGTATTCAACTTTTATAGGTTTATAGCACTGTACTGAAGTATGAATCGGCATTGAAAGTCCGGTTCCCGGGGAATTGACCAAAGAGATATTATGCGAGTGGGAATTGTTTGGGCGGGCATTGACAAGGGGAATTTTTCGATCATGTTACAACTGTGCGAAGTAAAAGTAACACATCTCAGATGTAAAATACTTAAAAAGATATTCTTCAGGGGCCGCGACAGGTAAGGGGCAGGGGTAACCCCCTTTGTACGTCACCCCAGACGACGATCAGTTACACCAGTGGTTTATTTTTTTTCTCAAGGACGGAAGACCTTCCGAGGTTATTTCCCTAATTTTTGGCGTTATTTCACTTTCGTCCAACGGTCCTAATTTTTGGCGTTATTTCACTTTCGTCCAACGGTCCGTTCCACATAGCTGAAAAGGACGGGCAATACACTCCAGCTTGTTGTCCAGCTTGTTGCTTACGTACCGTAACTTATATGTTTCTGTAAATGTCTGAAATTTCATCCGTAGAGTTGCTATGCTTGTATTTGTCGAAGGTACGGCCGGTAGGCGATTCGCGACTATGAGCTTTGACCAAAGATATTACAAGCATAGATTCCAAACTTAAAATGGCGCGTTGACTCCTCATGGAGGCCAAAATATCGGGGCGGAAGTGCTGATCACTGTTCAGTCGTTTTGAAAACAAACGGGCAAATGAATGTCTTACAAAAGTTTTAATACCCTTTATTTCGCAATTTTGTTGACTGAAGAAGTAATACGCCTCAATAAATTCCACTTAAACAAGAATAACTTATTTCTTCAACGCGGCATTCCACGTATTTACACTTGAATATAAAACGCACAATGACTGGTTTTGCAAGTTCATCGACATTCATTGGTCAGTTTCTATGGTTTCTTCAAGTGACGCACTTTTATATGCGCGTTCAATTACTTACGCGCTCACAACGGAAAAGCAACTAACGCGTTTGTTTCCAGAGCGCGCAGAACTGTGCGTCAAGTATTCCGGATAATACACAGAGAAATGTATTCTGCGCGTATAGAACGCGTTGTAAAAGTGCACACACGCTAACCTCTTTCAACAATGAAATTTTCTGTGACGCGTTCTTATTTTTGTACGCAGATCGCGGGATAGAATGGCGCGCATGTCAAATTTACACTTCCGCCCCGATAAATACGTCTCCATGAGGAGTCACTGAGCGTAACAGTGTAGGTATAGGAGTTTGGAATCTATGCTTATAATATCTTTGCTGCTACCCAAAGATATTACAAGCATAGATTCCAAACTTAAAATGGCGCGTTGACTCCCCATGGAGGCCAATATATCGGGGCGGAAGTGCTGATCACTGTTCAGTCGTTTTGAAAACAAACGGGCAAATGAATGTCTTACAAAAGTTTTAATACCCTTTATTTCGCAATTTTGTTGACTGAAGAAGTAATACGCCTCAATAAATTCCACTTAAACAAGAATAACTTATTTCTTCAACGCGGCATTCCACGTATTTACACTTGAATATAAAACGCACAATGACTGGTTTTGCAAGTTCATCGACATTCATTGGTCAGTTTCTATGGTATCTTCAAGTGACGCACTTTTATATGCGCGTTCAATACTTACGCGCTCACAACGGGAAAGCAACTAACGCGTTTTTTTCCAAAGCGCGCAGAACTGTGCGTCAAGTATTCCGGATAATACACAGAGAAATGTATTCTGCGCGTATAGAACGCGTTGTAAAAGTGCACCCGCGTTAACCTCTTTGAACAGTGGAATTTTCTGTAACGCGTTCTTATTTTTGTACGCAAATCGCCGAATAGAACGACGCGCATGTCAAATTTACACTTCCGCCCCGATAAATACGTCTCCATGAGGAGTCACTGAGCGTAACAGTGTAGGTATAGGAGTTTGGAATCTATGCTTATAATATCTTTGGCTTTGACCCATTTACTCGGGAAGCCTGTGGAATAGATACAAATCAATGCATATTAACGAACAGTTGTTCTACATTTGCTCTCAAGGAGTGCACAATTTTGTATCACGGTGTGCCTAAACTTGGAAGCTCTTCGCCTTTGAAATTTCTGTTTTTCTTTTCTCTGAAACACATTATTCAGTACTTAAATTGGAACGTTAAAGGCTCCATAATCTCACTCCCTACTAAGTTACTTCTATAGCCCCGCCTCCAATTTAAACCAAGCCACCAGTCTCTTCCAAGACAGACTAGCCACATGCACTAGCCTGCACTGAGTTTAAATTGCTCGAGGCAATGTTGTCACACAATGTGGGTGTCAGCTTGAATGGGAACACAACCGACTGTCATTGTTGATCAACCAGAGTGGAGCTACGTGTATATTGTTTGAATAAATGTCAATCAAAGTGCAGTTATCAACTGTATTAAGCACTCTACGGCTATTCCTAAATATTTTTGGGCAGGGAGTTGCTAGCAACTCCCTGGTTTGGGGGACTGATGCCATATACTCGAGTAACTCTTCCCTGCATATGTTGTGCAAAATATGGACCATCGGGACTTTGGATTCCTGGCCCCAAAAGGAGCTTTGCACCCCCCCCCCCCTCATGACATGACAGACAAATTCATTTCATTTTCATTTATTTCATTTAATTATTTTGTCTGTACATACATAATTTACAAAGAAACAAAACATGATGTAGTATAAACAGGACACTAGAAACTGAACAATCAGATTTTTATCTTAGCTAGTGATCATACTCTAAAAAATAGTTATTCAAAGGAGCTTCCCATGTTTAGAATTGTGACGTGTCTGGTAACTGAGAATAGTGCATCGTTACTTCTTGTACGGTGTATAGCGTATGAAGACATTCTGGGGTTAACAATGTTAGGATTACATATTTATGGACAAAATTACCCATTTTAAAAACATGAATGTCGTTAACCTTGATCACCCCTAGTTTACGGTGCAGATCATTGGTAGGATGACGCCGTTGTGAAAAAGTAATCGTTTTTATCATTCTATTCTGAAGGACCTATATAGGTTTTAAGATGGAGGCATTAGCCACACCATAAATATCCATTCCGTAAGATATCCTAGTGTATCCAAGAGAATAATTCCGGGGCTACCTGTGTCTGCTTATACGAGTGACTTCTTTAAAAAGAGTTAAACTCAACCAGACCTATCGAACAAGCTACAAGAATGGAACTTTCTCATTGTAGTAGTCTCGCTTGATATTGTAAATAACTGAACCTCATGCGGTTTAAGGTGCATTGTGTGTCGAGCCTTTCTAGGGTATGCACATGAAAGCTACCACGTGTACTCTACACAGCGGGACCACATTGTCAAGAACATACCTATAATCACTCTCATGTGGGCCTTTATACCATATGGTAGACGGATCACAATCACGGCGTAAGTTATAAATACACTGATGTTATTTATGCCTGAGAATATTCTTCCCTATAGCCTAAGTCGTCTTTTTTCCCCAGTTACATTTCACCCACATTAGGAAACACGAGCAATATTATAGCCTGGTCTAACATATCTGATCGCAAACTGTTTTCTTGTTATTAGCTTCTCGCTTTCAAAACATAATCTGTTACAATGGCCTCACGGCAGTAGATATCGAGATAAAAGATTTTGCCCTTAAGGTAACTTTAATATAGAATAATTTTCTTAGCAAAGGACAGAAAAATGTTTATCACAAATCCATCGTTTTTGTAACTAAACTTGGTCAATGCCGTCACAAACACGGGTCAAAATCGGAATAGTGATAGGAATCTCTCAAGAAAACGAACATGATATGCTTTGTTATTTGTCGTTATACTAAAACAAAAGGTTACAATACCCGCATAAATCAGGCCATAAAATTTAATCCTGGTTAACTTTGACATAGGCTGTTGTATCAATGGCATATTTCCTTTGACGTAATTACAATGTACCCGTAGTGTAAGGTGAAATAAGGAAGATTTAAACTGAAGCCAAGTTAAAGATTAATGCGAAAATGAAGTGTAGTCTAGCTACGTCTTGTATAGAAATTTCATTCTTATTACAGCTTGAAATTTCTTGTTGAATCATTTATAAACAAAATCTTCCAACATAAAGGGTACAATATCCTACATATATACCATAGTCTGCCTTAATACAATAGCCTACATATATGCATAGCCTACCGTAGCACTTACACCACAGCCTACATATACCAAAGCCACACGTGGTTCACACACTATAGCTAATTACATGCCCATATTATCCAGTTTATCTAAGGGCTGATCACATTTTGCCGGGGCAGTATTTTGGGGGCGAAACATTGGCCTACTACATTGGAGAAAGTGTTATAAACATTATGGTGTTCCAATATAGTTTTCACGGGATTTTCCCTGAACATGAGCAAAACACTCTTTTTGGTGTGGTATTGAATGTTTTAACTTTGCTGTTGAAATTTGCACTTTGCTAAGTCCTGTCATTTGGACACTTCATTTGTATATATATATATATATATATATATATATATATATATATATATATATATATATATATATATCTATATATACACACACACAAATATAAAAAAGACTGGTAAAACAAGTTTTACCAGTCTTTTTGTGTATTTTTTTACTGGATTGGTGCTTCTTCTTACAGGGTATATATCTATAAATATGTATATATATTGAATGGGGGGAGTAATCTTAAGCATGCTAGTCAAATTTGCATTCAGTTTTGGTGAGTACTTCTAGAGATATCAGCAAAGGAAGTTACTAAATTGGTGACCTAAAGAAAGATTGAGGCAATCAGGAGTTATATCATCTCCTCACATTGATGACCAAAGCTTTGCTTTCTTTGTTTTTCATTCTGTTGTTTTGCTCTTGACGTTTACAGGGATATAACATTACAATAAGGAATTTACACTTTGTTTAATTCCCATGCCTCTTCTGCATTCATATTTTGATAACATATGATTGTTGAGGGGGCAATTGCAGCTGTGATGTTTTAAGAAAAACAAAAGAGAGTTCATTAATATGAGGTTATGATGTCACATGAGATGGCTACAAGTTCAGTTGGGTTGAAAGTGTCACAACTTCATTTGATATCTCGAGAACCACACACCGGATTACAGTGCAAATCTCACCAAAATGCGCACATTAAAGGGGCTTATTGAGTTGGTTCACAAATTTCATGATTTTTATCACACCTGTTGAGTTTTACTCACATCTTGATGGTAAATGGTCAAACTAAGAGATTCTGAACATCTGATACACAACTGAAATGGCAGTGATACTACTTAATGGCTAAAATCATTTTGTAGAAATTCGTGACCACATACTTTTTACAATCATGTATTAATCATATGCAACCCCTGTCCACAAAAACTACAATTTCTTACTTTTTCGGTAACTATAGTGATACATGAGTAATGAGGCTAATTAGAAACATTTTCATGCAATGATTTCCTTCAAACTCGTCAAAGAATACCGGATATCAACTCAATGAGCCCCTTTAAGCACCCCTTACATGTCGAAACTCCGTTGAAGCATAAGCCCTTCTTTTAAGTTCAGATTCTCCTAACAAAATGGACATGGGTGAACGTCCCCCGATGAAGGTATTGTGACCATTTACAAAATAATTGGTCAACTTATGATTTTGTGACCTGTTAGTACGACATTTGAAGATATGTAAATGTTTCATTCTATTACTCACAATCGTTCTGTAAATACTGTAGAGCTTCCATGGGTTAGCCTGTGGCGCCATTGGTTCATCCGCCAGGCTAGGCATGGTTACAACGAGGCTTTCCCATGCCTAGACAACCCTTTCCTAACCACTTTTTTGTTTTGATACGACCCTTAAGTTGTCCAACCAAGTTTGTGTACTTATCTTAATTGCCAACATTTTCCTGCATTAATTGTGGGTGAAAACTTATAAATGTTTGTCCGAAAATAGCATGATTTTGAGGAAAGCAGCTAATTCCTTCCCAAATAGGCTGGAGTAAAGGACTCTGCAGCTCCCAGCCCCCTGCCTCGTATTCTCTTTGTTCTGAAACAGTAATCGCCAGATTCAGTAAATCGCATCTTACAGTGAATGAAATAAAGATTTTCTTTGAGGATTCCTCCATCGGCAGTCGTAGGGTCTAGCTTCGTCCTGACAAAGTGATTCCGTTTGTAAATTCCGGTTCCGCACTTGCTGACCTGAAGGTGACCCCTACCTTTATTGGCAATTATTCAAGGCGAATGCTTTCCCCCACATCAAATTTACCTGTATGAATACATGGGTACGCTACAGTAATAGTGAACATTTCTACTAACTTAAAGTTTTCTTCGTTATACCAGTACGTTATTATTTAGTGTAGGTCTTGGTGAGGGTAAATATGTTACGGAATAGTGTTGTAAACACCATGGAAGATATCATTTTGGTGTACTGATGTCAAGGTAAAACTAACATCTGTCGAGTCTTTCGTACTACACATTCTTTCCTCCCTTTAGAAACACTGGCTAAACTCCTTGGGGTCCTCCTCCCCCATAAGGCAGTACACGTGTATGACATGGTGACGAACATTTTCCTCACTTTGCCTAACATGGGTTTAGTCTATTTGTCAGAACACCTAACAGGGTAACGAATTGTGAGAGAATTAAGAGGAGGTTTACAGAAAGTACACGGATGTTTCAAAGTATGGTGAGCGACATACTGCAATTGAGAAAATATCAGTAACGTAGTCTAACTTCTGTTATCCACCTGACCATAAGGATGATCTTCCAAATTTATTTTGAATTATCAGATAGATATATCAAGTATCCCCAGAAGTATAACTCTTTTCATGATGATTTAAAAAAAAATATTGATGCCATAGGTCAATCAGACGGTACTTTGTATGGAGTGCTTTGGAACATTCATTGAAAAAACAGGACCGTCGGAAAGGTGGGAAGGGGGGCTTCTGGATGAAGCCCGCAATAATTTTCAGTTTGAAGATTTCTTTGTCTTAAAAGGTCCAAAATTACCGAGAAAATGTCAAAATTTGGGATTTGAATGACCCACCCCCCACGTATTAGAAACATGACGGCACTCCAAATAAGTTACGTGGTTATACCAGGGAGGTGTTAGGGTTATACACGTGATTTAACCAGGGAGCTCCCACACAAACTTAGCTCCCTGATTTAACATATCCGGGTCAAACTTGACCGAGTGACTGCACTGTAATTTAAATAATCAAACAATTAAAGAGAAAAGACTTTCTGTTTCAGGTGTGTTTGATTATTTTGAGCTAACAGAAGGTATACACAGAGACATATTTTCCTTAGCTGGGTTTCTAAAGGTTGTGTTAATTATCCCGTAATTGCTATTTTTGTGGGTATCGTTCTCCCTGTTTCTTATTCGTTTTCTCCCTTTTTTGCTTCAAGTTCGAGTCATTTTCTGTTTTATTTACAGGGCCTAATCAAATTTAAGGAAGGATTGTTCATTATCAATAACTTAAAATATCCTTACGCTGTAACATGTGTGCGACTTCTACCGTTTGATGCGGACTTTACGAATCAGGACCAAATTTTGGGACAAATTTGCAATAGAACTTTCGACGATGGTGAGTCATATTTCCAACAAATCAAAAAGCTGCATTTTTGTTTTTCTGACTTTCAAACTAAAGGCAATTATTGTAGAATGCCTGTGTTTTGTTGACTAAATTCCATAAGACAGTATTGTTTTAGTGACTGCAAGAAGGAACATCGCAACCCACACACGTTATTAGACGGTGTAATGAAGCAATAGGCATCGTCTAACAAGATCATACGCACACGGGATTACTTTTAGTTCCAGAGGGTGCATGCCGAGCGCTTTTACCCCAAATTTTAGTAGTCTCTAATAACAATTTTTCCCGAAAAAAGCGTTTATGCCCCAACGAGCCAGTTTTATGCCCTAACGGGAAGGTGCTGAAGCCCATAGTACCCCCACCCCACTGCACGCTCCTGGACACTATCCAGATGGGTCTATTCTAGTATTTGTCATGAGGTTTAATATCTACATTATTTCGTGTAATTGAATCCGCCCCATTTTCCCGTTTTTCTTTTTCGCGTGCTTCATACAATAAGATAACCCATTCCCAACATGCTTTCGCAAGTAACGAATCTATAGGTCTATTCTGTGTACCGGCCGATGTTGAACACACGCCTTGAAGGGAAGTTACTAAAGGGGGTGGGAGGGTGGTGGGAAATTAAAGGCCGAAGTGTCATTAAGAGGAGAAGAGGATTTTTAAAGCAGATTTTCAGGGGTTTTTTGGGGGGAGGGGAGAGGGGAATCCCCTTATGTGCCTCAGTGAAATACCATTATGATTGTGTTGATGGAAATCACAAACGTAGAATCAAAACAAAGATGAATAGTTCACGAATTTTCACTTTACATTTATTGAATTTTTCTTCTTTGACACCGCTAGTAGAGTCCTTTTGATAACACTTGCAGGGTATACATTCATGTAATCTTAGTGTGATTGCCATGTGATTACACTTTGTCTATAGGCTACGAATTCTGACAAGAGTGGGAGGGGGACCGGCACTGCAATTGCGGTGACACTACCAAAAATCATTCATGCTACAGCCCAAGTCGTGTGGGCAATCGATTACCGAATGGGATGGGGAGGTGGGTGGGGCACAGATTTTCCCTGGGGAAGGGGGAAACCCCGGCTCCCGGCTATGGTCTGACAACAATATCTGAAGGATTTCGAATTCAAGTCCATCACGTGATGTGTTGAGTAACCAAAAATGTGACAGAAGTTTGCACATAAGTCATTTTCATAATTCATAACGAATTACTGCTACTCAACCTTACCAGATGTAGGCTAGCTGTTCCCGATAAATCCCAATGATGTAATAAGAAGTTTGTTTCTTTAATTTGTAATATGAAGCCTACTTATAACACCCACATATTTCTAGAAGAGACCAAGGTAAGTAAACTGTTATATAAATTTTCAGGCTTATGTTTTGTTACTTAATTTTTGTTAACTTGTTCATCGTCCATCAGGTTATGCTTCTTGGAAAGTCAGTTCGTTTGACGTAATTCTTGTGGTTGCATTATGTATAGTATGCATTACAAACATGTATATAGTATGCATTACAAAGGTTATGAATAGTATTCGTTACAAAGGCCTTGTATGCATTACAAACATTGTGTGTGTAGCATTACACTGACAGGCAGTATTAGGTGAAAGTTCGTTTCTAAATTTATCAGCTAACTAAAATATGTCACACAGGCCTAATAAAAGCTAATGGTAATGTATAATCAATACTAATATAAAGCTACTTTTAGTTCCTTCCAAAGTACCACAAGATTTCAAGGGATCGTGTCAAGCTTTCCCGAAGGATCACACTCAGAGAGAAGCAACATTTTGGTGGAAGGTAAGTATGTCATGCTTCCCCATCTATGATATCATGTCCCTATGTTCAATACGCCATACGGAGCCAAAGGAGTCAAGCATGAAAAAACAGGGTTCCCCTTGATCTGTTTTATTTACATAGGTCTGTTGAATGATAAATCAAACTTAAGATCGACCGTAACTCCTATATTAGTGGTAATCAGATTAGACATAAATCTTACTGGAGCACACTCTCTGCATTGTTCTTTTTACTTGACAAGCCGGTACAGAAATTGCGCAAGCAATATTAGTGGCGGAGCGTCCATATAGTCAGAGGGGGCAGTGCCCCCCCCCCCCCCGACGGACTTAAATCGCCTGCCAGCGCCCTTTTTAGGTTTTTATCCATTGCTTCCAAATAACATGAATTAATAATGTTATTTTCAGGCCCAAATAGTACAATGCCCAAACAGCCGCCATTATCTGTGCTACCGCATATTCTAATGAAAAGGGTCATCGTCTGTGACCTGGGAGGTAGGTTTAGCCCAAACTTGTCTACATGCTATATACACACTAATGAACGGTGTAGCTTTGCTTTGGTCATTTGTTCCCACCCAAGTGTGATAATAAAATACACGGAGTGACCTTTAATTCACCCTCGCAGTCCCAAGGAAGATGCTGAGGAGGGCGCCAAAATAGCCCTGCTCCCTTCCGGGATGATTTTCAACATGAACAATAAAACAGTCTATGCAGATGCCATAATAGCTCCCACAAACTGTTTCTCCAAACATTTGAAAACAGTCTCCTGGTTAAAATAAAACAAACGTGTTAGTGGGAATGGCTTTAGCACACTCATATACATAATAACGCTCAGGGCGTATAAGTAATGTATTGCCTTCGATACCTAAACCACACATAAAGTGGCTAGTATCTACCTCTTGAACCATTAATGCTGCTATATACTTATACTTAATACTAGACTTATATCTGATGGGCAACTTTCTTTTGCTTTCCTTCAAGTGACCATTTTCAAGGGTACATGGGCATGATAACAGGCTTGCTTACTCCGTAAATGCAGAGTGCATAGGCTTAGCCATCTGACACTGCATGCCATGCCATAGAAATGCTTCTTTCCGTACTTTCTCGATTCTCAAAACGCCAGGAAATCACATCTAATTTTTCTTTCATTTTTCATGAAGAAGGTACTCTAGAGAGCCAAGCCGACCTTCCGTCTTGGCCATTTCTAGCCATGTACTTAATTACTGGCTATTGCAAAGCGGTCACATAATGATATACGATTTCATGAAAACGTGTGGTTCTTTGTATTCTTATCTCGATTTTCAAATGCCAAAAATGTACATCTAACAGTGATTAATTTCCCAAAGTTTGTCCTCCCCTTTAAGAGTTTCCTGTTTTTGCCTCCAGCAGATTTAATCTTTACCATCACAACGTGAGCCTCTTTCTACATAAAATCCTGGAATTGAAAACATGAACATCAAGGTGAACTTTAATGGTCGCTTTTATACTATATGTGAAAGGAAGAGATTGAAAATAGAGATGGAATGGGAAAAGTTGTCCAACATAAAAAGGTTGAAAAGCCATTAGCCTACTCAGATTGAGGCATAAAGTTATTTACCTACTTCAAAGCGCCCCTACAGGCCATTCTCGCCATCTGACCGAATTCCCTAGCTCCGTCACTGAGCAATATAGCTATTGTCATTTACTTTTACCCACTATTTCATCTCTCAGCCAGTCCCGAGACAACACCAAAATGGAGTTATTCTACGATATCAACTCAGGCTGGAGTCAGCGAATTGTGATCTTTGTTCAACAACTTACACCATAGAACCCAATACAACAACATTACACATTAGAGGTATGAGCAACAAGGTTTGATAAATACATTAAATAATTATATTCTGCGATATTTTCAAATCAATCGTATGGTTGTAGCTCGGTTATTTTGCTTCGATTTACAGAGTGTCCAACTGAAAGACCAGACCAGACAAGGTACTGAAGGGAAGAGAGAGCTTCCAGGTGGCAAAAATGTTTTAGGGAGGGGGAGCCATATTCAAACACATTATAGGCATGCAGTAGCTATTTTTGATTTTCTAGGGGCGAAAGTTTTATATCCCTGGTCCCACGACCTTGGCTACGGGCTTGTGACCGTAGACCCAGCCAAATCGTGTGTCTAGTGTTGGGAAAAACATAAAGAGCGCCTTACGGATGTCTGAGGGCATGTTTCCTTCAGAAATTTTGAAATCGAGGAGCATGAACACGCCAATTCCAGCAATCTCAGACCGGTATTCATGTCAAAATGGTTTCAAAATGATTGTCATGTCATTCTTTACCACAAATAAAAGCCAAATAAAAAAGATAACTTAAAATGACTTTTTATGGTAATTTCAAGGTAGAGATCGAATATCGGGAGACGTCTAGGCAGAAATCGGAATTCTCAAGCAAAAATCGGGACAATCCCTGAAATCGGGGATAATTGAACAATACGCATGGTTGGTTGGTGTCGCACTCGATAATTCATCTATGTTGTTGAGCGCGTGTCACAACTCCCATTATAATTTATGTTTCTTAAATTTTTCTGTTTACTACTGAGATCTCCGGTAAGATAGGATCTAGAATTTGGATTCATCGAAAATTAAATATTAATTTTCAGGTAAGAGCCCTTACACCTGTCGTGCAATGGTGATAAGCCATTGAATCCGGACACCATTGTGCAGACCTTGGACGATTTCAACGACGAGTCGGGTACCCGTGATCCTACTTGTTCTGACTCGATCAAGCCCGTAGCCAGACAAGGTACTAAAGGGAGGGGGGGGGGGTAGCAAAGAAATAAACAGCCAATTCGTTATAATACTTCATAGATACTTGCAAAGTGGCATAAATGCAAGCTCCAAAATAGGATCTGTGTGCAGGTTTTTTACCATATTGGCAATTACTCAAGGATATTCGATTCCGAAGAAAGGAGAGTATCTACTCTGAAGTACGGTGGGGTAAGCCTACCATTCCGAACAGAAAAAAGTATTGGTACGCTAACCGCCAGCTTATGGTGACCCTCCGCTTTGATGTCACTTTTTAATCACACATCAAAAGAATGTGGCTAACCTACATTCGTCCACGATTTAAGAAATAAAAAATAGCTTATCTAAATTAAACATTTATTTGCATAGCCTCAATAATTGACGTTCATTGCTAATCTTCTAATGGGACAAGGTACTTTTCTTCTACTTACAGGTGGATTGTCAACCAGGGTAACATATTTAGCTACCCTGGTGGCATACAACGCTAAAGGTGCATCACCTCCCACCTATTACCGTCTGGCACCGTTAAATACCGTGTGTAAGATACCATTGCTTTCCTTTTAAATTGTTTCAATTGTAGAGACTGTACATGACTTTCGACCAATCACATTCAGATACAATAAAACCCGCAGCTTCCAGCAGGCCGGTAGCAATGACCCGGCTCCGCAGCATGCCCGATACAATGGAATATTTACATGGACCGCATTTCAAGGGAGGGGGGTGTTGGGGAGGGTTTTGGGTATTGACCAATATTATTCATCATTAAACTTGGCAATCGATTTGCGAAATGGGGTGGGACGGAAACTATACAGAATGCACGGAAAGGAGGTATATCCCCCGACACTCCTGTTCTTTCAACGAGTCTGCTTTCCACACAGTTTCCAACGTCCTGATAACAAACGCGTATTCAGAGATAGAAATAAACGAAGTGTCGCAATTCTGGCAAAATTGATATCCGAAATTAGCGGCGCACTGTAAAAACACTTGGGTCACGAGGGAACTGAACCAACATTTTGGGTCAAATTTTGACCCAATTTGCGTCAAAGGAAGTCTTATTTGGGTCATTATTTGACCCAATAATTTAGGGTCGGTTCCCTCCTAACCCACTTTTGGGTCAAACTGACCCAAACGTTTTTACAGTGCGGAGACCCTCCAAAGGATTGTAAAGGGTATTCTAGGAGGGCCAAGCTAATTTGTTTTAGGGGTCGTGTATGGCTTCCATCATTTTCACAAGAGTAAAAACTTACTCTTTCTTAAGAGTCTTTCCACCGTCTCAGATCGTAATACTATTTCAAAAGCGTATAAAAATAATTTTTTTGGTCTAAAACCGTACTTATTTTAACGAACGGGTTTCTACACCCCTACCCCCATGCACACAGGTACGTTTCGTACTGTTACGAAAATGATGATAAAAACTAAAGATCCATAAACTGACCATTATGAAAGGATATAAGACATGATTATCGAAATAAGGCAGGCAGTCAAATTTTCAGACTGGTTTTAGACGGTTACGTAAAAAAGATGGCTGTTAGACTTCTTGCTGTGTGTATTCCTAGATTGCGCGAGAAGGTGGGAAAAAACTGGCCACTGTTCAACAGTCTATAGTGTAGGTATATGAAAACTTGTGGTGTGGGCTGAATACAATATAGCCTACCAATTAAAGATTAGTTGGATTAATACTGTAGGCCATTCATGTCAGATAATCATAGCATCTATTTAAACCTCTTGAGGAAGAGAAGGAAAAGGGGTTTCATTCGTGAGGGCTTACTCTAGCATAAGAGAATCGAAGGTGCGTCTATGTTAGGGGTCTACAGCTAGCCGCACAGATCATCTCAGGGAGCAACTTGCTTTGATAAGATTCAAAAGTTACCAGCTGGAAGCTCCATATCGGCTACATGATGCTATACAAAAGACTTTGGAAGAATCCATCCTTCTTAGGTTGAGGGCTTAGAAACAACATGATTAGGCCTAGTCATGGAAGGCACATTTATGTCATGAGCGGACACATTTCTGTCTTGGACTGACATATTTCCTGTCATGGACGGACATATTTCTTTTCGTGAATGGAAAATGGGCAAAATCTTTGAATGTTGGGGGTTTTCTGTAATTGCAGTTTTCACACTATTCTCAGTGCAGTGCAGGAGTTAAATGTGAATAGATAGGCCCATTGCTCTGCAAACACTCATTTCCCCATTTGGTTCTTCCATTTAGTCGTAGGGGTGTTAAAATTAGTTTACTCACTGTAAAAATAGACGTCTTCATTTTTTACCACATGTATGGCGTTTATGAATTAGAAAACGAACAACAAAATGGATACGCACAGTAAATGGCTGAACGAATATTAACACATGATAAGGATAATGACGTCAATTAAAGTGCACTCCGCAAACACGTTTCCATGATTTATATATATGTTAATTTTTCTTTATTAAAAACAACTTGATGTTTACAGTAATCATGAAATAAACGCATAAACGTGTTTACGAGATGGCGTTAAAGTGGCGTCAATGTGTTAAAGTTGGCGTTTTAGACGTTTAATTTGCTTATGTATTTTATTGTTTTTTTTCTGTTACATAAACGCCAAGACGCGTTTATTATCTGTTATAAAAAGTGTTAATCAATTTTTACAGTGCTTTTGATACGGTGTCCGTGACAGACAGGCTATTGTTAATGCAGCACACATAGCATTACTGTATTTTTATCTAATGTCTGCATAGTGGAGGACATATATATTAAGTATGGATAACTCGGTAGGATTTTTCAGAAAATATTTACCATGGGAATAGAAAAAAGTTCCTACCTATTTTGTGTCACTAGATACCCCCCCTTCCCCTGCGTACGGGCCTGTTAAAACAGATCATGACTAAAATAAATACTTTAAATGAGTTTGATCAATTAGAAGTTAAAAATGTCCTTCGATGACCAGCTTTCTAAAACCCCATACATAAAAAGGTATACTTCAACGACATTTGGATTTGGTCATCGTCAAGTGTTTTCTTTATTTATTCCAGTAAGTAGTTATCTCTATCAAAAGTATGGCACAAATTTCAACATTCTTAAAATAAAAATGTTGGTCCCTCGATCAACATCGAACCGATCACCTTAATGAACCAACACTCACCGTACTCTGTTGCGCATGCGTACGTACATCGGTCAGCAATATACGTTCACTACTTCTTTTCAATTATCCCGCAGCTCACGCAGACAGGCTGAATACAATAGTCTTCATTTTGCTGGTCATCATTGGTCTTGTGATGGGTGCTTGGTGGGCCAGACACAATCCCCGCACTGACCACAAAGCATCTACGAAAGAACTCTACAAGGACTCATCGGCATACAAGCAAAGGCAAAGGCGGGCTGGAGTAACGCAAAATGCTTACCAGTTTTCGCGTCTTAATAATAACAACGTTTAGTAGGAACTTCCATTTCAAGGCAAATAATTCATTATGATTGGAGCACAGTGTTTCCTACTGTCTCACACATTCAAGCCAAATAATGATAAATAATCCACATTGTTTTAACGCATATTACGTAAAGAAACGGAAGCCTATCAGATTCTGGTATTTTAGTGATGCCATTTTTAACACGCATGTTTCCAACAAGCCGGTGGGGGTAGCGGGAGGGGGGGGTTCAAGCTGATGTCACCAGTCTGACATACCGTCGTTTTTTATAATTCTCCCTTATATCAAAGTATTCTCAAAATGTATGAACACCATCCACTTCAGTTTTCCAACAATAGCGTATGCAAATAAGATGCAGTATTTTCATGCAACATAATGTGATTAACCCGTTTTTAGTGTCATTGGAAGGTCTTCAGGTTTATGAGGAGGTGGGGGAGGGGGTGACTGAACTATCCAACTCCAGAGTTTTGGCATTTTTAAGATACAAAAGCAAGTTTAGATGTTTTAATACAAAACTCATCAAGCTGGAAATAAGTGGGAGAGTAGCTCCCCGACGCCCAGTTCTGATTGTCGTGTGTCTTGGTTACTTTATTCTGTAGTGAATTTCAAATATTCAAGTCTTTAATGTGTTTTTATGTTTATTATAATGATCTCATGAACATATTTCGACTGAGAAAAGGAATTCGGAAAGTAAATGCGCAGTTCATATGTCACTACACATTGAAGTGATATACTGTATAGTTTATTTCTTGCATTACAGTAGTATATTTCAGTTTTAATGTTAATTTTAATGACATAACATCTACCTCTAGACACTATTAATTTTAAAGATCATAGATTTAAGATAATGAAGTAATAATAATTGTAACAGACAATCGGAAGCATCTTGAATAAAATCGTACTTTCTACATAGCATAACGTATAAATTAATAGTACTAGTGTGCCAGTGCCATATTTAGCAGATTCGACAGTAGCTCATTTTCAGCCGTTTCAAGTTTTCATCTGGGAAATAAAAGGAGTGAATCATTTGCTTTAAGATATCAGTACGTTCATCATCCTTTGATAGAGCGGTGCGAGCAGGTTAACAGTATCCCTAGGCTGTGCATCTTCGGGATCGCAGCTGATTGGGGGGGGGGGGGGGGCTTCAATAAGCTATAGCATCTGGGCTATAGGCCGAGGAGTTCTTCCTAATAGTACATTTCTACCAACCAACAATATCAAACAATAAATATATTATCTTTTTCATTTGCTTATCATCAAGTAGTGTTGTACAGTATTTATTTTGATAAAGTACTGTGTGGGGTTTGTTACTTGAAAAGAACAGAACGAAGATGACTGTAAGTTGATGTTCTAAACCGTAAGCGCCGAAATAGCTGCCTGGCTGTATGGCCCCCAGGAAGCTTGAGGGGTGTCCTTGGAATGGATAAATTGTGAACACTTTATGCAGGGCCGTAGCCTGACCGAAATCCCAAGGTGGGGGCGGGGGCAGCTCATGACAGCGTCCAGTGACATGCCTATGATAGTTGGCATCCAGGCAAATCCTTTCTTTGGCTCTGTCACCAACTGCCGTCCTGAGGGAGGGGTGTAGGAAGAGGGATCTAATGGGAGAAAATGGCTTTTATGTAAGGTCTCTTTAAAGGTGCAAATTGGTTCTGTCTTTGGCAAAGCTTTGAACTGATTAAGTGTTTAGAAGTTATTTAGTGTCTATTTTATTATTTTGTTTTTGTTCGAGGGGTGCTGTCTAAGGGCTGGGGAAGCCGACCTACTTTTTGGGAAGTTTTTGATGTAAGATGCCTACGATGCAAAATGGTGCTGTCTTTGGGAAAGCTTTGAAATGGTTAGAAACTCACTTTTAAGTTCCTTTTTATTTATTTTTTAGCTGGGTGTAAGGGAGAGAGTGCTGTCTAAGTCCCCTCCCTCTTTTGAAAAAGTTTTGCCTTTGTAAAGTTGCTTAGATACAAAATGGTGTTATCTTTGAGAAAGTTTTGATTGATTTTATGTAGGCCTATGAAAAATTCTCATTACCTAGTATTTTTGCGGCTGTGACATGGCACGGTGCCATACTACAGCCTAAGACTATGCCAGTGCGAACCCACCCCCTCTTAGTGCACTACCGTCGGTTGGTGTGCAGCGTATCCCTATTTTTTATAAAAAAGCCTCCCAAATTGGCGGACATGAAGCCTTCTAGACCTTCAAAGTTCTTTAAAAACCGAGAGACTTCAAGAAGAATAGTTAAACTTGAAAAATTTATTTAGTAAAATCACTTCATAGGAGAAAACAGGACTAAAGGGTCACGTACTCAAACATGCTCATTGATTTCAGCATGAAAGTAAAGGTTATTCATAGGCTATATTTTGAATGGGCATGCTGTGCCGTACACCGTGTGCGAAAAAATACCAGCAATCTTCACCGAATAGGCCTGCTTCCGCTGTGTTGTGTGCATCAAGCACGAGCATGGCCGTACGGGACTGTTTTTGTCAGGGAGGGCGGTGGTTTTTGCCCGACTCCAGACCTAATATAACTGTCCAATTTTCCGCCCGACTGAAACAAAATATCTGCCCGATTTATCAGGTTTCTGACATTGGGGGAAGGGCGGACGCCCCCAGCCCCCCGTACGGCCATGAGCACGAGGAAGGCGATTCATTCGTTAGTGCGAGTTACCCGCATAAGAACCTGTCTGCAACGAGTCCCGAGACCTGTATATGCGATTTTCCAGGTTCTGAGGATCTTTAAAATGTAATCAGGCGGATGGAGTTTTTAGTATTTTCATTTTTTTTTTTCAAGTAGGCCATTTTTCATATGTTTGGAAATCTCGGGGGCAACCAACTGCCCCTTGCCCCCGCATGGTTCGGCCCTGTTATGTATAGCATATATCGACCATTCCGTAGAATGAATACGTGCGCTATATAAATCCAAGGTATTATTATCACTGATATTGAAATCCGAGAGTTGACAAAACTGGTCTGCTAAGGTTGTGTCCCTTGGAGATCGTAGCTTCTTCCGCCAACTTTCAGGCTTTCGGCTGATGAGAAGTAACCCGGGATTCATTTTGTGTAAAAATGTTTATTAAGTCCTTTGTCATGATTTTAGCAATCAAGTTATTATGGCACTGGAATGGCTCCATCTAATGAAAATATTGAATCTATTGGGAGTTAGTTCACACTGAGATCAATGCCTCACATTTTAAGATTCTCGGGGGTGCAAGATCCTCTCCTATCTCCCACCAGGGTCCGGCCTATCCTATGTAGTAGTCTATACGATGCATTCCTTGTTCAGTCATACGGGAAGCCTTAAAGAGAGGCTGAGCAAACAGAGTCCGCTCCGCGGGTCAGGTCTAGCCCGATTCTAAAAATTCATTGTAACGTTCTGGTTCACATAGATCTGTATCGCCATCTTACGTACACATCAACATGTGCTGTGCTGGGGAGTCGAATGTGGCCCCCACCCAACCCATACCCAAGAGAACTTAACTCCTTACCCAGGAGAATTATTTTTCCATAATATTTAGTCCTTCCAATCTTCTAGCAATAGTAATGGTGCATTAATTTAAAGTTTTATACTTCCTGAGTAAAGCTAACAACATTTCTTACTTCAGGATATATTTTTTTATTTCCCTCGTTTTTATTGTTCTTTTTTCTTTTTTGAAAATTGTACATTAAAGCTACTTTCTCAAAATAAAGCTTAATTTTCTATAACGACACTCAAATCTTGTTATTTCTGTAATGTCATGCTAACATGATTTTCCATGTTTAATGGGTTCATTTACTTGATTTACTGAAGGGAAATTTCCCTTTCCTTCAATAAGGCCCTTGTACATCAGTTTTAATTATAAAATATATTTATAGAGTTTTACATTAAAGAATATCTCAAAGCCCTTTACAAAGTAAAATGTAACATAGAACAACGAGTAAAAAACGAACGAAAAAATAACAAAACCGATGAATACATCAGTAGACCCAAAACTAGAGTTACGCTCATTTCTGGGCTGTCTGCAATAGAAATTCAGTGTCATAATGTGAGGTCATTTATGCTGAGAAAAAAAATCTAGGAACAAGTACATTGAAAGCCAGAGAAGCAATCTACATCAACATCCGGAACGGAGAAATTCAAGGGTGTATGGGTGTTGGCAGTGACGCAGGAGGAGGAGGAGGGGGTTTCAGACTGATCAAGGGCACCTCTTTTTGATTAGAACTTTTTTCTAGTATGTCTTCATATTTGGCAGGGTTAGAAGATCTTGGTTAAGAAGAAAATGCATCTTATTGGTCCGGGGTAAAACTAAAAGAGCTTGAACAAGGAAATGAGTGAACAGCAACAGTTCATGTATCTTAGGAGTGGACGTCAGTTTTATTCACATAACCATACAGCAAATTTCAAAACATTTAAAAGTATAGAAATAAGGCTATCAAAAATATTTTGAGCTATTAAAATGTTTTACCGATATAGACTATCACATTGGAATGTTTGCAAGATTCAGTCTACGCAAGTTGTTGGCAGTAGCAGCTCTAGAGAGTGGGGTGGGGTGGGGATTCTCAGTAACACTTTTTACCCCAGTCATTCCCAAACGTAAGCTAAGAAACTTGCTTGCTAGTACCCCTGCCCACAATAACTTCTGATTATTACTCGTTTCTTTTACAACTCCGCCAGTGCTACCGCTGCTTGATATGAAAACAATGGAAGTTATTCTACAAATAACAGAGAGGTCATCTGAAATATTGAGCTTCTGAAAATGTCAACGGGTAAAAATTTAAACCTTGGGAGGCTTGCAAGATTTAGACACATTGTAATTTGTTGGTACTATAACAGTTTCTGGTTAGAGCCCTGAACAGCAGTGCTATTATTATAAACTTTATAAACTATGATTTTAGAGGGCTCATCTCTTTAGGTGTTTAAAACATCACCTATCTCATGCTAGTTTCAGTTTCTATATGACTCCACACGATACAGGTACGTATCTCTGTCTTTGCAACATGCGCTGTATAGTGTAGATGATGAAGTCCAACGGTAAAGACGTAGCAGGGGGTCCTTCATTTGTTTTTCTGGTGGCCCACACGTTTAATCGGGAAGATCTCATGGGCCACAGCCAGACGCGTATCCATGATTTCACCTTTAGCCTCATTTTGAAATGGTTAGCGGTCCACCTAAATGTGTGGTGTCTAGGGGTCCATCAAAAGACCCCGTTCAGAGCGGCGCCAAATGGAATGAAAAAAGGGCTTAGCCCCGGAAGTTCTGAGGGTATTTTCAAAATAGTGGACATAAACCAGAACAGCTATCTATGCTATCTGTAAATGACATTGAATGTGCACTCAACTGATGATCACAAGCATCACAATTTGACCATTAGGCCCAATCCAGGGGGTAACAAGTAAAATGTCAGAATAAGTGGAGCAAGTCTTTTTTTTTAAAGTGTATGGCTGTGGCGAAGATGGTTTGGCGTGACTTTATCTGAGCAGAGCGCCACTGTCCGTTGGCTCGTAAAGCATAACGAGTATATTTTTGCCAAAAAGCCTCCTAGACTGCCTTGAGTGGCAAGTTACCAGGCTACAAAAGTTGTATCTCGATACCGTACTCTTTGTTCTGAAATATCATTATTTAGAAATGCACAATTCAAATAAGACAAGGCAAATACGAGGAAAGAAAAATAATATTTAAAGAAAATAATATTCAGCCTATATATGTTTCTATCAAAGGGCATATGGTCTCCTAAGATTTCCTAAGTTCATTTCAACTGGCCTGCCTGGCTCCCCCTCACCACCACTAGATTACATACATCAAACTATACTGCCAGTCGATTTGGGAGTAAGTGAGTGATTGGGTGGGTGTGGGATTATTGGATTATGGTAGAGTTTGCACTCAGGGATGTAGCAGAGGGATTGATGATGTATGTAGGGGCAGAAATTCAAGGTGGGTTTGAAGCCAGAGAATTCCAACTGTCGTAGTCTATGCAGGTCAATTTATGAATTCAATTAAACCAAGATGTAGCCAAACACCTCACTTCTAGCACACCCTTTCTGCTTCCAAAACTGATGTGTTGTCAGGTTGTCAGCACTGTTGTTTTATTGGCAAATTTGTACCCCAAATGTGCCCTCTTTGCAAGCGCTTAGGAGTGGAAGAGGTGGCAGAAATGAGGCACATTCAAAAGAAAGACGCTCTCACGAAATGGAGTACCAAAGGTACAAATGCAAGACCCGATGCGTCCAGAACATTTACCAAAAAGGCGTCTGTATACTCCAATCCAAATTTAAAGAGCACAATCATGCATACAAGAAAATCATGACAGTTTGCAACAGTTTTCAATAGCGAATATAAAAGATTGATAATAAAAATGACAACCACCCTACCTCCAGCCACAGCTTTTCCGCCTACACTAATTTTCCCTACAGACCTATTCATCAACTCAGTGGCATAGCTAGATATTTTTTGTGTGGGGAGCAACAGCAAAAAATTTCCGACAGATTATTATCTTGAAGTAATGATGTACTATCTAAGCATAGCACCACCATCATCTGGCGTGTAGCAGGCGGAAAAAATTAGATTAATATATCTCTGACATTGCCTTAAATGACACCTTAGGCCTTGTCAGTAACCATTTCGATGCGTAATTCTGCTTAAAAACATAAGAAGTGTTGTAAGTGTTTCAAATGAATTATTTTTATTTATTTCTGACAGACTAGAAATTTCCAACAAAGGCATTCAGAAGCTTTGTGGGGGGGGGGGCAGGAGGGGGCCCCCTGCCCCCTTTCTAGCTATGCCACTGCATCAACTCCTGCCTTTCTGCCAATATAAAGTAAGAAAAGAAACAAAAGCAGTACCATGTTCTGCATACATACAGTAACACCACCTAATCAATAAAAAGAACAATCAGCACTGCCATTCAGACCCAGGGCCTATATCATAACACACAACACACAACATTGCATAAAAGGCAGTGTAAAAATTGATCATTGGTAAATTCCTGTTCTTAGTGTACATTTTTTGATAGGGGGGACTTGGACTCAGACTTGAAGCTTGTGGCTCAGACTTGGCTTTGGACTCGAATGCCAGTGATTCGGTCTCAGACTCAGATCGGACTCAAACTCTCCGGGTGAGGACTCAGAGTTGGACTCAGAAGGTGGGAACTTGACTACAGCACTGCTTATTATTAAAGTTAAGGAATATATTAGAATAAGGACTTACTGTTCTGCACAAGTAATAGGCTAAACAACAGAAAGATGTTAAATCTTTATATAGGCCACCATCTTTATCATAGCCCTCATCCTCCCAAACTGTGGCTACCTCTCTTAAACCACAACCCCAACTTTATTCCCACAAAAAGGTGCCTTAATATCTGTGATCCTTAGAGTTCTGTGTATCACAAAAACATCTTCCCCAATGTCCATAATTGCAACAGTTCCTAAAATAACAAAAACTGTCACATTTCTGTCCATAGCTGCCAATTGCTCTCATACTAGTAGCTTGTTATGGTAGCTGCATTGATTTCAGACACAAGATGCTGCATTGCTTCTCCAAGCTGATCAAAAGCATCCAAGGTTTCACTGGCTGGGTCTCCTGATGCACCATCTGTATACAGAAGAAGGGATAAATACCATAATAAAGCCTTGAGCTGGACACGTGATGGATAAATCCATTGAATAAAACCTTTTATACTTAAATGCTATCAAGTTATTTCATTCACTATCTCCTACCTCTTGTGGCACTCCTGTCTAAGGCAGCAGTCATTTTCCCCACCATCTCATCAAGTTCTGCTTCATCTGATGGGTACACCCTTGTAACACTCATGTTAGGAAACCTAACAGTTGATTCATCAATCAGGTGCGGTGGCCACACCCTACTAGCAGTCATTCCCTGTGTTGCATGTAACTCCTGAGCTGGCAGACTTGTGCCCATTATCCTTCTTGAGTTTGACTGCCCAACATCTGGGGAATCTGTAGACAGTTCTTGCTTAGAGAACAGACCACCAGGTGAGAGTTTATTGGAGATGGGTATTTCCCTTGGCTGAGAGAGCCCTTCGTTAGTACCAACAGGTATGCTGGTGTTTGACAGTTTTGAGAGGTCTGTCCTTTTACCTGGTGAAGTATCTTTGAAGGGGTGGTGGATTGAAGGTGTTTTAAAGAAGATTGTGGGTATGGATGGTACTTGGTCAGATACATCTGAAACCAATGGTACATGGCCATCAATTTTATTGAGCTGTTGCTCTGACTGACCATATGGCTCGAGTCTGGGAGGGGCTGTTTTATCCAAGAAACCAGGAACCACTTCCATTCTGGCCCTCTGCATCAAAAGCCTTTCTTTTTCCTGGAATGGAACAGAGCAAAATATGTGACCCATGAGATTAATCTCACAATGACAAAATCATTACTGCAACTTACCTCAGCCTCAGTTATACCCTAAAAAATACCCACTATTAAAGAAACACTTCTACCAACATGTTACATTAATACAGACATACACTTTTAATACAGTAAAACCCCCTTTATACGAACACATCGGGAACCAAGGTAGTTCAGATAATGGAAAAGTTTGGATAAATGGGAATTCAAGATTTTGCTTTAAGTACACTGGGTTCCTAAAAAAGTATGCTAAAATATTTCTCAAATAATTTCAAAACGACTAGCAAAATACAGAAAAATGCCCGGAAAAATGTAGTCATTATTTTTTGTGACCAATGATATGACTAACAATTTTGTAGACTTCTAAAACCCAGAGATTTCATTCCCAAAATTTGAGTCTACAGTCCCCTGAATTACCGATGCTTTGTATACACTAAATGTGTGCATGTGCTGAATAGACTTTGTGCATATGACCTCACAGAACAGGAAAGTGCACCCTCCAATGGTGGCAAGCATGCATCACAGTAACCTACACCAACAAATGCAGATAGCTGATTTGTGTTCTGGTGGGATACGTGTGTAAGTCTACTACTGATGTGTGAAAAGTCAACATTGTGCATGCAATGTGCTTCATTGTTTAGCCACCAATATGACTTGGGGTGACGTCAGTGCATAAGGTCTGTAGATGCTCTAATGAATCTTAAGAGGATCTCAAGAATGAAATTTGGCATAAATGTTCACAAATATTGGAGACACATGTAGAAGACTCTCAAACAACCATGTGCAATGTTTTTGTAAGTTCTACAGTCGTTATTTGCGGTACAAAACATACTTCGATACTTGCTTTTCAAATTTAGTGAAAGTAGATTAATGGTATCCTAAAGGATACTTTGTGTGGGATATCCAGCCTACGCTAAATGATGAATTTCAAAACAATCGTGTATGAATTTTCTTCTGAACTTAAAAGAGAAGTACAAACTCTTGTCTATGCCCACATGCATGCTGTTTTAGTCATTGCGACATTTTGACTGTGCTGAATGTAAGTCTGGTAAAATCGCCAGGCCAGTCTGGACAAACGGGGTTTCAAACAATCAGGGTTTAGTGAACTATGTGCACATTCATACAATCTTTGGAGAATTAAAGTATGTTTCTTCAGCAAATGTAACAAACAAGTAACTCTTTAATTCATTTTGTATGAGAAACTTAAAACAGTATAGTGTCATAAGGAGATGGGACTTCCTCCAACTAGGGTGGGGGTTGAGCAATCTTGCCTGTTAATGTAAGCAATATGTCATGTTTTTCGAAAAAATTGCAAATATTTTGCCAATAATTACAAACTGCATTGTATTCAAATGGGGGTGGGGTCTGCATCCCTCTAGTCCAGCTAGAGTTGAGACCAAAGAAGTAGATAACTGGCATGGACAAGTATTTACCAGCTTCTTGGTGAGAAAAAAGTAGTCAGCAACTTGTAGTGTCAATTAACTTTGGACAGGTATCTAAGGGAGTAAGATTATTTGTTTGTTTGTAGGCAATTAGAATTCTGATCCTTAAAGCAACAAATACCATTGCAATGGATGTGGACAGTCATCCTGGGTTTCATTTCAAGAGTGACAGAAAAGAACCTTTGCATAGGCTATCACAGGACTACAGAAATTGAAGTGCACCCTCAATTGAGGTAAGCTGTGACTAACTACATTACATTCATTGTTTGTCCTCTAACATGACGTCAGGGTCTGCTGTCAGGAGGATGGTGAAGTCAATGCACAGAGTCTATGGCACCTATCTAGGTATCAGTAACTATCTAGGTATTATATTTTACACATGGGACTTCCCCTTCACTATGGTTTCCCTTTATTTCTACTATTTACCTTGATGAGTTGCTTATAATGATTCAGCTCTACTTCTAGTTTGTTATTATGCTCCTCCAGTATTTCTTGATGGACCTTCCTTTCCTCTTCATCCTGCTTGGATTCATCTGATGACAGAGAGGAGGATCTTGGCCGAGATGGTTCCTTTTGTCTTCTCTGAAGGTTGTGATAGTAATTTTCTAGCTCAGTAGCAAGATCTCTATGATTGAGATAAAGTAAATCAAAATTTAATGCTCTGTCCCCAGGCTTTGTTTGTACCACTTGTTAAACAGATGTTCAAGTTTCTCGAAACTGTTATCAGACATATGTTTATAGTTATCTATATAAGTTGAGCAACTCACCTGACATATACAACAACCACCATGTTGACCTAGAAAAACCAACTAAACCTATTACAGCCATCTTGAAATCTCTACGGAAGGGAGAGGGGTTGGAATGTTTAATAAGTTAATATGTTTAACAGTTCAAGGTCATGAAACCACTTCATTCATCAAAGACCCTATACCAGATTTACAGTGGATGAACACCAGCAAGATTTGGGATGCAAGGATGGAGTTAAGCCGTCTAATTCTAAGCCTTAAAAAATAATCCACCAAGTTAGCTATTTACAAAGTCAGTAAATTCATACTCATTTTCTCTTTCCAAGGCATCAACTAAATCCTCCAGTTTTTTCCTATCCTTGGTCTTATCCTTCATCCCTGCCTCTGAATCAGTCTGTCCTTCATACAGTGGGACATTTTCTTGTAATCCTTCCAACTTTGTTTTAAGAGATGGGTCTTCCTCTACTGCTGCTAATCTGTGGAAACAAAAATATAAACCTTTGACAACAATTCTTACTTAGACCAAGCCTGACCAACCAGTGATTTGTATAACAGCTACTACCCTAATACCGTAAGTGACAAAACAAAAAAAAACAATTTTATATACAGAAGATACTTAATGTAATCCTACCACAAACAGAGGTGAATAAGAGACAAAGGGAAATGCATAGCTCACCCGAAGTATACACCAAACTACGAAAGAAAGAAAAAATGAAAGCCTCCCATGATACAATCAATGATACCAATGTTGTTTTCAGTAAGTGCCAACACCTTGATAACTCCCAGATAGAGGCCCTGCATATCATATTACTTTCTGAAGCAATAACTTGGAACTGTATTCACACAAAATACTTACACACAAAGTTGCATAAGTCATGCTTACACATCATATCTTTCTTAGTTGGTATTCACAAACAGAAAATTGCATACATACTGTCTGTGACTTAGTGCAAGCTCAGAAATGTCATAAGTGTACAGCCCCCTGTGGGCTGGGGGTTGTAGGATATGCCCACAATATTTCCCGCCTGTCGTAAGAGGTGATTAAAGGGGAGGACTTGCACTGTATTTGAACTGCATTTGAAACTGAACTTGAACTGTATTTATCTAGTTGACACTATATAACACATTCGTGTTGGTGTGTCGTTAAATCTCATCTAACTACTGTAACATCAATTAACATGGGGGGGGAGGTATTGAGATAAAGCAGCCTGCATACAGACAATGTCCCTCTTCTATGCCACAGGCAGTTTTAGCTCTATGATAACAGTATTATTGGTCTCATATCACGACTGAGACCTAACAATTGAGACCGGGCACCCTTGCAATTAAAACATGGACAAGGACACCAGAATGGCAAATCTATGTCTCACTTTTAAAGCAAGTCAAGTAAAATGGCAGCCATTTTAGATTGATAAAAGTTAGGCTTAAACAGCATGTTACTGCAACAATATTTGTCTTAATAGACCTTGAAAATATGGATGAAGAAATTACTTTCTCTGATTCCCTAGGTACACGATATGCCCAAGCATTCATCAAAATGTCAGCCATCTTGAATTAATGCAAATTAGGCATATATCTACAAGTCAGATTTCCTCTGACTTTAAATGTGTCAGTCTGGGTGTCTTAAACAAATGCATCGTAAAGATAAACCTTTCTTTAATAGCAATTTTTACAGATGAAATCTCAATTTTCCTAGACAATTTGGCATCCCTTGATTATTGGCTGTCATGGTTAATTTTAGTGAAGGTTATTTCATATCTTCAGTATTACACAGCTGCAGTATCGTAATATCGCAGGGCTGTCAGAACACTTCATATTAATTTGGGAGTAATTTGCCTTTTGTCTGCAGCAGGAGATAGCCTGATTTTTTTAAAATGTGAGATGTAATTGCAAACTTCAGGAGTATATTCAGGGTTCCCCCTGGGTTTTAGAGAGTGTGAGGTGGTATGAGTCCATGGGAGTAATATAATGCCAGCTCTGGCACCATCAGTGAGTGAGAACTATCAATACTTCCATAGCTAATACAGTACATGTGGCAAGTATAGCAAATTTCTGTGAGGTGGTGGCCAGAAACTGTGAGGTGGCCACCTCATAAAAAAATGCCAGGGGAAACCCTGATATTAGTATATAGCAAAGGGTGCTTGTGGCTGGTAAATGCTTTCTTTGACAATTTATTGTTTAAAAGATGAGGAAATAAATTATAGATTTCTTTCTTGCTATTTCATGTCTGGAGCCCCAAAATGTCCACTTTTGACCCAAAGGATAAAACAAAATAAACTGTACAAGGTTTCTATTGGAAGTTGTATCACTTTTCCATAGCAACAATTAAAACCTGTACTGGCTATCAAACCAACAAAAGTAAAGCCTTAATACTACAGTTACATGTACAGAGGATAACTTCCTATTCTGTCTACTATATACCAAAAAAAAACCAGAAAGCCTAAGGGCTTAGTGATTCCTTGCCGAATGGGGATGCTTTGTTGTACTGAGGTTTATCCCTCAAATTTATCTACCTTGACTACATCATTTTACGATATTTTAACAATTTCACCTCTGCTGACCTCACATGAACTTTGAACCCCACCAAATATAACAAAAAAGAAAAACGAAAGTGTCTTGAAAGGAATTCAACTCCAATGGATCTTGTATCTTGAAAATTCTTGGGAAATTTTGTTTTTGTCCTCTGGTGACCCCGATGACTATCTTGGGAATTCTTGGGAAATTTTGCTTTTTGACCTCTGGTGACCCCATATAACAATCTTAAAAATTCTTGGGAAATTTTGCTTTTTGACCCTTGGTGACCTCAGATTACGATCTTGGGAATTCTTGGGAAATTTTGCTTTTTGACCTCTGGTGAAACCAGAGGACAATCTTGGGAATACTTGCGATATTTTGCTTTTTGACCTCTGATGACCCCACATGATGATCTTGGGAGTTCTTGGGAAACTTTGCTTTTTAACCAATAGTGACCCCGGATGACAATCTTGAGAATTCTTGGGAAATGTTGCTTTTGATCCCAGTGACTCCAGATGACAAACTTGGGAATTCTTGGGAAATTTTGTTTTTTGACCTCTGGTAACCCCAGATGACCTTGACCTCCACCAAAATTGATAGGGTTTTTTCCTCTCAACATGGCAAATTTATATACCAAATATGAAAAGTGGCTGTCATTGCTATCTCGGGATATCGTGATTACAAGCCATTTACAAGGTTTGTGTAGTTCAACCTCTGGTGACCTCAGATGACCTTTGACCTCTACCAAAAACAATAGCATTCTTCCTCTCAACATGACAAATCTATATCCACCATTCCTATCTTGACATATCCCAATTTCAAGGTTTTCGGTCTTTGACCTCTGGTGACCTCAAATGACCTTTGACCTCCACCAAAAACAATAGGGTTCTTTCTCTCAATATGACATATCTATATACCAAATATGAAAAGTGTTAGTCACTCCTATCTTGAGATATAGTGATTATGAGCTTTTTGGCCTTTTACCTAAGGTGACCTCAAATGACCTCTGACCTTCACCAAAAATTTTAGGGTTCTTCCTCTCAACATGATGAATCTATATACCAAATATGAAAAGTGTCGGTCATTCCTATCTTGAGATATAGTGATTACGAGCTTTTTGGCCTTTTACCTAAGGTGACCTCAAATGACCTCTGACCTTCACCAAAAATTTTAGGGTTCTTCCTCTCAACATGATGAATCTATATACCAAATATGAAAAGTGTCGGTCATTCCTATCTTGAGATAGCTTGATTACGAGCCTTTTCGGCTTTTAACCTGCGGTGGCCTCAAATGACCTTTAACCTCTACCAAAAACAATAGGCTTCTTCCTCTTGACATGACAAATCTGTATACCAAATATGAAAAGTGTCTGCCTTTGCTAGCTTGAGATACCGTGTTTACGAGGTTTTTCGCAGTTTAACCTAAGGTGACCTCAGATGACCTTTGACCTCTACCAAAAACAATAGGGTTCTTCCTCTCAACATGACAAATCTATATACCAAATATGAAAAGTGTCGGTCATTGCTATCTCGAGATATCGTGTTTACAAGCCCTTTAAGAGGTATTCGCAGATTAACCTCCCGTGACCCCGGATGACCTTTGACCTCTACCAAAAACAATAGGCTTCTTCCTCTTGACATGACAAATCTGTATACCAAGTATGAAAAGTGTCGGCCTTTGCTACCTTGAGATATCGTGTTTACGAGGTTTTTCGCAGTTTAACCTCTGGTGACCTCAGATGACCTTTGACCTCTACCAAAAACAATAGGGTTCTTCCTCTCAACATGACAAATCTATATACCACATATGAAAAGTGTCGGTCATTGCTATCTTGAGATATCGTGTTTACAAGCCATTTACGAGGTTTTCGCAGATTAACCTCCAGTGACCCTGAATGAGCTTTGACCTCTACCAAAAACAATACGGTTCTTGCTCTTGACATGAAAAATCTGTATACCAAATATGAAAAGTGTCGGTCATTGCTAACTTGAGATATCGTGTTTACAATGTTTTCGGTTTTTGACCTCTGGTGACCTCAAATGACCTTTGACCTCCACCAAAAACAATAGGGTTCTTCCTCTCAACATGACAAATCTATATACCAAATATGAAAAGTGTCGGTCATTGCTATCTCGAGATATCGTGTTTACAAGCTAGGCGTCACGTACACACACACACACACACACGCATACACCCATACATACATACACACACACACACACACGACATCACCATCGCATAGATTCCTTGCCTGCCTTCGGCAAGGAATCAAAAAAATTAAACCAAAGTTCAGATAAGTGAAAGGTGACTGTAATGTACAGGACAATATACAAATACCATTGTCAAGCATATCAATACAAAAGGTCCATCCTTACAAAATGCAGATGACTTACTGTTTAGATAACTTTCCAAGACGAATGTGAGTTGCAAGATGATCATCAGAATTAGCCCTGAAATAAAATGTTTGAAGATATCAGTGGCTTAGCTATTGAGGGAGGGGAGAGGCTTTCAAGGGCACCCGACAAATCTTGTACCCACCAGCAGTCCCATCACTGGAAAATTCAAGAGTGAAAATATCACACTGTTCTGACTCCTCTCAAAAGGCTGTTTTTCATCTGTAGCCCACCATTCTATGTCTGTTAAGCAGAGGCATGTCATGTTACAAACCCCATAACCTAAGGCCATTGAAAATGTGAAAAGCTCTGAAATGCACTTCTTTTGACTCAGCTTTAGATTTATTTCGCATATGTTCGATTGTAGGATACAGACATTAATATATATTTACAGAATAGGACATACACTGGACACTCTAAGAAACACTAAATGTTTATCAAAGCTAGTGACCTACAGTAGTATAGATGTTTGTGTCCTTCAGATCACTGCTTCACCTTAACTGTACACTCATAGGTGAAACTATGAGAGTAACACTTGACCATTTTTAGGAAGGTCAAGTTGTCATGAATATATGTGAAGCCCCCAATGAAATGGTGGGGCCCCTTGTAGCCCTTATGGAAAATTTTCTGACAATGTCTTTACAGATACTACACAGAATATTTCTATTCTGACTACAGCAGAGTGTATGTAATAAATCTCTGTAAGTTAGTTAGTTAGTTAGATGAGGTTTAACGTCCCAGTTTTCAACCAACTGGTTCAAGTCGAGACTTCCACAGCCTTTTTTCCAGTAGTGGCTCACTGGCTTGTTTTCCCTACTCCATTGCTTATGCTGAGCACCAAGCACAAAGGCAGTAGGCTCCATTTTTAAAATCTTTGGTATGACCCTAGACCTTCCGGCTGCAAAGCACCAGTATGGTTGACTTGCAGGGAAGTATAAATTGCAATCTGCATTTTTTCCTTTGAAATTACCAGTTAAACACAATTTGACATTTTTGAAACCATTGAAAGTTAGAATAAGGAAACTCAACTCTAGTTAAAATAAAAATTCAACTTTTTGTGGTAGCATTTTTAGATACTGAATATTTACATAGCATGCATCAGATTAAATAAAGATAAAGATGAGACATGTTTTTGTCCTTTTTTATATTTCTGTTCACTGCAATAGATTTAAAGGGCAAATATAGTAACCCAAATGACATAAAACAAATGCAGTTTTATTAAATCAAATGATGTTATTTTAAACCCTGGTAAAATAATTGTTTACAAAGTAAACAGGCTACCTTACCTGTAGCATACAATATTTGTGGTGGTAGCTATTACGTGAGATTTGTAAATGAATTATTCAAAGACAGGTCCTGTGGACATTTCAAAATAAGTTCTGGGAGATGGCAAATTTCCTTTGAAGACTCATCTATCTTTAAAACCTTACTCACCCTGTTCTGAAACCAAGTCCATTCTTGTCATCCTCAATTGTCAGATACTTCTGTTTAATCCGTCTGCCATGTTTTTTGCTGATTTTATTCCGAACTGTCTTGGCTAGTGCCCTGACTCCATCTTTGGGTGAAGCCTATGAAGAAAGTTCAGACAAAGAAATTTGTATTTGCTATGATAATTTAGTTATTGTATAGCTAGAATCAGTAATTAAAAGTAAATGTCATTCCTGTTTGGCCTTTTCTCTAAATCAGATAGTGGTGACTGAGACATGATATTACTTAAATACGCAAACTATTTAACAATTTTACACTTTCTTTCAACACCAAACTTCCTTATTTGTAATGCCATTCTAAGTGGAAATAAGGCAAGTGGAAATTACACCTAGCTTTACTATAGCATTTTTATGCAGGAAGTGCCATCATGTGGAGCTTAACCCAAACTATTGTACAGTAGTGGAAAAAAAAACCACAGGGAGGGAATGCAATAATTAAGGTGAAGGGTTGGCAGGCTGTATGGGCATTTGGCCTGTCTTGTTCCTGTTATGTACTAACATGCCTACTATGACGGTGCATTTCTGACCACATGTAAATTGCTCTTTTGAACTCTATTATTTTAGCTCGCATATGTTATGTCTTTCCTTCCCCCCTGCCCTCTGTTCCATGTCTACATACACTAAAGTGATGGTCACACTACTACATCACAGTAAGGGCCTTGAAAGCATAGTGCAGTAGAAACAGCTGTAACCATTGCCCATTTAATGGCTGCAAAGTACAGGTACAGCAACCATGCTGATGTCCAGTAATTGACCACCTAATGGCAATCTCAGAAATCAAATTTAAACTTTTTAGCCTAAAAATTATAATAATATCAGGAATCAAAGCTCATTTATAAAAAAAGCTGCCTCTAATATTACAGGTTACCTGTTTCATTCCTGGACCACACATAATGGGTTTAATTCCCACCTTTCGACAATATCTAATGAGAGTAGGACTAAGTATGTCTCATAAAATGAATGATTACTCACTGATAGACAATACTCTTGGATTGGGTGAGTGTAATGATGGCGTTTGCTAGATCGTCTGGTAAAGAAACATTGTTGACAGATGTCAAAGTTCAAGCATTTTAGACACTGGTAGCGGAAACCAACCATTGGGTGACATTTGCAGACATTACACTTGGCCTCATGCTTGACTATGAAGACAAGGAGAAATATACAGAATTATGACCCATGTTAATTAAGAGCTAGTGGACAACTGAAGGAAGCAATGAAGAACTTAATTCACAACAGAGAAACTGCACAAGTGAGATTTTCCTTAACAGAAAAAAGGTTACCATGCTGGCAACTACTAACACTCTAACACATTCATAATTAACTGACTGTTTCTTTTTTGGGGGGGTGGGGGAGACTTTCCTGAAAATGAAACATTTTTTCATTTACCAGGTAAAAAAAGAAAAATACAAAAAATAATATACTTTAATCATGCTCACAACCAGGGAAACCATGCTTGTACTCATACTCACAATCAGAGACAACATAAACATACTCACACTAACAGCCACAAACAGCATACACGTACTCATACTGACAACCACAGATATAGACCTTATGCATTGACATCACACTGACATCATTTTGGGTGCAAACAATGAAGCACACATGCACGAACGGCGTGGATTTCGATGCATGTGTAGTAGAGTTACGCGCGTATACCATTGGTTAACAAATTAGCTGTCTGTATTTATTGGTGTAAATTGCAATGATACGCGCTTTTCGATCATTTTCCTCCAAAAGAGGGAGCACTTTCTCCATTGTGACATCATATGCATAAGGTCTATACAAGTACATGTACTCATAATTACAACCACAGACAATGTACACAGACTCATACTGACAGCCACAGACAACTTGCATACTTGTACTGACAGCCACAGATAATATGCATGTACTCATAGTCACAACTAGGGACAACATACTTGAACTCATACTCACAACCAGAGAAAACATATGCACAGGTCATAACCATACACAACATACATGCGCTGGTACTCACGACCACAGGCAACATACACGTACTCATACAAACAACTACAGACAACATACACATACACATACTGAAAGCCACAAATAACATACATGATGTACTGCATACTTACAACCACAGACAGACAGCATACATGTACTCACACTTACAACAAGGGACAAACATACTTGTACTCAAACTTACATGTACTCAAAATCACAACCAGGGATAACAGCTATGTACTCAACCAGAAACAGCATGCATGCATTGGTACTTTAAACAATCAGGGGTTTCTACTGGTGTATTTACACTCGTACTCCCACTTAATACATTATCACTCATACTCTTCCTTGTAAAGTGAGGACAATTAAATGGTAAGTTTTAGACCAAGGAGTCTAAAGATGTACAGTAAATGAACAAGATAAGTTGAAAAGTAAAATCTTTGAGAAGCACTTTGTTTACAGTAGCCAAGGGGACTCATCACTTCTATTTAACTCATTCCTTACCAGTCTCAGCAGCTGAAAGACGATGAAGCGTTGGCAGCCAGACCAATGTTTGAGGTTCTGATAGCATCCATGATATGAAATCTTTCTGAGATACAGAACCCATAAACAACTGCAAGAGACAGGAAAATATTGATGGAATGTAAACTCAAACTTTGAATAAACAATAAACTCTTGCCTTCCCTGTCAGTCTTTGCATTGACAGAGCAAGAAAAAATACAATGCGAAATAAACTGATTCTTGACTTTCTTGATTTCATTCATTACTACCACATACAAAATATCTTCAACAGATTTGTGGTATAATGTGCATTGTAATCTTCACTTCCCATTGACTAACAAGAATAACATGACATAATCCCTCCAGGTAAGGAGTAGTAATGAATTAATGTAAAAGAATTGATGTTCCTCAAGGAAAACATTCGTCTTCTTTTGTAAGGAAATCAACAATTAGCCAATATCTCAGGGTCATTACATGTGCACTTGGAATGTATCATCCACAATTCGATAATAGGTCAGTTCATAAAGATGAACTGGTGAATTTTAGGAAAACTGTTTTTTACAAGAAATGTTTTGTCAAAGTTGCAAAAGGCCATGTACATGTGCTCCACATGCACAGAACAGTAAAAGGCCATGCACTATAACCATAAATTTTACCTGCATTAAGTATTCCATGACTTTTGGAAGTGTTTTGTTAATTGAAACATCAAGAAGACCTTATACACTATTTAAAAGGAATCACGGACAATATTCATGAAACTTCCAGTAAGAAAATCTGCAAACTTTCAGCTTACATTTGACAAGCAGCTTTCAACTGTAGCTTGCACTCCACTGACACCAAAATTTTGGGTCTCCCCTAGCAGGTCTGTTATCTGTAGAACAAAAAACCATAATGAAGTTTAACAAACATGTGCATGAAATGATGCACAACCAGACATTCTGAAATCAGAAGACCCCATTTACATGGGGAATCCCACCAAACTGAAGGTTCCTAGACTGAAGATATGCTACACTGAAAATCTACTTATGGTTGGAGATAGGGTTAGGATATGGGTTGATGTAGAATTAAGGTTTGCATTAGGTACTGGAAGCCATGGCAATCAGCCCCTGTGCTTTGATGCCCCTCAAAAATCAGTATCACAGAAGGTAATGATGACCTTCATGCCCTTCCATATTTCTATTTGGTGTTCTTTACTTTCCAAGTGTTGCCCTTAGTTTCCCCCTTTCAAAGCCTCAGTGCCCTATCATATGATTGCATGCTGAAGGCCATTTGGTCTTGCCTTTTTCAGTTCCTATTTTGAACCCTGCTTCAATAGCAAACAGTATACAGTCAGTTTCTTTCCTCACCCAGTAAACTTTGAGCAGAGCTATGCAATAATCCTTCCCACATTCCCAATTACTATGGTGTGTATATAAAACTGTTGTAACATATCACACCCAAAAGGTAGTAGTCCCCTAGACGCACCTGCATCAAAGCTTCACAAAGTTTTTCCAATCCTTGCCGAGAGATGTAACCACCATCAGGACTGAATATTTGAAATAAATCTGAAAACCAATATAGACAGCACACAAGAAAAAGACAGGTAAAGCATAAATATACTTAGTCAAAGTTCTTCCAGAATTGCTTCTTCTTAGTTGAAAAGTATTTAAGCATATTGTTATCAGCAGAGTATAAACAAAACCTTCTTTGGTAATTTTGTTCCACCATCAAATTTTCACTCCTACAGTAAATGTTTTTTAGTGTTCAGATACATTTCATACTTACATTTATATTTTGCTAGGATCCTACCAGAGCAGAGAGCAATTGCAGTAGCCTGAAAGGACCTCACAGACACAAAACCAGTTCTTCCACTACACAGAAAAATGAATATGAAAATAATTAAACGTAAACTTTTATTTCTGGTTAAGAATGATAGGACGGTGCTAGCACTAGTCTGTCTTTCAGTGAGCACAAGTATTTCGACAGCTTTTCCACTTTTGAATGTAATGATTCTTCATTTACAATGCTACAGATGTAATTTACTGATCTGCCACTGCTGGTCTCTACCAGTTGGGCCCGACCCAGACCCGGCACTGATTTCAGATAACAGAGTGAACAAGATATTGATTCTTGCTCCCCAAGATATGTTCCTTTGTCATGCTCTGCATGCTTCCCATCACAATAAACTTCCACCATGACACTAATCATGAATTTGTTTTGATGAAGATCACAAAAGTTTTCACCACAGTAACTGGAAAATGTATATATAAGTCAGGGTATTTTTAGAAGGAAATTTGTCAACTTTGGAAAAGTATCTCCCCCAACTTAGTGGGCAAGTAAAACAACCTGCGCCACAGCTCATATTCGTAGGCTTGTTTCAGACCCAGGAAAAAAGCTACCCTCACTCCAGCAATCATGGACAGAACCATGTGTATCAACTGCTCTTCATAAGTTGTTTGATCTGCGTGGTTCTCTTTGACTAATCACACACTTACAATACTACAACAAGGTCATAACATGTTATCCTGCGCCATTTTCATTTCAACAAAAAAACCCTCCACCTCTGTCATTGTAAAACAAAGGCACAGGGAAAGTAAATTTGTCAAAAAAATGTACCATTCATTCTTTGGTAGAAAAAGAAGCAAAATCCTGTTAAATGAAATCATGGAATCCTCAATGCAGCATACTGCATGGAGGTGGGGTGGGGGATCTGGTGGAATGATGACTGCACATATTTTGACTGTGCCCCCCTTGTTTTCAAATCTTTGGTTTCAATATATAGGATGAATAGGGTTTTTAAAATACCCCTTTTTTCCATACGCAAAACTCTGTAAACCTCCAGCAACACACCATTCATTCACATACTGTATCATATATGACCAGTGAATATCATGATCACTCTCACAAACCATCACCCAAACTATCATGCAGATCTGTAACTACCTGGTTTAACCCCAAAATATGTTTGAAACATGAGGTCATGTGAGCCCATCCCTTTGTAAGAGAGACTAGAGAGTGATCCACCAGCAAATCACATGAAGCCATCCCGTTCAATGAAATCACCTTTATTCATTCTATTTGGCACAACCGTATCTGCACACTGGGTAATTGTTAGTGTTGGGCCAATTTATAACAGTATTCAATGAGGGTACGGCCCACATCCCCCTGCCCCCACTTTCATCTTCTACTGGTATAAAAGAGAAAAATAAGCCTGCAGTGAAATACTGAAATTACACAATCCATATTTCCAATCCTTCACCTCATAACAATGTTTCTTTTATTTTGATAATAGGTGCCAATATTTTACCTCATGAAAGTGAACAACACTAAGTGGTAGTGTCCAATAGTTTATATGGCTTAGTGAACAAAGTTTTATTTCTCAATAATCGAGATCCAATCAGTTTCGGAAAATACTGAGAATTGAAACATTGGCAACTGCGATATCAGCTACCTGTTATATATCAATGCAACAACAACCATTATTCCATCTCTCACCTGTCATAGATATTAAGGATCCAGTTCAAGAGAAGGTCTGTGCAGTCACTGACATTCAGCTTACTTCGACCACCACTCCTTGTCATCAAGAAAATTTCATAGATGATGTCCCTTAACTGAAATGCATCTACGATGTAGTCCTGTTTGCTGAGTGACCCCATGTGATGATCAATAGCTGATGTTACTGATGTTAAATCAACCAGGTGCACTGTAGATGAATTTGGAACAGGAGAGGGGTAGACACAACATGTTGTTACTATTGGGCTCAAGAAATGACAAGTTTGGTTAGTTTACATTCCACCTGTGGAAACACATTTCCCAACCTGAATACCATAAATGCTGATTTATACCCAAAATTTACTGCCACTGCAAATTTTAAGTAGTCAATATATGCTTGTGTTCATAACATGTATAGTTATGTTTTATATCATAACAGTGATTAATGAAGTACAAACTAGCCTTTATGCAAAGCAGGTTACCATCATAACCAATCTACACCTTTAGCTAGTGACTCCTGGGCAAAAATCCAGGAATGATTCCTCTTTCTTTGTAGTCGTGACTCTTTGTAATCTTTCAGCACTGTCAAAAACGTACACAAAACAGGACCATTATTTTGTGTTCCAAATGGTTTGCATCTTGCATAATCTAAGTTCCTATTAATTACCTTATCAAAAAGGCTCTTAGTCTTTCCCTATGTTCCATCATTCCCTTCAGTTGTTCCTTGACATTCTCTGACATTGCATTGAAGCATCTCAGCCATTGAAAAATTTTGATGCTCCAGTCTGCCAAAATGGTAGCACTCACTCTAGTGGTAGATGCTTTAAGGCTCATGTTGTGCATGCAACAGTTATGACTTCATACAGAGTTGCAACTACATTCAGAGTCATCACTCTGTACGCTGTGGCTACCAAAATCTGAAGTACTTGAGTCATCAAAGCCTAATTATGATTTCATGTAATACCACATCTTTGAAATAGTTTGGAAAGCTAATTGTGAACAGTGTTCAATAGTGTATGTTAGAACTTGCTTTGAGCAAATCATTACTGCATTGCTCTAATAATTGTACACTACAGAACTTAACATTCTGGATTCCATGCATAACAGGTTCTATGGAATGATAATGGTGCCAGAAGGTGATTTGTACTTTGCAGGAGATTCAAAATGATCTCTATAAACCTAGGAAGCATACATGGCACTACATAAATCATCATATGGGTCTTTCTAAAACTACAGATGCACCTCACATTCTCCATCCGTATGTTTAACCATATTTATATCAGATGTTTAAATTCCAGTTTTCCCACTCACAGTTTAAAATCTTCTGAAAGTGTCTGAGTTTCATTGCTGTTCTGTAAGCTACATAGCAGATGTTATCCATCAATCCTGTGTAAATGGAAAAACAAAAAGTTCTTATTATTTTTGTTTCCTTTGTTTTTTTTTTATATAAGAAGGTTTCCTGCACTTCATCAAATCTGTATTTTTATGGAAGTTAGCACGAAAAGTGCATCAAAGTTCAGACACAGTTCAAATTGATTATAAGAAGTAAATTATTAGCTTTATAACCAGAAAGCCAAAAGGCTTTGTGATTCCTTGCCAAAAGGGGGGTGCTTTGTTACACTGAGGTTCATCCATCAAATTTATACTTCTCTACTTCATCATTTTTTATGATGTGGTCACAATTTCACCCCTGCTCACATCAGCTCATGCCACATGACCTTTGAACCAAAACTTGAATAACCAAAAAAATGAAAAAAAAACAAAAAAAAGGTTTTCGGACTTCTACCTCTGGTGACCTTGAATGACCTTTGACCTCTGCCAAAAACAATAGGATTCTCCCCCTTGACATGACAAATCTACATACCAACTATGAAAACCGTCTGTCATTCCTATCTCAAGATATCACGATTACAAGGTTTTTGGACTTCCACCTCTGGTGACCTTGAATGACCTTTGACCTCTGCCAAAAACAATAGGGTTCTTCCTCTCAACATGACATGTCTACATACCAACTATGAAAAGTATCGGTCATTCCTATCTTGAGATATCGCGATTACAAGGTTTTTAGACTTTGACCTCTGGTGACCTCGAATGACCTTTGACCTCTGCCAAAAACAATAGGGTTCTTTCTCTCGACATCACAAATCATCATACCAACTATGAAAAGTATCGGTCATTCCTACCTCCAGATATTGCGATTACAAGGTTTTTAGACTTTGACCTCTGGTGACTTCGAATGACCTTTGACCTCTGCCAAAAACAATAGGGTTCTTCCTCTCGACATAACATGTCTACATACCAACTATGAAAAGTATCGGTCATTCCTATCTCGAGATATCGCGATTACAAGGTTTTTGGACGTCAACCTCTGGTGACCTTGAATGACCTTTTACCTCTGCCAAAAACAATAGGGTTCTTCCTCTCAACATGACAAACCTACATATCAAATATGAAAAGCATCGGTCATTCCTACCTCGAGATATTGCGATTACAAGGTTTTTGGACTTTGACCTCTGGTGACCTCAAATGACCTTTGACCTCTGCCAAAAACAATAGGGTTCTTCCTCTCAACATGACAAACCTACATACCAAATATGAAAAGTATCGGTCATTCCTATCTTGAGATATCGCGATTACAATGAGTGTCACAAACACACACATACACACACGCACACACCCACACACACACATACACACACCCTCACACATGACATCACCATCGCATAGATTCCTTGCCTGCCTACGGCAAGGAATCAATAAAGTACAGAATAAAGTAAAGCAATCACCAGTGCTGTGGCAGAGTGGATAAAGGCGATGGCATTTGAAGCAATGAAGCTTGGCAATCGGGAGGTCCAGAGTTTGATCCCATTTCGGTCACAGTAAGGTGGGTTTTTCATCCAAGAGCAATCTATGGTTTTCCCATCTAAACTGGCATTTTAAAAGAACCAAATTTGATCTAAAATGTTCAGTTGGTTGGCCACCTGACGTGAAGTTCTAATTCATAAGCCACATAGGCTTCTCCCACATTTGCTCTCACATTTGGGGTCACTTAGCATCGTAAAACAACTGCCCTTCAAGGCCTGAATTACAATTTGATTGTAATATTAATAAATGACTGCTCGAGGGTACACTCAAAGAAATCCACCCCCCCCCCCCCCTCCTCCCAAGTTTAATCATGGCACCTAATCATTGGACACCTGCTGTTTCAATTAGAGACTTCTGGTATTGATCTCCAGAAGTCCCTTCCAAGTGTCAGACTAGTACCTCAAAAGCAGAGCAGCTAGGTGGCGACTGTTCAATTCAGCTGCATAACTGCAAGTGTTTAGTAGCTTACACAGCAGTCCACACAGTCTGTTCTCACAGCAATCACACTAAGTACTTGAAAATTCAGGAAAAAGTGGACAATGTTACAAGACGACCCGTCAGGAACACCAGATTGAATCTGTCGACAAGCGAGTGGAAAGCTCCAGAGAATTCAACTTCAACGCAGCCTTTCTAGAATTGTCTAGAAGTGAGAACTGTTTACGTAATGTGCCAATTATAGCAGCGACCTGGCGACACTTCTAAGAAACAGTGCCTTGTCGCTCGTGGAACCAGTTCCAACGCTACAGCACGCTGCAGGTCTACTACTGTACCATCGTCGACGTGCATGCACTACCAACCCTTGGACCAGACCAGAATAATATTAAGTAAAGGATTGTGAGTAAATCTAATTAATTATTGTAAATTTAAGTAAGATAAGGAGATTGTAAATAATCATTAAGTTGTTGAATTTTAATCTCGTTCTTCTGTGATCTTTCGCTGTTCTTGGTTTGACTTGCGACCACAAGCCGTAACAACAAACTAACCCCTTCTGCACAGTATGGCTGGGTGCAATCTGAATAAAACTACTAGTGGTAGGCAGTGTTTACTAGCCACTGCTCCAAGAACTGTGCTGATTTTACAAGTGTCCTGGCCAGATCCTCGGCAATGATACAAAAACTAATACCATGTTACCAACATCTTGTGAAGGTCATTATTGGATTTTACTCCAAAGGTTTTCCTTTAAGAAAACCTAACAATCAGATGAAATTGCACATTTTCCAAGATATGTTACTTACTTATGCTGGTCCAGGCTTTGACTAATCTTGGATGGTCCCATTGAGTTCTCTCTGTTCTGTGGCTGGTAAGTAAAGAAACAGATGTGATCTTCTTACACAACCCATGACCATAGGTGAACAACATATTTTTTCTTTCTACAGAAACTGAGCCCTCTTTGCCTGAGAAAAACCTGCATCACCGATTGTCTCCAAAAATTTGCCCAGGTTATAGGTTACTCCCTAAACTCTGGGGTGTGGGGTTGGGGGCATCATCCCCCTTGCTTGTATGCCTATGTACACTTCTACGGTACCACATATCATCAGAAAGATGTATGCACCATATATTCATGCAATATGGGATAATACCAAACTGGTAGACCACATGCAGTGTTTATCTTTGCAAGTCTCTTTCAGTGGGGTCAGACCATTGCACACACCTGCCATTGCCATAAAATAAATGGTTTGACTCATTGGGAAACATTGTGTGAGCTCGGTCTCAAGGTTTGTGGTAGGTACATCCATACCACTTGATGTACCTACATGGCTTTCTTACCATTGTTTGTCCAAATAGTTACATATCAAACTTAGTCCAGAAAGTAAGATAAGACAGGCTAGCGTTGGTCATTCTAAATCACAACTTTGTATTACAGTACTTCAACGAAAAAAGTGTGATTAAAGACGATAACAATTTCACTAACTCTTTGGTGTATGTATACAGTATTTCAATATCAATATGAGGATTGCAGAGTTCTTGCAAATATCACCATAATCACAGAATACACTTTTGTAAAGAGTTGTAAGTCTGGTTAAGTCCTTTATGTCTGTGACTTCTATTTTAACTATCAGCCAAATTTCCAAACAGAGATCCCAGAGTGCACTGCATGGTTTATAATCCTTCAATAAAGCTAAGCATTTGCTAAGTGAAATGACCTGAAGGTTTGGCTAGTTTCATTTGAAATTTCAAATAAGTAAAAGTTACTATATACATATGCTCAGATATATTGTGATTTTTTTTAGGTCTACAGTTGACCTAAAATGCAATAACATCCAGTGTACTGTATGCTTAGTGGACACTATAATGTTATGACTTATTTCACTTTTCTCTTCAACTAAAATCCTTAAACTCTACTAAACAGCCCAAGAATGTAACTTTAATATCCCTTAGGGTACTCAGTAGCCAACAGAAACACTTAATAAAAATACTGTAATCATACTTTATGAAATAAGGGATGCCACTGGTCGTTTCTGATCTGACCCAATTCATTTTCTTTCCTGAGACAAGGTTTGGACAGTCTTGACCACACTGTTAGCCTAGAGGTGCAAAAGAAAGAAAATAAGAAGTTTTAAATAGAAAATACATTACTACAGATCACACCTTAAAAAACACTTTCTCTTATTTTCAGGAGGCTTTCCATTTCAATTCCAAAGACAGAATGCTATATGAAGTCAAGAAGAAGGAAGCTTAGATGATTATAGTATCATTAATATGGATACTTCAAATTATTTGACATTTATAATTCACTGCCACAATTTTGTTATGTTTTCACATTGGTCATGGGCTCAGTACAAACTATGAGATCATTCTTTTCTAGGCATATTATAAAAAATTTTCAATGTATATGACCAAACCTTAACAAAAGCACAGTATTCTCTGATTTTCAGGAGGCTTTCCATTTCAATTCAAAAGGGAGAATGCTGTTTGAAGTCAAGACTTCAGAAGGAAGCTTTGATGATTACAGTATCATTAATATGGATATTTCAAATTATTTGGCAAATAATTCACAGCCACAACTTTGTTATAATGTTTCCAAATTGGTCATGGCTCAGTTCCATATTGGTCATGGCTCAGTACAAACTATGAGATCATTCTTTTCTAGGCATATTGTAAAAAATTTTCAATGTATATGTCCAAACCTCAACAAAAGCACAGTATTCTCTGATTTTCAGGAGGCTTTTCTTTTCAATTCAAAATAGAGAATGCAATATGAAGTCAAGAAGCAAGCTTTGATGTCTAAAGTATTAATATGGATAATTCAAATTACTTGACAAATAATTCACTGCAACAGTCCCACAAGGCCACATGCCCAAAACAAAGTATTAAGGCTGCATGGAAGTATGATCAGTATCTTAACCTTGTGCCACAGTATATACTTGGGGTAAGTTAATAGGTACAATTTAATCGTTATAAACCAAATGTACATAGGCAGACATATGTGAATGATTATAGAATGTTGTTGGAACATTTGAGTATATTTGAAAGGCACAGTACAGTGCAGCATGCTGTCTACACATCATCTGCCAAAATGTGTGAGCTTTGTAACTAACAAAGCATCCTGTTGTTACCAAACAGTCCCTGTGATAAAAGATACAGGCTATGTAGGAAAACATGCATCCACCATCATATAAACTGGACAATGTTTTCACTATCAAAGTACAGTAGGTGATTTTAATGTACAGTATTGTAAAACATATATTGGGAACCTTGTTTGGTTGGTTGAACTGTAAATATTTTAAAACATAAGGTGTAGAAATTTGCAAAATCCTTGTTCCCAATGGATACACAAACTTTAAGGAGAACAGTCTTGTGCCATGCATACCAGTATGATGTTTGAAAGTACTTTAGGCTGTGCAGTAAGATACATAGCCCAATGAAAGTACAGCACCCTTCCTGTTTGCAAAAATTTTCCTACAGATTTCACTTTTTACGATATGTTTTTCTGGATTTTAAGGAAAATGTTACATAAATTTAATACTTGTAAAGTATCACCTGCAAATAATACGCCAAGGGACTCTATGCCAGCATGCTCCATGTTACATGGAGAGCTTTTGACTTATAGCGGCAATGTTTGGTAAGGAAACGTTTGGCAAATGGATGTTTTGTTTGTCGAGCATATGAGAGTGGCAAAATCCAGGAAAAACAAAAATATACCTAGCATTACTTACACAAAGTTGTTACTACAGCAAAATGATTGAGATTCAATTACATAGTGTCTAAAATATGTTTATATGTAGGCAATGTTTACTTTACAACATAAGGTCTATCTTTGTCAGCAATCTAATACTGACTCACTAAATTTAAGGGTGGCTTTGTGGTATGGCTTCACTTATAGAGAACTATGTGACAGCATCCCTTTTGGGACAATTTGCAGCTGAGTGGATGTGATCTTGATTCCATGCTCAGTGCTATTTAAGAGCAGCACATTGCATGGAATTAATGGACAAAATATTTCTAAGGCCAAAGGACTTATCTTGGAGTAAACCCATGGATGAGTGGGTGTAATCTCGTTTCTGTATCTGTTCCATGGGGTACAGTACTACAATGATCAGATTTCAAAATGGACTATTGAGAAGAGGGCCTTAATGTTCAAACAGTCTAGCCTTAAAGATTTTCACATTTGGTGCAGTTCGTGTGTCATCAATACAGACTGGGATATTTCGATCTGTTTAGCTTCTGTAGTACTAGGGTATACAACAAGTTAGACAATACACAAAAGATAAACTAAGACACTTTTTAGTCTACAAAAATGTCTTACTATTCTGCTATCAAAACTCTCTGACCAAATACAAAAAATCACATGACACACATTATCATAAGCTATCCATCCAAAGACGTACTAAATTTATATTAAAATAGTAGTTGTTTGTCACTAAGGTGTTGCCAAGCTCTCCAAACCAGGACAAAAAGTTTTGATAATGTTCAAAGTTCACACCAGTTTCAATTATTTGCACAGTTCATCAAATGGTTCCAGCAGGGACACACTTGGGACAGTGTCCACAAGTAGGTCAAATGATGGATAAATGATGGATAAGCAAGCCTTACAGTAGGATATGTTGTCTGATCAGTACCTAGCTTACAAAGCTATCAACCACACCCAACCAAATCCTGGCATACAGATGAGCCTGTTATGGTACCCAGATTTGAGCCTAAACTTAAAAATACAATTTCCACCCTAAATTGTATAAAACATGTTCATGCTGCATAAAATCCATCTATTTTGGTCCCTTTCATATGATCCAAATAAGATGTCCTTGCCCTTACCATAACCATGTTCAAAGCTTGAGTTGAACAGAAAATTGCTTAAATCCCCTCCAATTTTATCAAGCAATGACACATGAAAATACAGTATCTATTCCACCCACAATAATTGCTATCTCTAGAATGTTTGACTTAACCATTGTCACTAGTATCCCAGCTAGCTAGCCAATACCCAACTAAGTAAAAGACAGAAAGTGAGTTGGTTGAAGAAAGCTCTTGATATTTCTAGGGATTAAAGGATGTGTTTCCTTGTAGATGGTGGTTAAAGTTTCATCTTGTATGGTACTACAATCATGCAGACTTTCCCATTCCAGATCAGTGAGAATCTTTTCTTAGTAATGCTTGATCCCCACAGTAATCCCCAACAGAAGACCTGACTGCCATATTTTATATTTTTTTCTAATCTATCCCTATCAGCGTCCAGTTTATAGTGTGCTTGGGGTCCAAAATGGCTGAACAATATTTACTCAAATATGGTCTGATTAATGATTTGTAGGCAACAGACTTGGTGCTCTTCCTGCAGTACTGTAGTACAGTAGTACTACAGATCTTACATAAAATTGATATACTGTACATCAGTGACCCAAGTCTATAGTTTACAGTGTTACATCTATCATCCTTGTAATAACCTTGGGTTACATTAACATCTAACCACGCCGGTTTCCACATCATCCACCATTTGAGAATGGCACAATACGTATATATGATATACTATAAATCTATACTTAACCTTGCTTACGTAGTTTGTTTTCATTGTGTAGGATTTATAGGCAAAATATTTCCTAGAAATCTGACTGTTGTAGCTTGGAGTAGAGTTCTTTTTCCTAAAGGAAAAAGGCAGCCCACCTTTTGAATTGGAGAATGTACTGCTTCACCTGTCATGAAGACATGAATTCAATGTTTCTGGATGATGAGAAGACTTTACAATTAAAGGTTACTTGAAAAACGTCAATAATAAGGAAAAATGTAAATTGCGAGCTGAGACAGCATGGTGGCAGGGTATTAATGTAGCCCAAGCCAAAGTGACATCCAATCAATAAATCTGGATGCTAGGAAGAGTTAGGCCTAGGCACAGACAGTGGGCAGACCGTATTCCGTAGTTGCACCTTCCATGCTGTTCATGGAGCAGGCTATACACTAGTCCACACTCTGCTGACCTAGCATTTGGGTAGCTTAGGGGTTTCGGGCCATTCCATGTCAGCAATATATGCCGATGCAAAATTGGGTTAATTGGTCAAAAATTTTGACTGGTCTCTGTCTTTCTCATTCACATAATACTCCCAAATCATTGATGTGTACAGATCCTTAGACACTCCTATTTAGTGTCCTAAACATGTCCAGAAACATGACTTGGCTCTACTTTAGAGTCAGTGTCCAGAAGTGACCACAGGACACTCCACCTTACCAGCTTACCAGCTACTATGGTCCATGGACAGACCAAAAATGATGAACAGGGTACAATGATACAATAGTGCCTTTGAAATGTAAGCAGTCCATGTAGTGCATGCAGCAACAAAAGCGACAAACTGGTTGTATGCATACAATGGGATGAATGGGCTAAGTGCAGTTACTGTAGTGCAAGCTGCATGTGTGCTAGAATGCCGACAGAGCAAAAATAAAAGAATTAAACTACATAGTAATATTAATAGAAGAAAAGAAATAGTGCTCTCTCCCTGGCTTTAGGGGATTCTGTTAGGGGTCAGGGTTAGGGCATAAGGCTAGGGGATAAAGTTAGGAAGTAGGGTTGGGGGATAAGGTCAGAGAGCAGGGGATGGGGTTAGGGAATAAGGTTAAGATTGAGGACGCGAAGTTATAAACTTACTTCAGTGACACCATTGGAGCTTATGGGACATCAGTTTGGACTTAGGGGAAATTTGAAAATTTTCTAAGCCTTTTTTGAACCAAAGGGACACAAAAGTGAACTTAGGGGACCCTTAAGTGACACCCTCTGCACAACTGCAAGTTTAGGGTCTGCAATTGAGTAGAATAAAGTATGTGATTAATGTGGCTTTTTACCAATAATGTAATGGCACAGAACACTAGAATTATCAAATGGCTTTATCTGTCCCTTTTGTCCCTAATGCAACACCATGTACTAGTTCAATAATGTAATAACATACACTCACTGATGGCTGATGAATTTCATAGTCAGGTGCATGTACTTTTCAGCTTGGAGTACAGTACCTTGGTTCCAGCAATCTCTTTTTAATACCATCCTTTAAAATTTGAATTGAGAGGTACAGAAAGAGTGTTTCTTAATCTTTAGTGGTTTTCAGCCTTCAAACATCTTGACAACTGATTTTGTTACTAATTTGGGCTTTAACTAAAGAAGTTTACTTGGGTAGTTGAGAAGATTTCCATTTTGTGTTCCATGAGGTCCAGGGAGATATTCCTGCTCCACCACTACAGGGTACTTGTATTTGAGGAGTTTCCCACTGGAGAGTTTGTTCTTTTTTAAGTGGGAATGTTTAAGTACAAGGATGATCTCGATCATGTATTATGTTGTCTGGCTTTTGATTCACAAGAAGGGGCCAAATTTTGATTACAATATGTTGCTAGAACTGCTTGCAAAATGAAAAATTTTCTGTTTTTTACTCTTCTCAATGTAGATTTTTGCCCATCACTTACTTTTCATGGATGAAGAAATGGAGCCATTTTGTCCTTCAAGGTGTCACAGTTGCTGTCTTTTACAGTTCTTCTCTGCACAATTAACATTAAATTAATATTTAGATTAACATGGATATATACTGATTATACAGTTTATGGTAATTTTGGAATGGCATTATTATTCATGAATATTCATGACATGGTTGACAACAGCCTTTCACATTGAAAAGTGGTGTATAGTTTTCAACCTCCCTTTAAGCCTGAATATCTTTTTTCATCATTCTTTTAACCTCATGCAAAATGTTGTCCCTAGAAAATCTTGTTTTAACCAAAGTTCATGGAATTGAGATAATTCCTATTTCCTGTTCTAGCATTACGGTAGCTTACTAGTTTTTAAACAAAATCTCTTCATAGTGTGTGTCCACAGCCCTGGCATCTGTTCAACATCAGATGTCAGAACAACATTACTAAGAAATAGGACTGACTTAATATTAGTGTAGGCTTCTCTTTGTCTCATCCTGGATGCACTCTGTAGACTCTGCACCAATGAGAATAGTTTTCATTTTAAGGACACTCCATGGCACCATGGGTGTAGACCCATGTGACAAAGAAATGTAGGATTTTGTAGCGAGTCAGATTTAAAAAAAAGTTGATTTTCAGATTGGAAAGAGAGAAATTAGATAGAAAGAGAGAGAGAGTTAGAAAAGACAACTGCAAACTTTATGGAGTGGTGCTAGATAATTTAATTCCTTTACAATGGAGTAGACTGTAATGTGTACGTTTCATTTTTTCACTTGTATAGGCTATAATTGCATTGACCATCTTTATTCCTGAACGAGAAGTCAAGGAACTAATACACTTCTCATGTGAACTTGTTAATAATCTGTTAGCATCCTTTCATTTGGAAACACCTTGAACTTAATATGTAGGGACAAGCCATTGATATCCTAGAAATTCCTGAACCATTATTATGTTACCAAACCTCCCTAGAAAAGAACCTTATTCATAAAAACCACCCCTACATCCCCATTTAATGAGGGCAGTAACAATTTCAAGGCAGGTTAGACTTTTCATGACAGCATCCCAAGAACCGGTTATCAAATTTGACCACTATATAATTAAGTTTGTGGGTGTAAAGGTATGTGAAAGTAAGTCATGTGATTGCCTATTGCCTCTAATGCTAATGTATATTTTTCATTTCAGCCTTCTCTCCTCTCTTTCACAGGTTAAAAGAAGAAGATTCTGAGGTCAAGATATCACAGAAAATATCACAAAATAAAAGTTGGAAAATGACAGAAGGGAAAAAGAGTAGGATATTATTAAGTTGGAGTCCCAAAAGCTGTGCAAGGTAAAGTAATTTTTCACATGCAATTCAACCTTCAACTCTTTTAGGTTCCCCTATAATATCCATGCCCCATTCTACTATAATAAGCACCCTTTTCCTTGTCAGATAGAGAATTTGACTTAACTTCTGGGCACTGATTCTAAATTAGTAGCCCTATGATTTATATATTCCAGCAAATCCTGTTTGTTTTTTTTTTCAACATATTGTATGAAGCTGGGACTAGAATAACCTCCCTAACAGTCTTATTGAGGGGGCTATTAGTCACCCTTAGCCAGTGGAATTTTTTACCAATTCACTGAGGTCCTGACTGACCACATGGGCGCATACGTGGTGTCATAATGTCCTTCTGGATGTCTCATCATTATCCAAAAGAAAAGAAGAAGAGCTGCTAAATGTTGTTGCTAGGATGGTTACACCATTGCATGCTAATTTGAATGTCATATTGTTCTATTGTAACGTTGTGAAATGCTACAGGTACAGTAGCCTAGGTTTATATAGGGAAATTGCATACTACGTGTATGTAAAAATCACTGCAGCAACATGTGCCCGTGCTGATGCATATTTTTCTCAGCGAAACATGTGGTCAAACTCAAAGGTTAGATACGTCATAACCTAGGTCTAGTTCAGGGGATAAAGTGTAAATGGGAACTATGCCTACTGAAGAGTGCAACTTGCAAATATTGTACCTTAGGCTAGCTATACAGTACACCTGCCTGTAAGTTAATGTTATAGGTTTTACAATTTGAAATAGGCCTTGCTTAAAATCATTTTGAGAATGTTCAACACTTCATCTACTGTACCGTAAAAACGTGAAATTAAAGTTTGCAACACCTCTAGATTTAAGATTGAATAGCCCTTCTGGCCTTGTAGTGGACATGATCCAAGTCAACTTAGTCCTCAGTAGAGAGCTGTGGTCATTCGGCGACAGCTCACTATACACAGTCCCTACACCGACCTATGGAAATGGGGGGGGGGGATCAGCCGTCTGTGTGATGGCTGAAATTTTCTTTCTTCTCACAGAAAATTTTTAAAGTAAAATCTTAATTTACTACCATAACTTTCCTCCTCCAGATCTTACAGGAGTATTAATTGCAGCTGTATTTGATTGCTAAGAATTTCTGGAAAGTGCCAAAAATGTGAAATGAAACCAGCAACTTTTTCTTGCCATAATATTTACTGTGTAACTATGGAATTCTGTGTACATCAGTATGCTAATAAGCTTTATTAAATTACGTCATTGTGGCATGTTTGCAGAATCACCTTGCCATGTGTATGTACACGAATTACAGTAATCAAAATGTTGTAGGCTCTACTGTATGTGATGTCACAGTGTTACACATATGGCATTCTAATATCAACAAATATTTTGAACGCTAAAGTAAATTAGTTGGGAAGTAACAAACGTGATGATTTTATTTCAAATTTTTGGAAGTTTCAGAGGTTTTACAGTATGTGATCAAAAATAACTGCAATATTGGTGTAAGATTTGGAAAGGAAACGTTATGGTAGTATGTACAGTAGCCTAAATTAAGACTTTAGGCCTTAGCTTAGCTTTGCTGAGCTAGGCCTATATGAAGAAAAACAATTTCGACCAGCACTGTGTTGGTCGAAATTTTCAATGGGTCCGTGTATAGGGAGCTTTATGCGACCGGCTCTTCTTCTTTCAAATACGGTGAAACATCCAGTTAAGGACATAAGTACACCACATACACACCGTGAGGTTGGTCAGACCCTCAGAGAATTGATAATAAACTCTACGGGCTTATGATGACTAACAGCCCCCTCGATAAGACTGCCAGGGAGATCATTCCAATCCTTCACTGTGTTTGGGATAAAACTGTATTTAAAGCAATTAGTCCTAGTAGAGGGGGGGGGGGGGCGGTAGTGCAAAGCATGCATGTAACGAGTAGGCCTAGCCTAATACGAGAGGGTTTACAAAGGCCAGACTGAGGCACAGGCGTTTGAAACATTACGTACATACTACACACTATAGCCTATATATACTGTATAATAAGACAAGGTAAGTCATTTCTCACAATATGTGCTGACAAGAAGTAGGCCCAGTCGCACTTCACTGCCAGTGCTTCCACACTCTAAATCGTTTTTCCTGAAATGGCCGATTTCACATAATTTTAGATTCCATTTCAGGGAAAATGCATTTATAGAGTGTAGAAGCACTGGCAGTGAAGTGCGACTGGGCCATAGAGAGTAGGATATAAGAACTGGAGTGTGCACTCCTACAGCAGTACCGCGTATGTAAATCCGCTGTGATTGCATGGATGTACATGTAGATCAAAGCATGTGTGTACAAACTGTACGGCGGCCGAGTTACCCATGCGATCACAGCTGTTTCGAGGAGTGAGCACTCTTGTTCCTATATCCTACTCTATGTACTGGGCCTACTTCTTGTCAGTTCATATTGTGAGAAATGACTTACCTTGTCTTATTATAGTGTGTAGTATAGGCCTATGTACATAATGTTTTGAACACCTGTGGACAGAGGGATATTAGCTTGACCCTGGATACCTTTGGTAAAACATGTACATGTACCTTTACTCTCTACTGAGGACTAGGCTAAGTCAACTATAACATCGGCTACAATACAACTTACAAGACTAACAGGTTGAGTCCCGGGGCCACAGGCGCCCCTTACGTTGTACAGTATACCATATACTATGTATTATATAGATGGTCCGTCTATATAATATGATGGCACAACCTAACAAGGCCACTCTAAGAAAGTTTTCGTTTTTAAAAAACAAGACAAAAGAATGTGAATCTGTTTGTACCTGAAAAAGTTTTGGCAGACTTGACCTTATTTGAGAGCTATAAATCTTTACCACAGATTTTTCCTTTCAAGAGATACCATTACGACAAGTTCAGCGTTTCCAGCTCAAGCCTAAAATCAGAAGTAACCTAATAAGGCCAGCGGGCGCTGTTTACAATTTTTGTACAGAGCTGTATGTACAGGTTCAGTGAAGGCAGTTTGTGCGTTCAATTTGAGCTGCATATCTTAGTGTGCAAGTGCTTGAAAAACATGTTCACGCGCGTTAGTATGGGAGTTTGCTATGCGCGTGCTGCATCAAAAATTGACGCACTGATTGGTGACAGCAGTTTTGACGCGCTTTGTTGACTGTATCGATGCACGACATTCGAAAGTGGCCTTGTTAGGTCATGTCACTATACATGTATATGGTATACTATACAACGTAAGGGGCGCCTGTGCCCGGGGCTACCTACGTTGTTTTTGCAGAATTCTGTTTTTGTTATGTGCTAATATTTAAATCGCGCAATAGGTTCCAATAATACCGCAAAGTATGTCTTACCAAACCTCTTTAAGAACCGTATGCAAAATTCACGGAGGTAACGGCTAAACCGTGGCATGTGCTTGAATCAGAACCGAACCATGCTTTCAAGTGATGGCTTCCTAGGCCATAAAAATGAAACACAGATAATGTGTCGATGATATTTCGTGAATATATTTGAGGTAAGTTGTTACTGGGGGCAAGTTGTTACTGTTGGCAAGTTGCTATGTGGTGGCGCTCATCAAGTTTGTTTTCATAACTGTCACGCTCAGTGACTAGACGCCATAGAAATAAAACTATTTATTTATTTATTTATTTGTTTGTTTGTTTGTTTGTTTGTTTGTTTGTTTGTTTGTTTGTTTGTTTGTTTGTTTGTTTGTTTGTTTGTTTGTTTGTGTGTGTGTGTTTATTTATTTATTTATTTATTTATTTATTTATTTATTTATTTATTTATTTATTTATTTATTTATTTATTTTTTTTTTTTTTTATTTATTTATTTATTTATTTATTTATTTATTTATTTATTTATTTATTTATTTATTTATTTATTTATTTATTTATTTATTTATTTATTTATTTATTTATTTATTTATTTATTTATTTATTTATTTATTTATTTATTTATTTATTTATTTATTTATTTATTTATTTATTTATTTATTTATTTATTTATTTATTTATTTATTTATTTATTTATTTATTTATTTATATGCTAGACGCAAATTATTGGAGTGGACGGAAGTGTGAATTTGACATGCCCTATAGGGCCTCTTACGTTAAAGCCGCGGTCACACTACAACGAATTCGGATCGGATTCCGATCCGATTTTTGTGAGTTTTTATGAAAATCTTCTCCATTTCGGGTCGGAAAGAACCCAACATTTACCAAGCTGTGTAATTATATGATTTTTATCGCAGGACTACGAAAATTAAATTTATGCGAATTATTTCGTGACGTCACATCGACAGACAGCTTTTATCGGACTATGCGTGTCCGATAAAAGCTGTTTGTCGGCGTGACGTCACGAAAAAATCAATTAACATTTTATTTTCATATACCTCTGATGCAAATCATATATTTACACTGGTTGGCAAATTTTGGGCTCTTTCTGACCCGAGACGGAGAAAATTTTAATAAAAACTCACAAAAATCGGATCGGAATCCGATCCGAATTCGTTGTAGTGTGACCGCGGCTTAATTCTGATCGTCGATCTGCGTATAGGACAACGTACAAGAACAAGAACGCGTTACAGAAATTTCCATTGTTAAAAAGAGGTTACTGGGCGTGCACTTTAGTTTACAACGGGTTCTAAACGCTCAGTATATATTTGCACTAAGTATATATTATGCACTAACCGGAACACTTGACACACACATCACTGGCGGATCCAGCCTGGGCCCTGTCTGGGAGGCGCAGAACTGGTGGTACAGTGATATAGGGGAAGGGTTTACAACTGAATTCCCTCAGATGCGATTTGGTGCAACAAAAGTGTACAATTGTGTCCTAGATGCAAAACGGTCCATTTTTTTACAAATTTTGAAAGGATTTCATCCTATTTTATACCACATTTTGGCAGCATATCATCCAAAGTGGGGGAGGGGGGCGAAACAAGGTTCCGCTCTCACCAATCAAAGTGCGGGGGTGGTCGCCTCGCTGCCCCCCTTTTCCTACGTCTGTGATCTACCAAGTTTTTTGGGGGGGTGATAAGCCTGGTTTTTCGCCGATAAACTTTGATTTTCACTAATAAACTTGGATTATCGACTAAAAACTTGGCTTATCGCGTAATAACATAGCTCCTTATTAACATAACATAACATAACAGGTTAAAGGGCAAAGGAGGGCTAAGGCCCCATAAGATGCCCTGAAGTGACTTCAGGGCATCTTCCATACAGCCTTAACCGAAAACAAAGAACCAACCAACACCAAATGAGCCCAGTACAATTAGATTCTACCACACTTATGGAAGAACTTGTCAATGTTAACCTTAAAGCAGTGCACAGATGTGGAGTTAACTACCCACTCAGGCAGACTATTCCACTCGTTAACAACTGTATGAGAAAAGCTGAACTTCCTAATGTCGAGCCTTGCAAAACACTTAACTAGCTTCTTACAATGGCCTCGAACCCGAGAATCACATTGAACCTTTAAATAATTGCAAGATGACAAAGGATTCCTTTCAGAGAGAAATTTGTACACCTGAAGCATGTCCCCCCCGAATCCTTCTCAACTCCAGGGTGGTAAGCCCAAGATGCCTAAGTCTAACATGATAAGGTAGGCGTCTCACCTCGGGTTTAAAAGGCGAGTGGCTCTCCTCTGAACTTGCTCTAAAAAAAACTTGTCCTTTTCATAAAAGGGACTCCAAGCCTGGGCTGCATAGTCGAGGTGGGGTCTTACCAACTGCTTATACAGATTTAGTACAATTTCTTTGCTAAAACTACTGAAATTCCTCTTGATCAATCCAAGCACCTTTCGCCCTTAATAATACACCGTGTCTGAAACTGCAGTAGTAACACGCACGTATACATGGCATGCTGTGCTTCATGATTGTTTCGCTACCCCATGAAATCCTATGACATTTTTCTGCGGTTTTCGATCTCGCATGATCTAGGCCCCGGGTACACCATGCGACAATAACGATTTCGATACGATAACGATTTTAACAGAAAAAGTTACCGTGCGATTTCAATAGAGTTTTCACGCTAACACGATATAAGAATCGACAATCGTCACAATATCGTTCGAATTGTTTAAAAAAAAGCACACACACACGACAAAGCGATACGATAAAATTCTAAGCCAATGAGATGTTTTGTTTTCATGTGACGTAACATCTTTCTCCGTTGGATAAACGATGACCAGCCGTTACTGTTGCAAAGCTACATTGTGAAAAACCTGTGTACATACAGCGTAGAAATCGAGCGTTGCATTTTGTGTAAACTTTTTAGGCCTAGGCCTCTTTGTGACAAACAAGGGCGGATCCAGAGGGGGGGGCGAGGGGGCGACCGCCCCCCCCCCGTAGGCCGACCGAAAAAAAAAATAAAAAATTTGTAATGCAAAAACAAATTAAAAAAATACTACAAAATCAGATCTAACTCACACATTTTGTGGTACATTTCCGGCATATAGGGTATAGTGAGGCCCAAGTTTTTTACAATTTTGAAGATTCTTGAATAAGACTCACAGTCATCATGATGGTAAACATGCTATCATACATGTAAGAAACTCACAGAGCCTCGAAGCTGAGTCCAGGGGTCGTGGAAAGGGAAATTCCCCGTGACCAGTCGCCCAGGGTCTTGATTTTGCTCTTACACACAGACACCCATCACCCTAACATTTCTGGTTCTAAGAAAGCAAAATTCTCAGTTGGTGAATGCGCTCTTTGATTGACATCAAAGGCAAAAGATGCAGAGCAGCTCACATTACCCAGCATGCACAGAGAGTGTTCTGATTACATTTGGCCTTATATGCCCATCAGGACATAGTCTTAAGCAATAAAACTAGGTTTGTGTCTTCTCAAGAGGAAGGGTTCATGTCAGTTTTTGGAGTGGCTAGGAGTACCTAAGTTGGGGAAATTGGAACTGTCTTGGGATGATAAGAAAGGGAGCGGACTCTTCTATAGAAACCCAGATGTTCTAAAATTTCTCAGTAAGTACCAATTTTTTCAATTTTTCTTCAACAAAACCCACATTTTTCGGCGCGCTTCGCGCTTCCCAAATTTTGAGTTCCCCATCGATCATTCCTTTGGGCATTCCGTTGCTTCTGGCCGGGGTTTTGGGTTGCAGAACCCGTTTGGCATATCCTTTTACCACCCCTTGTTGAGTCTGCATGCAGGTATTACCATCGTAAATCATTTTCCTGCAAGATTTTGACGCTTCGCGTTCATTTATCACAATCGAAGTTGTATCACCAATGAACGTCATAAGCCCCACAATTTCAGTGAATTATTCTAGCCAACGCTAGGCGAGGGCTCGTAGTTAGATGTCGGACATCAAGGGGATTTCATGTGGCATTCTAATACCTTGAATAACATTCGTATCGAGATGGGTATATGGCTTGAAACTAAATTGACTAGTACCATAAATTCACTCAAAAATTTACTCTTTCTCTTCATGCAAAATTTCGTTCAAAGTGAAATACAATAACGACCATCTCAGTTGTGAACTGTGAAGAGCTTGGTGTGTTCTGCCTTTCAAATTCCTGCTGAAGATCCATGCTACTCTTCCCATTTTGTTAATTTCTCGGACATTCGGGGAATTTTACTACGGATCCTATCCAAAATTATGCTGGACCACACCAAACCTGCCATATGACAGTTATGACAGTACCTGCTTTGGTCCCCTCTATGTTCGCAAAGTACTCAAGTCATCACTTGCTCTTGCGGAGCTGAAGAACTATCATCGTAATCATGATCATAGCCGTATTCCCTTCACTGGTGGCGACCTTCCACGTTTCTGATTTGCAAAAGGAGGCAACATTCCCACCAGAGGAGCGAAATTTTCGCGCGCTTCGCGCGCATATGCTCACTTTAAGCTATCTTTGGTAGGCTCAAGGTATGACCCCCTGTGGTTTCCGCAAACTATTATCATATGGCGTCACCACTGACTACAAACGTATGATCTTCTTTAGTTCCCCGTATACGGTGCCGGTGCCCCCTATCAGAATTCTGGGATACGGGCCTGACTGACAAGAGCTGCAGATAGGCCTAGCTGGCTGACTTGAGGCGAAAGGGGGGTCTCTAAGGTAAATTACTTAAGTTAGATCCAAAAATATGCCAACCTGTCTCCATGAGAGATTGGTTCTACAGAGCACGTTCAAAGAATTTACTGATAGTCCTTGAATTATTATCTCAAAAGTCGTAAGTCAGAGCTCGCTTTAGGGGTGTCAATACAAATTTTATAACCTTTTGAAGCCTTCATTTTGACAAAATTGATCTCCTTTGTCAAATTAGTTGTACTTTTCATTTTTGCACTACACTGTCATTTTTCATATGATTTTGTAAATAACTTTTGTATAAATTCGAGTAACATCCTCCTCTTTAGTTGGGTTATTCATAATCGTAAAACTCTGTCCATTGACTGGAAAGCACTCTCACTGCCTTGCAAAGAGCCTCCCGGATCATTAAAAGGTAAAACTGAAGGGATTGCTGCTCATTTCTTCTCGACTCTTGGGGCATTTTAAACTAATTTTCTTTGTTCAAATTGTCTTATATTTCGAGAGCTTCCGGGGGCTTCTCCCCCTGGACCCCCACCGGGGCTCCGCCCCTGGACCCCGCCAGGGGCCCTAAAGCGGGCCCCTGGACCCCACGCGATTATACTCGCGCTTCGCGCTCGTGGTGCACCTTCGGTGCACTTCGTCCGCCCCCACTTACAGCAATTTCTGGATCCGCCCTTGGTGACAAACGACTGTATGGCTTCACAATGTGAAAAAAGGAAGCGCTCGGGTACATAGAAAAAGTCGTAGCTTACATTTGTATTTAAATGGTCGACTCGTGATATTGTACGTATACCGTAGCTTAGCAGTTTGTTTACAGGAGGATCTGGGCTGAATACTTAGCCTCAAGGGTTGGCTCTTTAGTTTTTAAATGGCGTCAGGAATTGCCTGTATTTACTCCTTGAAAGAAGGGATGATATTAAAAACCCGTGAGACTACAAGGATTGTGTAGAATAGTCCTCGGGTTTTCATTTTTCGACGTTGTAGGCTACTATTCTAGGTTTGTCTGGCTTGGCAAAATAAACATTTAACGGACATGATGCCTGTCACTAATATAGTTATGGTGTGACCGCTCCAAACGCACTATAATCAGAAACGACTTTATCGTAAAACGATGCCGTTATCGCTATGGTGGAGCTGGTCTTTAATCGAATGTATTGTATTTTTAGTACATACAGTATACCTGGCTACCGCGGCGTGGCATGGGAGCTAGGCTTCGTTGTTCTGAGATTCATTACAACACTCGCCGGTAGTTCCTGCCTTAATACCAGGCGCGTAGCCAAGGGGAGGGGGAAGGGGACAGCCGCCCTATCCCCTTGAGCATATTGTTGGTATTTTTTAATGTTTATGTTTACAATATTGCTAGTGTTTTCCCTATTCATATGCGGTAATAGGCCTGGGAAGTGCCATTTCCAGGGATCTGGGAGGCATTTTGGGTCAAAATTTTCGTGCGCTTTGCGCCAACGCATGGTGGCGCAAAGCGCTGAGAGTCTGTCTATGAACTCCCCCCCCCCCCGACAGATTCCTGGCTACGCTCTGCTTAATACTTGTGCCTCTCGTAGTTTGCAGACTGATAAGCCTTGTTTTTCGCCGATAAACTGAGATTTTCGGTCGAATAACATGGATTGCAACAAATAAACCTGGCTTTTAGGTGATAATCCAAGGTCATGCTCTGAATATCCAAGTTTATAGGTGATAATCCAAATTTTTCCGATCGAAAATCCATGTTTTTTTGACCGAAAATCCAAGTGTACTATCTGCGATGTATATCGCCGATAAAACTTGGATTATCACTGATACACCAGGTTTATCGATTAAAAATCCATGTTTATCATTGAAAATCCAAATTTTTCAGCCGACAATTTAAGATTATCGCCGATAAACCTGGACTTTTGGTCGAAAAACACGGATTTACAACGATAAACATGGTTTTTCGAGCGATAAACATGGATATTCAATCGATAAACCTGGCGGATTATCGGTGATAACCCAAGTTTATCGGTGATAAACATGGTTTATTTATCATCGCTCCTAAAACCAAGATTTCGGCGATGAACTGGGATTATCGATTGATCGTCAAGGTTTTTCTACTGAAAATCTATGTTTTTCGGTTGATACACCATGTTGATTGGTCGATAAACATGGTTTATTGGTCGGTAATCCACGATTTCGTTTTACTGAGCATTTGGCTTACCACAGGCGTCCGTCCTCTTTACCATTGACTGCACTAATTCAATCTAGTTACACTGACGTACAAAAATAGGAAATGGAATTGCGTAGTCGGGACTTCCCCAAAGTGTCGCAATACTTAGTACCCTATTTCATGTAAACATTAACATCAGATGAAGTGCAACAGTTAAGAGCACACAGTCACGAGGTTCATATCAAACGAAATCCATTTGCAGCTGATATTTACAAAAGCTGACAGCAAGTTTCTTTCGGCTTCTAGTAAAAGTACGAGATTTGTACAATCAATATCAAACTGCAGAAAAAGACAGAAAAGACATTATGAAAAATAGAGGTAGGTGGCTTGTGTATTTCATATACTCACACATCTAAGTAGTAACACTAGTGTTGTGACGCAGTTTCTGTCGGCATTGTGTGTACAGGAAAATATAGCGATTTGTAATTAACATGGCATGATAGTTGAATACCCGCGTTCTGGTAGCGTTACTGCGATCTGTGGAAATGTGATGTGTTTATTCTAGGCCCGTAACTAAAGAAAATTTTTATTGGCAAGGCGGAGCACTTCAATGTTGGCTGATCGCCATCCAGTCAGCTGGGTGGGGGTAGGGTGGGGTCTGAAGTGGCTTTTTCAGGGGCTTAGATGTTAGATTTCAAACACTGAAATCATGTTATATTTCCTTTCATTTGTATTCATTTTGCTGCTCATAAATGAATCAGGTAGTTCTTTCTGGGGTTGGGGTAGGGAGCCGGGGTAGTGATGGTAGTAATTGCCTCACTTGGTTACTTATCTGCTTAACTCAGTTTTAGCATGTAAATGCATGGTAAGTATACATTTGAGTCAACGATGAAGAACAGTTAACATGGTAGGTCTTTTGTAACAGTAGCCCACACTTTTCAATCGAAGCGTGCTGTTTTTACCACAAACTCGAAGTACCTTACATTTCTTACTTGCGAATAAGTTTTATTTTAAAGGATAGTGTAGGTAACAGTAAGGACAAGACGAGGGCACTGACGTGAATAGCCTATAGTTGTTCTAAACTTCACACTTGCTACATTCGTATTCTAGATAGTCAGTGGCGTCACCAGACTTTTCGAAGTGGGGGAGGGGGACTGGGGGCACAACGTTTCGCCCGAGGGTCCACACCAACATGAAGGACTGAGTGGCGCTGGAGGCGTCATAGTTATGTGATGTGCTCCCCTATAGTTGTTGGGGTCCAGGCGCCCATTGTAGGCCCCTTTGTGGGGTCCAAGGACAACGGCCGGTGACCCTTAGAATGAAGCATTTAACTGTCTCCAGGTATGCCATAAAAGTAGCACTTATATGAGGTTTAGTGGGTTTAATTTGTTGGTGCCTTAAAATTATACTTATGACAAATGTATTTCCTGCATTTTCTTCAGCTATAAATGGGAAAAAGGGTGGCTCGCTTCTAGTGTACGCTGAGTCCACCGTGACCCCTGGAGTATGCGCGAAGCGTGTAGAAAATTCTGTTAAAGAAACTTTCGTTCAAGTACTTACACTCTTTATGGAGGTATCACCTCTTTATGAACTCTAGTGTGGTGTTTGTCTCCATCTACACGAGAATTCAGGAGAGCAAAGTTAAATTAAAATTTAATTGCAAAAGGCGCCGGTAGTTAAAAGAAATGAACATTAGCCTGTGCGCTGGAGCTCTTTAGTTATTCTCACATGGTATTAGATACGCCTGAAAAATCGCAAATCTTAACTGTAGAAACTCGAATAAAATTGGACTACAAGATAATCGATGTCGGAATTGAACTGAAAGGATCACACTGACGGCCGCAGTCCTATAGCTGCTGAGAATAGATGTTGAAATGATAAATCTGAAATATACTTCCTTAGACAGTGGTTAACGCAGTTCCCAAAAATACATGCGCGAAACGCGCCTCAAAAGTTTTGTAGTTTTGAGAACTTCTTGTGCTATATAAGCCCTCTGATTGACCGATAAAGTAACGGTGGGTCCTCGTTTCCAAATCGATATGTAAACGATGAGTTTGTGCATATTTTTCAGTTACCCCAAATCTCACTTGGGGGTACATGGGAGGAGGCACGTGCCCCTGCCACCTCCTTGGCGACGCCAATGTATTCAGTCAGTTGTCTATAAATCATGACTTCAACTGCAACCACTGCGCCTAGAACCAAAGAAGTTGGGTATATTTTTCCAGGTGGCTGAACCGTTTTTGCCCGAGAAGACCTTTTGTTGCTGGAGAAAAATGCCCGATTTTTGGAAGAAATAGGTTTTTACCGAGCTCCGGGGAGAGGAGGGCAGATAGAGGGGGAGGGGCAGTGGGAGGACAAAGGGAGGGAGGGGGAGCTGTAGCTTCCAGCTTATGTCTAGGACTGACCCAGTAATGCAAAGTGCATCGCTGAGATCCCATCGTCCCATACCTGCCCACCTCGTGCATGATATCATGAGATGTAAACTTTTATCGGGGACTTCTGACCCCCCCCCCAAAAAAAAGAATACTAGCAATTTGAAATTTATTAGGGATACTTATTTAGATATCTCTTATGTTTCACAAGCGTTTTTGTTTTTTGACCTTTCGACAACACCCGCTCATCGGAATGCTTTTTGTTATTGTACCACCTTGCAACGAAGGTCAAGAAGCGGAACCTGTTATGTTTACGTTATAACTGTGCCCGAGGTACTGTCTACGTCATTGATGCAAACACGGAATGGCAATAGGGGGATTCCCTCATATTGAGCAATGACTCGCTTGGTAAAATAGGAAAAAAATGTGTCAAACAAACATGTCACTGTGACTATGGCACAGTAAGCTTGTATAGAGATTCATTTAGAATAGAAAGTCAGAATTATTTCGAATTTGCGATAAAAGCGACAAAATTGTACTGAAGTATCCACTTACGGCATAGTCAAATGAGAGCAACTCCTCCAGTTAAAACAAAAGCATCTGTCTAGTACACCTACCAGACAGAACCAAAGTAGCCTGCACTGAGGTTTAATTCCTCAAGGTCTTATTGACACACAACTGTGTGTGAGCTTATTTGGGAACATAACGGTCTGTACAAGACAGTATTGACCAGAGTGGAGTTACTGTTTGAATTAATGTCTACCAAAGTGTAGTCACTCATTGTAATTAGAAGTTTGTGGACGTTTTATAATTTTTTTTGAGGGGGGATTTCACCACCCCTTGAACGTCGAACTCTACGTGAGCTTTCAGGTAGTGGTTTTCCTTTCCAGTAGTCTGTAGTAGCGTCAGAACTAGACAAACTCTGTGGAGGGGCGTCAAGTTTGTTTGCTTTTTTTTTTGTTTTTTTTTTGTTTTTTTTTTTGTTTTTTTTGTTTTTTTTTTTGCTCGCTTAAATTCCAAAATGGCTGCAGGGGGAAGTAGCCCGCAGTACTCTTGTTAAAAAGCACACTTTACGGACTTTGATGCAAAATCTGAGGGTTGATAAGTTGTTCTCAGGATCGCTACTTCTTGAGAACGGTTTTAGGTATCACCCTGCAGTGGGGCATATTCTGAAGGGTTTTTTCGCAAAAATCACCTTTTCTTCCAGGGTGGATAACAGGGGCAGATTCAGCTGTCCTCGAACAAGTGTGGGGTAAATAAAAATAAAACCTGCAAAATATCAACACAGTGATAATAATACTTTCGTAAAAAAGTTGATACAGTAAAAATTCTCAACAGGGCGGAGCTGTTACCGTACTCTTGCGTATAGGCTCATAACTGACAGTGATGATGTTGAAAGATTGTTGTACTGTACAACCCCCCACCCCATCCCCCTCACACACACACACACACACACACACACACACACACGGCTCATTAGAAAGGCATATAAATTCTTAACAAATAGTATAACAATTCTTTAGTTACCGTGCATGTTATTTCCTTAAAAGGTAAATGCATAGTTCAAAATTCTAGTTTTATTTTAAAACATTTTGATGAGATTTTGCAATTTTCTTTATCTCATACAGATTCTTTGGATGAAGTTAATTATTACAGTTTGTGACAAATTAAAAATGGCAGATTCGAAACATAGTTTCATGGACAGCCTACTCCTAACACCGATTGGAAGTGTTACCAGGATTGACAGGGAAGATTATGGTTTCATCGACTTTTGGCTCAGTCCGGGGGATCGTATTTATTGGCAACGACCCTATGCAATGATACACGCCTCAATCGTCTTGGCAACCAATCAAGCTAAGAGGAAAATTTGCGTGTTTGAGAGGACTAAAGATAACGGGTTTTGCGGCGTGGATGTTAATGTGGTATCTTTGGACGAACAGGCCGGGCAACTCTATCGGTGTAACGACGATGACGAAGCTGTTCCCTTATCTAAACGACTAAGAATAATGTTGACAAAGCTTGGAGACAAGGGATACAACCTCTTTGGCAAAAATTGCCAAAATTTGGTTACCGAGTGCTCTCTCAACCAAACGGAAAGCTTTCAGAGTAAATGGTTCGGAGTTAATTTGGTAATGCAAGCTATCAAAGGATTTGGAATGAGGGCAGCAAGTGCTGAGATGGTTGAAGCTTTGTTCGGAGGAGCTGAAAAAGTCGGCGTCATCACGATCGTTGCTTTGCAAGCGACCTTCTTCCTCATGGAATTTTACTCTGCGTATGAAAAGTTAAAAAATGGTAACATTAGTTGGAAGCATTTCGTGGAACTGGTCATTCGTCAGTTTTCCATGGCTATGTTTAGTTGTGTTGGTTCGGCTGTAGGTGGAAGTCTTGTCGGTTATCTTGCCGTTAAACCAATAGTAGCTGTAGTGCTGGGTGTTTTCACTGCTCATATTGCCAGTATGCTTCTAGACTGGGTGGAGGTAGATAATGTATTGACTGCATATCTCGGATGGATGGCGGGAGGAATCTTAGGATTCATGGGTGGTTTTTTGGCATCTGGTTGGGTGCTGGAGACATTGTTGGCATGCTTGTTAGGATTTGGAGGGCTCCTCATCGGTCACGGGTTTGGTTACGTAGCTTCCTGGCTTTTCAATGTGGATGGTGCTGACAGCAGAATAGTTAATGATTTAAGTGAGCTAAAAATGGGCGACCACATAACTAAGTACGATTGGTACATGCATCCCAATTGTCATGCAATATTCATTAAAACTTTACCTGATAACAAAATGAAAGTTATCGGGAATTCCTTCCGCGAAGGTGTATCCGAGCAAATTTTAACTTTTACTAAAGGCGAAGTGTATCGATACGAATATCACCCACTGGCATGCTACAAAGACGATGAAGTAGTAAGAAACGCGACTTCTAAGATTGGCGAACCAAATAAATCGTGGACAAAATGTGACTGCAAGGCGTTCGCCAAAGAGTGCAAGTGTCGAAATATCCGCGATACGCACACAGTGTGCCCCAGCAGTAACATGATTGACTGGGATGCATTGTTTGCTAAAATAATTTCAGAGCCTGGACTCCCGGATGACAAAATAGCTAGAATAGAATATAAATTACAGATGCTGGTGCAGAGAGTTAGCCCGATACATACCTGAGAAAATCGGGGGGGTTGTGAAGGTAAAATTATATCAGCAATATTGAACTAAGTAAAATTATGGAATATACGATACCGTAGTCGTTGTATTACGAAGTCGAAGTTTAATTCAGCCTTTATTTGCGGTCAACGTCCAGCATTGGCCTCACAAGAATTTTAGCTGAGTGTTTTACATTCAATTTTGTCATTATATACTGTAAGGCAATGACTGCTTTCCTTTTGATACGTATAGTAATATGTGAGATCGATCATTTTTCGTAATACATATTTTTCAGGTTCATGCACACGTTAGTAGCGAAGTATGCTTCCTGAAAATATCCTCACTGTGATCATCTTGCAAAATAAGAGTTGCACTTGCCTTTATCATTGGATGACATAACTATACAGTACAAATCCACTTTAGTTTGAAGTGTACCCTCAGTCCAAATTTACAAAAATATGTGTCAACAAGATTGGAAAATCGATCCCGCCGCTAAAATTCCCATCTTCACAGGATATTCCTGTGCTGAGATATAAAATGTTGAAAATTGATTCACTCAATTGAAAACTGTAGATAGCGCCATATTTTTATATTTATTTTTATGCAAGTCAAGTTGCGCCTTTGTTTTTCTTCATTTATCCTGCAGGCATTGCACCTTCAATCAGCATCTATTTATTAGTAACTGCTATAGGGTGACCTGACTATTCAACATCTCTCCCCCACATCATACTTTGTATGAAAACAGTACTTTTTCAGGGTCATATACACACTTTGATATAAGTAGCATTGTATTTGAGTTATACTACAAGAAAATCATAGCCTAAAACTTTTGTGCAATCGACTTTTTCAACAGACCTTTTTCCAAATAGCAAAGGCAAAGGATTGCGGGACAGTTTAGGTACGTGTCGTTTTGTCAAAGGCATTTTACTGTGGTAAAAACGACATACCAAAACTCTATCCCATAAGCTGATAAGCTTTTGTAATTGCTTTTTGGAAAAGGGTCTATGGAGTATGGTATTAACACAATCGAATAAGCTATGAAGATGGGAGTTAGACAACTGTGATGTATAGTTCACTTGGTGTAAAATATTCCATTAAAGTTTTAGACTGGAGATACACTGTGTTGTGTGACCCTTCTGGACGCGCTTACCTAACGAAATGTGCAGCCAACGTATTATCTCAGCTCAATGTTCATTGCAACTATATTCTACTACCATATATACACTGCACTATCTAAGAAGCACTTCTGTTTACGTTTAGTCCGTTTAGCAAAGGCTGACATTCTAAACCAAACAAGTAACCTCGAAGGAGTTCAATTTCAGTGGTATAGGCTTGTATGCATCAGGCCCGTAGACGGGGGGGGGGGGCAAGAGGTGGCGATCCCTAGAAACTATTTCGTCCCGTACAAAATTAAAAATTGTTATTATATAATATATTTTAGAATATCTCACCCCTATAAAGTACTTCACTGGAGCTATTTCGCCTCCTTCCGTACCTCGTCTGGCTAGGGGCCTGGTTTGCATCTGCATGGATTGTATGGAGTTATGACGGAACAGCTCCATGGGGCTTCATGTCATCTGCATGGCAAGGGTAACCCTACTAAGACAAAATGGACAATATTGCCCACACATGGTCGGTAAGCTTAAAACCAACGCTTTCATTATACCACAAATTATCATCGCACATAACAAATGTACAAATAGTCTTTAACGAGCCCCCCCCCCCCCCCCCCAGTGACTAACCAAACATGTATTTTATAAAACAGGGTCTGCCGTGACGGGCGTTAGATTTTCAATACTTTTGAGTTTAGTTTTTAGAACTTCATTTTTGAATATTTGTAACTAAAGTTTTACATTTGGAAATTAAGCACTGACTTATGTACATTAATGCTAGAAACATTACCACCGGAAGTATTTTGTTTTAAAAAATTGAATGAAAGTATTCCTTATTAAGCCTTCTTACGTAAATGACTGTCATTTCATACCAAGTTTAACCATTTTTGTGTTTCTGCTCTCACATTTGGTCTTATAAAGATAAGAATAAGACAATGAAATTAGATCATGGAGAATGCGGGACATCTGAGGAAAGCAAAACTTGCATATGTTCAGTGACTCTATGCTATATAATTATACGCTATGCAAGGTTCGAATTGATATTGCGGACGTAACTGTAGACATACCTTACTGCAGTTAAATGGCCTCATATGAAGGACGAATTTTCTCAGAAATTCCAATAGTTTAATAAAATGTCAACCTAAAAATATATCCTTTCTAACAAGGATTAAAGTTTCTTTCTCATGAAATACGAAACACCTTAGCAGAGCAAAATTACTTTGCTTTTGCCCTTTCTTTCATAGGCATGTAAACCTAATAGCTGGCCACCATATAGCACAGCATCACATCCTCTAGCAGTCGGTGGGAATGCTGATATCCTCTTTGGTTCAACTCTGTAAATACGGGTATTTTGTAAAAGTCTAAAGGGCATTCATGAGGGCATTGATAGATTATTTTTGTCTAAAGAAGTATTATTTACAGGCAAACATTATGCTTCTACTAACAGTATAAAGGTCATTGTTTGATAATTAGAACCAAAACGATACTCATTTTTTTTTTTTTTTTTGCTATGAAGTGGGGAGTCATACCAATTTTCTGAACGCCGATAGAGAGGGAAGAGTAACGCTCAACTTAACGTGTAAAAGATGCAGTTTATAGAACGTACTTAACGTGTATTTCTATCCCGTCAGATTGAACTTCATATTAATACTGTTGTTCAATATCGTAAAATTAATGTCATTTTAGGACAAAGGGAATGTAGTATCAACTTTCACAAACACAGTGATGTCCTTTTTATTGTGTGTATGGGAGGCTGAGAACTCATGTCCTTTTTATTGTGTGTATGGGAGGCTGAGAACTCTTGCCCGAAAATTTACTGCTCTTCTCATCACAAGTTTGCCAGAGACAAAACTTAATTTTCCAAGAAGGGCGAATTATACCCTCCTTATAAGCCTATGTAAATTTCCCAAGATTCCGTGTACTTGAAAGATTTACTGTACGATAAAACCTTCATCAGATCTGGTCCATTAGTTTTAATATGTTTGCACTCTCTGTTTATCTTGTAAATAAAGAAGGCAACAGATTTGTTGCAGATACTGTGTAGAATACTTGTATTCAAAGTTGTTTATGCAACTGTTCAACGTTCGTTCAAATCAGTGTTCTTTCTGCATGCAAAAATATCTTCCAGCTAATTAACAAATGTGCAGAAAGATAAGTTTATACCAAATTATATTGTAATTATTGAAAGCATACATAAAATTTGATAAGAACCTACTTAGTAAGGGTATGGAAAGAAATCATATCAAATATTTGACTGGATTGTGACAAAAAATCAACCGAACTGGCTCTTCTTAACAGAATCTTGTTAATTTTGAACCAAATCTGGTCAAAAAGCTGAAAAGATTCTTTTTCATACCTCTATTAAGTTGACTGTTTTTACTGTAAATTCATAAAAAAATTATTGAATTACTAAGAAAAAGAGTAAAAATAATTGAATGCGCAAAGAAAAGAAAATAGGAGAATTATGAATAAGTAACATCTAAAGGAATCATTTTTCTTCCGACAGAGGAGAAGAACAAATAAAATGTTGATAATGAAGTCAATTGTTATTTGTTTTTCGATATTTTAATGAAACACCAATAATCCATTTTAATCATTCTACTACATGTGTTCTGAAGGGGTGAAACTTTTTGTTTTTCTAAAAAGCTTGAGTTCCTGGTCCGTTCTGGGTTTGATTTAGTTGCTTTGTTTTATCCAGTCCATTTCCAAGCACGCAAACAGCACAATATACTCTGCCTATGTACTCTGAGATGAATATAAGGAGGACGAAGAAACCGTGTTAGGTAGAAGATCATCTATTCTTATTTATGCCCATTCTCTTTCGTTTTCCTCACATTTCACTGAGCAGAATTTATAGCAGTTATTTCATTAACAGCCCCGTTTGCTATTTTAAGTTCATATCGCATTTTTGATGTAGTTTCAGACAATTTTCTTACCTTCTAGTCTTGACCAATTACACGCTACGCAACGTTGCACACATGCAACTGTTGCAAACAATGAATCCAGTTAATGTTAAATGCCATGCACATTGCATACAAAAACATGCCGGTGCAGTCCAAGCTGGGGGTCGAATGTTAAGAATGGCAGACAAGAACGTAGCGCAGAACAGAAGGAACAACTTGTCTTCCCTTTCAGTGTCAAGATAATGTAACAAACCGATTTTTGTAAGGTATATTTCAAGGACGAAGCATCCAAATCTATACCAACCTGGGCTGAATATATCAACATGGAGTTGCACCACTGTGGCAGCTACCTGATTTGAATGAACATCATTCCCTACGCCCACTCCCTCTTATCAGAAATGATTTCTTCCCACCAGGCTCGTAGTCGATGGGGCCATAGGGGCGAGGCCCGATAGGATTTTTCAGAACAAACATTACTATTGCCTTAATATTCTTAGATTATTTCGTCTCCTGAAATATACTCCCCCCCCCTCCGTGGCCTTATCACCTTCAATACCTTGTCTGACCATGGGCCTTCTTCGCAAGTCCACAAATGGCAGATGATAGCCAACAAAACAACAACAACGAGAACGATAACGATAACGATAATAACAATAACAATAACAATAACAATAACAATAACAATAACAATAACAATAACAATAACAATAACAATAACAATAACAATAATAATAAGCGTGGATACCTACTTAGGGCGACAGTTACATTGACTTGTGTACAAAAATTTGAATTTTTCTAACCCTAACCCTAACCCTACCCCTAACCCTACCCTAACCAAATTTTGTAGAGATACATTCTAGAGGAGGACGAACAATTTAAGCCTATTTCCGACAATAAAATTATTTTTCTATCTAGTACCTGAGAATTAAGGCGACACATAAACTGTCGCCTTAATTCCAAGTGTCGCCTTAATGTTGTTGAATTAGCATGAACTGTCGCCTTAAGGTGGAATCCATGCGGATAATAATAATAATAATAATAATAATAATATAATAATAATAATAATAATATAATAATAATAATAATAATAATAATAATAATAATAATAATAATAATAATAATAATAATAATAATAATAATAATAATAATAATAATAATAATAATAATAATAATAATAATAATAATAATAATAATAATAATAATAATAATAATATAATAATAATAATAATAATAATAATAATAATAATAATAATAATAATAATAATAATAATAATAATAATAATAATAATAATAATAATAATAATAATAATAATAATAATAATAATAATAATAATAATAATAATAATAATAATAATAATAATAATAATAATAAGTGAAAGAAGTGGACCCTAGAAGAAGACAGAGAGGTCATGAGATGCTACTACCTCAGCGAGCCTGATAGAAGGGGGTACCGAAAACGAATGCACCAAATATGGCATGACAGAAACACTGACTATGAAATAACAGAACAGAGGCTCATGGATCAACGCAGGTCAATCACCTCCTCCAGCACGTTCACTGCGGTCGAGTTAGAAGAAATACAGCGAGGGGTATCATCACACTCTCCAGCCTCAGAAGCTCAACCACCACCCGAAAATGTGACAGAAACTATCAGCCACACACCAGGAGCTCAGTCACCAGGGCGAAATGAAGTAGAACTCCGCTGTACCAATCCAGACCATGGCTTAGCCAAGGAAATAGTAGAGGAAATGCTGGCATCACGAGAAAGGCCACGTGAACCTGTCCTGACACCCAAGCAAAACATGACAGAACTACGCCAGCTCACTGCGGAGGCAAATGAAGCCATCAAACATATACAGACGACCGACATTACACAGACAAATCTGTTGGTGTACGCAGCTGCAAAGATCATAACACGGAAGATGGGGGATCCTAAGAAGCCTAGAGGAGGAAATCAAACCCCACCCTGGAAGAGAAGATTAGAAAGCAAAATCAGACAAACAAGGAAGGAGGTCAGCAGACTGGAGGCCAGCAGAACTGGTCAGCATAAATTAGACGAGGCCCTTGAAAACCGGTACTGGGTCAAGGAGAGAGGTGTAAAGGCAGCCCTTGAAGATGCAAAACAAAGGTTGATAGCCCTGTCACATAGGTTGAAGCGATACAATGCAAGAGCTGAACAATACAAGATCAACAGAACGTTCAAGACACAACCTGGCAGGGTTTACAAGCATCTCAAGGGCGACAGTCCTGACCATGCCGATATACCAGACGCTGACCAGTCTCATGAGTTCTGGAAAGGTATTTGGGGCACTCCCAAAACATATAACACAGAGGCAAGGTGGATACAGACATTCAAGAAAGAGCATCAGGAAGTCCCAGAGCAAGCATCTACAACCATCTCCGAGAATGACGTACGCTCCAAGGCAAAGAAAATGGCAAACTGGAAGGCACCTGGTCCAGACCAAGTACAAGGTTACTGGCTGAAACACTTAACGAACATCCATGGCAGGCTAGCAGAGCAAATGCAAGATCTTCTCCAAGACCCAATGAAGCTCCCAGCTTGGCTCACAACTGGAAGAACAGTATTAATCCAGAAGGACCCCCAGAAAGGAACTCAGCCAAGCAACTACAGGCCAATCACATGCCTGCCTACCATGTGGAAGATCTTCTCCGGCATTCTGGCAGATACAATATCGAACCACCTACAACAGAACGGGCTCTTAGCAAATGAACAGAAAGGAGCTCGTCCGGGATGCCGTGGGACTAAGGACCAGTTGCTCATCGACAAGATCCTCTGTGAAGACTCCAGACAGAGAAGGACAAATCTAGCCGTGGCCTGGATTGATTACAGGAAAGCGTACGACTCAGTTCCCCACCCATGGATACTGGAGACCATGAAGATGCACCAAGTCGACCCAATGATATGCAACCTTGTCGAAAAATCAATGGAGAACTGGTCGACTGCTCTCACGTGCAGAGGAAACCATCTGGCCGACATTAAAATAGAGTGCGGGATATTCCAAGGAGATGCTCTATCACCGTTGCTCTTCTGTCTAGCACTCAACCCACTAAGCTACATACTCAGGAACAGCCGTCAGGGTTATAAGCTGAAAAGCGAGCAGAAGATCAACCACCTACTCTACATGGATGACCTGAAGTTGTATGGCAAAAACGAAAAAGAAATTGAGGCACTGATCAATACAGTACGCATCTTCAGCACTGACATCAGCATGGAGTTCGGCCTTGACAAATGTGCCAGACAGATCATCCAAAGAGGAAAGGTGAAGCTAACAGAGGGCTTGCAAATGAACATCGGAAAGATCAGCGATGTCCAGCTGGGCGAGGGCTACAAATACCTCGGCATTCTTCAAAACATGGAGAATATGCAGAAAGAAGTTAAAACCAATGCAACGATCACATACAAAAAGCGGCTACGCCAGGTGCTACGATCGAAGCTGAATGGCCAGTTCAAGATGCAAGCAATCAACAGCTATGCCCTACCAGTCATAACATACACAGCTGGTATAATTGACTGGACTAAGAATGAGCTGGAAGAATTAGACCGCAAAACAAGAAAGATACTTACGATGCATGGAGCACTTCACCCACGAGCAGACATACATAGACTGTACCTCCCCAGAAACTGCGGGGGAAGAGGCCTGCACGAAGTCCGCGCAACTGTAGACCTCGAATGCGCGGGGATCACGGAATACATACACACCAAGAAGGGAGAAGATCCCCTGATAAATGCTGTGTGGCAACATCAAACACAGGGCAGGGAGTGCGAACCATCAACTAGAAAGGCACTCAAGAAAAAATGGGTAGAAGAAACCCGAGAGGTCTGGATGCAGAAGCCACTGCACGGACAATACCCACGAGAGGTGGAGGAGATCACGAAGAAGGAACATGCATATAGATGGACAGCATCCACAGGGCTTAAAATTGAAACAGAAGCATTGATTACAGCAGCACAGGACCAAGCCCTCAACACCAAATACCACAAAACAAAGATCCTCCGTGTATCCACCGACCCAAAGTGCAGAATGTGCAAGCTGTCGGACGAAACCATCAGCCACATAACGTCTGCATGCCAGAACCTCGCTGGTACCCTGTACCTAAAGAGACACAATGACCTTGCCTCTGCAATTCACCGAAAAGTCTGCCAAAACTACGACTTCCACGTAGAACCAGTGCCATGGCAACACAAGCCCAACTTAGTAGAAGAAAACGACAAGGCTAAGATTCTCTGGGACTTCGAGATCAGGACAGATAGAGTCATGACAGCTCGAAGACCAGACCTGGTGATCATCGACAAAGGCAACAAGATAGCCACGATAGTCGATGTGGCCGTCCCGTCAGACACAAATATAGAGAGAAAGGAACGGGAAAAGATCGAGAAGTACCAGGACCTGAGACTCGAAATTCAGAGGATGTGGGATGTAAAAGCCAAAGTCGTACCAGTGGTTGTCGGGGCACTAGGAGCCACTACACAAAACCTAGATAAACATCTCGAGGAGATACCAGGTATACACAAAGCCCCCGACCTCCTGAAAGCTGCACTTCTAGGGACCGCTCATATACTACGACGATTCCTCGACCTCCCAGACTCCAGGTAGGAGTCCGAGATCTGGAACGAAAAATGCAGAAATGCAGAAAATAAGAACCAACCGAGAAGGGTTGTGAATGAAAATAATAATAATAATAATAATAATAATAATAATAATAATAATAATAATAATAATAATAATAATAATAATAATAATAATAATAATAATAATAATAATAATAATAATAATAATAATAATAATAATAATAATAATAACAATAACAATAACAATAACAATAACAATAACAATAACAATAATAATAATAATAATAATAATAATAATAATAATAATAATAATAATAATAATAATAATAATAATAATAATAATAATAATAATAATAATAATAATAATAATAATAATAATAATAATAATAATAATAATAATAATAATAATAATAATAATAATAATAAATAATAATAATAATAATAATAATAATAATAATAATAATAATAATAATAATAATAATAATAATAATAATAATAATAATAATAATAATAATAATAATAATAATAATAATAATAATAATAATAAAAATAACAATAATAATAATAATAATAATAATAATAATAATAATAATAATAATAATAATACTAATAATAATAATAATAATAATAATAATAATAATAATAATAATAATAATAATAATAATAATAATAATAATAATAATAATAATAATAATAATAATAATAATAATAATAATAATAATAATAATAATAATAATAATAATAATAATATAATAATAATAATAATATAATAATAATAATAATAATATAATAATAATAATAATAATAATAATAATAATAATAATAATAATAATAATAATAATAATAATAATAATAATAATAATAATAATAATAATAATAATAATAACCAAGATGCCACTATCCTATGGGATATGCCAGTCCACAGTGATAGAGAAATCAAGGCAAACCGACCAGACATTGTGGTCAAGGACTTCAAAGAAAAGAAATGTCTCCTTATCGATGTGGCTGTTCCCTCTGACAAAAACATATCAATCAAGACCACAGAAAAACTTAGCAAATATAAAGACCTGGAAATCGAAATATGCAGAATGTGGCAGATGAAAACAGGAACCGTACCTGTTGTGGTTGGTGTACTGGGAATGTGTAAGAAAGGCATGAATGCTTAGCTCAACAAACTGCCTCGTCAAATTGACATGAACTTGGTCCAGAAAACTGCTCTCCATGGAACTGCCCACATCCTGAGGAAGATGTTGTCCATAAAATGACTATCACATCATCCATGAAGAAGCCTCAGGCCCATGGGATGGGCCCGGCCCTTCAGGAACTAATTAACGAAAAGAACTTTGAAAATAATAACAACAACAACAACAACAACAAGAAGAAGAACAAGGACAAGGACAAGGACAAGGACAATGGCAATGGCAATGACAATGACAATGACAATAACAATAACAATAATAATAATAATTTTTCCATCCTCTTTTATTCGGTATATGTGTTGTATGTGGTACATTTGACAAAACGATAATATTTACAAGACATCTGCATATCAATTTTAAAGAAATATTATTCGTGAACATCATTCGCAAACCTTTCTACAACAAAAACCAATTATAGTTTCATTCATACTGCCTGCTAAAATAAGCAACGTCCCGCTTTAAAGATATAATTACTGAAAAAGAAGCGGACAATTTCTGAATGCCGAATGAAGTTTATCACAAGTTATTGTGACACACTCTTGAATCACCAATTTTCTTTTCGACTTGGACAGCATGTTTCTTGTTAAACAAATAAAATTTTAGATGAAGGATCAAGAAATTATATAAATGTCTTAAAGAAAATTTATACCCAAAAAATAAATTTTCCTTGGAGAATATAAACTGTCTTCCCAACACACTCTTCTCAACGTCCAAAATAAAATTGGACGCGATATTGCATTCCCAAAATAAGTGTTCTATAGATTCGTTCTGCTCATTACAAAAGGTACAGAGTAGGCTGCCTACAATATTCATACGACAAAGGCGGGAATTTGTGCCAAACGGTGAATGAACCGGTATTGAAAGTACCGGATCTTGTTTTCCTTGCATGAGGTAAAGGAAATTCTGCAAATGGTTTGCCATTGAGACTGGCTAAACTGAAAAACTTCGCTCCACTTTGTAAAGGCAACAGGAGGAGTAGCGACTGTCTGGAACCCGCTGATAAAAGAATCAATATGAGTCGCTCCCAGACCACCTTGATCCAGGGAGTTTATTAAAGTAGTTTTTTTTTACTTTATCGGGTTTGCCCGCCCATATGAAACGAAACAAGTAAGTTTCCAATTCTTTAATGAAAGTAACAAGGGGATTAGGTAATACTTGAAATAAAAAAAAAAAACCAGTTGAGAAAAGGCGAAAGTCTTAATAATAGTTATTCTACCTATAGGAGTCAAGTCCCTAGAAGACCATAGATTTAACTTATTTTTAAGACGTGAAAGCTTTGGAGTGTAATTTAAGTGGAATAAGTTATCTCTAATGTTGTCAAAAGTAATACCCAAAACAGTAACAGGGCCAAGAGTCCAAGCGAAGTTGAACTCGTTTAAGAAAAACGGCTTGTAAATAGCTAATGGTCCTAAAGGAAATATATTGATTTTTTCATAGTATATTTCATAAACTCCCATCGGGAAGCAGGATTCTAATGTGTACAATTATTGCATATGTCATCAATTAAATCAGTAATCAGAGTAATATACTCTGCATCGGAAAGTAAAGAATTATTAAATTTCCAGTGTCCTGGACCCCTTTCTTCTTTACAAGTCCTTACATCTAAGTTAACCAGTGAGTGATCAGAATTTAGTCCAGGGTAAAATTACTCTTTGCTACTACATAGCTTAGGTTCCTAGAAATGAGAAAAAGTCAAGCCTAGAGTATAAACTTGTAGTAATATTTGAAGCCCAAGTAAAGTGCTTTTCGTGTGGGTTCCTCTCCCTCCAAATATCAACTAAATTTAAAGAAGACATGATCTCAATGCATTTACCTCTAGCACGAAAGTTTGTTCGGGGATTTTATCAATATCTAGATTAAATACTAAGTTAAAATCACCACCTACCACCAAAGAATCCCATTGAAAATCTTCTAATTTACGATACAACAACTCCAAAAAGTAAGGGTAATCTACGTTTGGACCATAAAGACAAACAAGTATGAACAATTTCTGCTTCATTGTTACTTGGAGGAGAAGTAAACGACCGTTATCACAAGTAACAGAACGGGAAATTGTGTAGTCAAGCGCCGGGTTAAAAAGAATGCAAACACCGCGACTAATGAACCATGACAAAAAACAATATGACCACCCCACTCGGCTTTCCAATACCTCTCGTCATTATGTACACTATGTGTTTCTTGAATAAAGTAAATATCTTTGTTTTGATTATGCAGATAGGCGAAAACCTGTCTCCTCCTTCGGCTCTGCCTGAGACCTCTTACATTATATGTACACAATTTTAGCTCTGTCATAAATCAATTACAGGATATATGCATTACTATATACATAAGAAACAATCCCAGTGAAAAAGAACAGAGAGAGGAGGATATGTACAAAAATGCACCTATACAATATACAACTATGTAGTAACATTACAGTGTAGAGGATGGATAAACGAAAAAAAATGAGAAAAAAGGGCTAAAGAAACAGGGGAAACGAGTACCCATACTCGTTACGGTCCCAAAGATGGACACATCCATAAACATGGCTCTCAGCATGAAATGGTGAGGCATGGGGCTATGAAAAATGTATGTAACAATCGAAACTTTCCCATAATAATGGGCATTTTAGAAGCAGCCATATACTGAAAACTGTGAGTCAAGTAACCATAAAGGTTAAATCGTCCAGGTAATGCCGAGAAAGTTGTAACTGTAAGCAAAGAAGAAGAAAACTGAGATTTTACCCTCGAACTGCTCAACACGACTTCTTCCAAGATCCATTCAAGACCCAATAGAAATCCAAATCCTAATAACACGAGAATGTATAGTGAAAAAACTCACTTGAAGATGTCATAGAAGATAGATAACCATGTAGCATGTTCCACCAAGGACAGCATTTAAACCGTAGCATTTATGTACTAATGAAAAAAGTCTTGTACTACGAATTTCAAATCGTAAGGTCTCCTGAAATAAATCCTAGGCGAGGGATAAATTCTGGCTAGGCTAATTCTGTTTAGCTACTCCCCGCTGCATTAAAATCGTAGGGCTGGCTACCTCTAGACCTCCAACAACCCCCGTAAAACCGAAGTCTTACCCCTTTCTGAAACAATTCGTAGACGTTGGTGCGCCATTTCTTCTTTTCAGCGAGATCTAGCCTGGTCAAATCTTCGGTGATAAAGAAATCGTCCTCCGATAGGGCCTGGCCGGCATTTTGTGTTATAGCTACCTTATCTTGATAAAACGGGAGCTTAACTAAAATATCACAGTCACGCCCTCTTACGACCCTTCCATCACGATGTGCTCTCTCAATCTTGCAATCTGGCACTCCTACTCTGAAAAACTTCTATAGCAATTTTCATACAAACCTCACCCTCGGTAGTTTTGTAGCTAACAATTCTCACATTACTTAATGATGATGATGATGATGATGATGATGATGATGATGATGATGATGATGATGATGATGATGATGATGATGATGATGATGATGATGATGGTGATGGTGATGGTGATGGTGATGATGATGATGATGGTGATGGTGATGGTGATGATGATGATGGTGATGGTGATGGTGATGGTGATGGCGATGACGATGACGACGACGACCACGACCACGACCACGACCACGACGATGATGACGACGATGATGATTTCACCGATGCACAGAAGAGGCTTCGTTAATGATCATTTCGAAAAAGATCGCTTGAAGAGAGTGGAGCTCATAGACCTCTAAGATTTGGATGTAACATCCAACCTGGCGAACTTGTAGATTGAGCTTGCATTCTACATTTTTTTAAACACAACCAGATATTCATTTGAAATAACAAACACCAATTACACCTGAGGACGCGCCAGGCAGGAGAAGGGGGTCATGACCTCCGTCGGGGAAATTTTCAGGTTTCGTCAGGTAACCTATATGGTACTGGATATGATAAAGTATGTATAGGCTAATCCCCAGCCCGATGGAAAATATTTATTTGTCCTGACAATATACTTATTTTTGCTCACATGGAGGGCAAATTCATGGGCAGCAATCCCGAGGGACAGGGGGACATGTCTCCCAATATGTCTCGCCAATTGACTTTGATTCATCACACAGTAAATTATTTGAAAATGGGGTCATGCCCCCCTCCCTAATATTGAGAATAAATCGCCGCCAAAATTGTTAAATTAACCCTACATATTCAAATTTTCTTCAGTACAAACCCACAATTTAAAGGTTCTTCAATGAAATCCCCAATTTTGTCAAAGTTCCTTTCAAGCAGAAATCACAAAATTTCAATCTTTTCTATTAAACAAAAATTGTGGCCCCTGGCGGGCCGGAATGTTTACTTCGTCTTACTTTCGGAAACCTTTCGCCATTTGTCCAGGTGTAGGGTTGGTGCCCTCCCCGTAAGGGATCTTGGCTCCCGCATGTCGGGCAAATTCTGGCATCCCCACTGACTTGCACTATAGGAAATAGAGAGATCGACTGCATGGTCAAGTGCAGCCAGAGGCCGACTTGCAGCCAGAAGGTCTGGGGTTCGACTCTTAGCCGAGTCATACCAAAGACTTTAAAAATGGAACCTACTGCCATTGTGCTTGGTGCTCAGCATAAGCAATGGAGTAGGAAAAACAAGCCAATGAGCCACGAATGGAAAAAAGGCCGTGGCCGGCCTGCGTAGTTTTTTTTCCCCAGGACGAGTCAGGCCAAATCTGACCAATGGACCAATCAGCTTCTTGGAAGGAGGCAACACCTCTTATTCTAAAATGGCAGCTTTTCGACCCTTTTTTGTAATTCTGACGAAGGATTATGAAAGACTGGCAAAATAACCCCTATATACGTAACCCTAACCTTAATTCTAACCCTAAACTTCATTTTGAAAAAAAAAATAAAACTTTTTGAAAAACCAATTAAGCCTCTACTCCTCCTGGGAAAAAAATTCAGGCGGCCGGCCCGACTTAAACCAATTGGTTAGAAACTGAGCCGTAAAACCTCATCTAACTATAGGAAATAGAATTACGCGTAATGAGTAGGTGCAATTCCTTCTTTATATTCCCACTTGCCCACACCGTGACTAGGAATTCTGAAGATCTCACCCCAAAGCCTCTTTACTGGTTTATAATTTATTGTCGGGAAAACATAAATTGGACACCTTTGAGAACCGCTTGATATTCATTATATTACGTACCTATTTTGGCCCATCCTACTTACATACGTCACCCCGTTGTGAAATCGGATCGGAGAGAACGATCCAAGCACCGTGTCACCAGGGAGTCTGTTTGCAACTCCCTGGTGTCACACTGCACTGCGTGTTTTTGCACATCACACAGCACAGTAAGCCAACTACTTAGCGTACAGTGAAGAACCCAACGTGAAATGAATGAGGAATTCACAGGTTCCCCACACGGCGGAGACCGGTAAATAATGCAACTGAAAAACTTTTCTGGGAGCTTTGTTGTGCTTCACGAAAGGTAGTTTTATTATTGCATGCAAGGCACATGGTGTTACTGTTATAACTTTTGAATCAGTTATGTTTACTAAGCTTTTCTTACGAAACATTGCTTCCTCAATATTTACACTGTACCAGCATCAGAGTATAAGTATGCCGAAAAGAGGTTCATTTTGCACACCTGCTGTCTTAGGGTGGGTTGAAGGAAAGGGGGGGGGGAGGTGGGCGGAAATTTACTGCCATCCTGAGTGTCCAGTTTATAGTGCTAGGGATAACACATTCCCTTTTGAAAAAATTCTTGGACTTATTACGAAATATTTCACAGTTGTAAAAGGTTATCTAAGGCTGACAGACACAATACAGGCCTCGGTTGATGATATAAAATGGGGCACTGCCGCACTGACATCCGAGTCAGGGGCGTAGCTAGGATGAAAATTTTTAGGAAGTCTATTGATCAAATGCGGGGTTACGGCATTCATCGTCGTCCTTAATCCTTACACATTTTATTAGGAGCAAAAACCGGGGACCTAACCAACATTTGGGGCCAAGTTCCCCCACCCCCACCCCCGTAGCTACGCGCCTGATTGACATGATGCTTATTACCTGATATCTAAATGATACTGTAGAGTATGACGCCGAGCACATTACAACTACCGTATTTTGAACGAAAATCCTAACGAAAAGCTTCCAGGAATTGGGAATGGGGGGGGGGGGAGTATATGTGAAGGGAGGTGATATTCATGGCAGTTCGGGACTGTTTTTCTCAGGGAGGGCGGTGATTTTTGCCCGACTCCAGACCTAATTTAATTGTCCAACTTTCTGCCCGACTGAGACAAAATATCTGCCCGATTTTGTCAGGTTTCTGACATTTGGGGGGGGGCGGTCGCCCCCTAGCACCCCTTGCCCGTACGGCCATGGTGATATTAGACCACCCTGATAATTAAAACTAAAGGGGTGAAAGACTTACAAGTAAGTGGCCCGACAATTTTTATTCATTTTTTTTTCATAACTCCTTCGCTTACCACTTTCACTATAACTGATGGGAATATTAGGGTCCTGCGGGGTAAATGTTGAAATTAAACACTGTTAGAAGCGATTTCGTGGCATCTTCCAAAAGATAATTCACATGCTTTGCATGCACCAGAGGAGGGAATGTAAGACCCATGCATCTTCGACTTGTTGACGTCATTTATTTCCTTTTTATGCAAATCAGTTTGAGAGCTCAGCTAGAGAAACCATTTTGGAATCTTGTAACACCCAGTTTATATTTAGTTTCTCATTATTTGCAAAGCGCCCCTGTCCCTAGCGCTCATCGCCCCGAGTTGCGCAAACGACCCGGGGGCGATAAGGCCCCCGTTATGAGCCACTGCCCTAGACAGTAAAAATTCTCTCTACTAAGTTACTTGTATTACCCCTCCTCCAATTTAAAGAAAACCAATTGCCATGCCTAGTTCAAGCTTGCTGTAGGCAGGAAATGTGGTGAAGGGGCGAGAGGGCTTCCAGGAGTGAAATATACTTGGGGAGGGGGGTGTGAGTTTTACTTAAATGCATTAATGCAATGATCATTTTTATTTTCTAGGGGACAATTTTTTTGGGGGAGGGCTACAGGCCCTGGGCCCGTTATTGACCTCCTTGATCTTTTTCATCTCCTTAAAGTGGGCATGACACGGCCAAAATAACTTTTGTGTATTGCAAGATTGGGTACAGTATTGTAAAAGTATCATCTCAAACACAATCAAAACCGGCGCAGTTCGGCATAAATAGAATTTGAAGAAAAACGTCCAGAAATCCAATTTCGAAAAATGCCGCAATAGGTCACCTGACTTTTATGACGCAATTGGCGGCACCCCACACTGCGCTATGTAAGGACGCGTATCTAGATGTGAAACTAATACAACGCTTCAGGAAAGTTTCATATCTTAGAAACTTCATGAAAAGGATTACATCACAATACCCGCCCAACATACAGAGCGCAAAGCGCGGAACATGTTGGGGGCTTCGAAGCATATCATTGGCCAATATGTTCGCGTGCATATGTGCCCGTGTTTTAGCTTCCCTGCATATAATGAACAGCTTTGTTTTTGTGCAAAAAGAACGCGGTCCGGGCGCGCTGTACAGAACAGCTATGAACATGTATGGACAGTCCATAACAAGCGCGCCTTTACTCAGTGAACTGTTCAGTAACGTTGCTTTTGTGAATGGTAAGCAGTCACCGCGCAACGACGCATAGTTCACAATGTGGTCACTGGTCACACGCGCTGCTGTATTTAGGGAATAAAGTCAATGGTGCCCATGTCTCTACATCAGATTCGAACAGGCTATGACGTCACGCATATAGGCTGAGAGACCCGAGGCGAAGCCGAGGGTCTCTGCCTATATGCGTGACGTCATAGCCTGTTCGAATCTGATGTAGAGACATGGGCACCATGACTTTATTCCCATTCATAAATACTTTAATTTCGAGACGTTTAAAAGTGGAAAAGCTTGTTTTTTAACGATTTTCCATTGATCATGAATCATTCTCCCAAACTGACTTAATTTTCGCAGAGTGCACAGAAGACTGCGTATTAATATATAGGCTGCCTGCTAAATTACGAGCTATGTAATATGTAGGCTTATATATATAACTAGCTGCACGCTATAGCTTTGTCGTTTGTAAACACATATCATGGCCTAGTCCTCAGTAAAGGCCCGTGTATAGCCGGTCGCCCATAGCTCCCTATACACGGTCCTTTCTCCGACTCATTGAAAACTCGGGGTCTTCGACCAGCACAGTGCTGGTTGAAATTGATTTTCTTCTTATTGCAAAGTTAGGACCTGAAGTCTTAATAAACTACCATAACTTTTCCTTTCCATGTCTTACACTCATATTGCAGTTGTTTTTTATCACTTTAAACCTCGGAAAAGTTCCGAAAATTTGAAATAAAATCATCAACTTGGCCGCTTCTTAACAATTTACTGTAGCGCTCGAAATATTTGTTGACATCTGAATGCCGTGTGCGTAACATTGTGACGTCACGCACAACATTTTGATTACTGTAGTTCCTATGCATACACATGGCAACTGCCTCTGCAGGCATTCTATACTGACGTAACGACGTGGTCATTAGCATACTTTTGTAAACAAAGTTCCAAAGTCACACAGTAAATTTTACAGAGCGAAAAAGTTGCTGATTTCATTTCATATTTTTGGCACTTTCCGGAAATTCTCGGTGATCCAGAACAGATGCAACACTCTTGAAAGATCTGGAGAAGAAAATTCCTGGTTGTAAATTAGGATTTTTCTTTCAGAATTTGTTGTGAGAAGACAGAAAATTTCAACCATTACACAGACGGCCGATACCCCCGCTATTTTCAATGGTCGGTGTAAGGACTGTGTATAGATAGCTGTAGGCGAACGACCACAGTCCTTTACTGAGGACTAATCATGGCCATACTTTGTGACGTCTCTTTTCGAATGTGGATTTTTTGGAATATTTTGAGCGAGGTCATATTTGAAACGATTTCTCTGTTTGAACTGGAAATGTACTCCGCCTTGACAGTTCCATTAAAACTACATTTGGAGGACACTAGCGTGATGATATGTGGTTTTTGCGATATTGCTCACCGTGACTTTCAACACGACTAACGTGCTGCTACGTTGTTGAAAACAAATAACGTTAGGCCAACGTTTGATCTATAGCCTTAACATAGGCTACTAACTTATCGTTACGCTGTTTTCGAACGGTGAGTCAGTTCGAATTAGACTCGTACTAGACGAAGTCTCCTTACCTGAGTGTTATTTGCAAGCAATTTCCATCTTGCGATTTTGTGATACAAAGGAGACTTTCAAATGTGATCTAAAACTGTTTACATCTGTGCACTGACAATATTGATACTGTTTCGGATCAAAGTAAAACCAGCGTGCTTAGCCAGAACAGTTATCATGTGCTAGCCTAGGGCCTCACGTTAGTTGCTTGACTTGTGCTGTAAGTTAACGTTAGACCTAACGTTAGTGGTTGGAAACGTCATCGCAGAGAGCTTGTTCTTTACGAGTGGAACTTAAACCAGACAGAATTCTTTACTGACGTTGATCTTTTCTTACAAAAAGAATGTAGGATAGGCCTACCGCAATTTGGATAAGGTTTGTTGATGAAGTACTTTGTCATTAGGCCTGGGCATATTAGACAGTAGCCTCCGGCCATCGTTTCCATAGCATATATTCTATTCTTCGATTGAAAATCCCCTTGATGATTTTGGAGCTATATTTCTTTGAAATATAGTGCACAGAATACGTGGGGCCAACGGAGCTATCTTTCTGGAATATGAAAGATGAGTTTTAAGGGTAGTGAGTGCTCATCACTCATTTTACAACTGTATTTATATTATTACCCATCCCAGATAAAGGTCTATTACTGAGGTAAGAAATGCTGTATAATTTCTTATCGGCGATGTACCAAAATCAAGCGGACGCACGATAGTTTGACACGCTTTTAAAGCTAACGTTAGAGCCTATAGGCCTGTAAAACACCTTACTCAGCGTGAAATCACTTTAATTTCTCTGAAGTTAGAACATGGGTAACTGACCAATCACAAGCCAGCATTCTCAAAAAGTATTTATGAATGTATCGTAGCACAGGTGTTTGCAATGATGTACCTGCTAACACGCGTTAGCATGCACATGCATCGTTGTGTAGAACGATGGGTGAGCTGCCTGGTACAGTGTTACTAACCGTACCTCCAATGACGTCACGATCTTGAGACGCGCTCGCATACTTTTTTTCGCTTTTGGATTTCAGATGGCTGAGTCTGGCCTGTAATTGGGAATTCACAAGGTCGTATAACTGTGTTTATGGACGTAGTTGAGTCGGGAAAACATTCGCTTCACTTCAAGCTGTACCCAAAGAATATTTACTGAGAAACGTACTTTGGCCGTGTCATACCCACTTTAATAAAGTTACAATAGCTTGCACTTGTACTAACTTAAAATTGCTCAAGGCCATACCAATATACTACTGTGTGTGAGTTGTCGAGAACAACTGACTCCTCAAGTCGTCATTGACCAACCAGAGGGAAGCTACTGTTTGCATCAATATCAAATTAAGTGCACTCGCCAGTTGTATTTAGGGAAGTTATCATATTTCTAAATATGTTTGGGGTGGTGTCATATTCCCTTTAATAAGGGCCCCTGGTACTCTGAGCTAGGGGAGAGGCCACCCCGGAAGTTGTGAGCTTTAAAACAAAGCAGCTTCAGTTTATACAAAGTATCAAATGTGCACTAAACAAACCACAGCAACTAAAGTATGATCACTTTTTTTACTCAGACCAAAGGCCGCTGGTCGTTTCGTAATACAGCGCGGTGGTTTGGGTGGTAATGGAAAGGATTCACATTAGTGGAGAGGGCTGTTTCTCAGACGGATAAAGTACATAATCTTGGTGAGATTTTGACAGGCACATAAGTAGCGTAAAAAGAGTGGGGAAGGGGGTAACTTCTCCCCTTCCCGGAGAAAATATCGGAGATAAATCGGTGTAACACAAAAACCGCGAAAAGGGGAAGAAAATAGAAATGAAATCAAACAGGAAACAAAAGAGAAGGAGAACAAAAGAAAGAGGAAGAAAGAATAAAGGGAACAAATTAGAAAACAAAAGAAAAGAAAACGAAAGGAAGGAAATAGTAGGCCTACAGGAATTATTGAAGAAAGGAGGCCAACAAGGGGAGCAGGCTTACTGGCCTAATAATGAGGGGAAGAGTGATGGTATGAGTAATTATGACATGGGGCGGTGGAAAGGACGGAACGGTAAGGGGAAGGAGCCTGACAGATTGAAGGGTAGAGAAGGCAAGGCTGGGACGAAGTTGCCCCATGGATCGATTCAAGCTGGGTTTGCAAGGGAAGGATAGGATAGAATAAGGGAGGGAGGAGGAAAAGGGATGGCTTATGGTAAAAGTTAAGCGGTCTAGTGTTCCCAGTTAGCACCCTCTGCAGCCTACCATATGCCTGCCTACGGCAAAAGGGCCAGCTTTATTCCCGCGGTCTTTCAGCGGAAAATGCCACAGAAATACTAGGCACTGCTATGTTCCTTTTGAAAAAGTCCCCCATGAAAATTTCAGAAAAGAAAATCGAAAGGCCCTTTTTTCTTTTCTATATTTGCGTGTACGAATACTACAGAATTTCTCGGAATTTCGGTAGTGAACCAGGGGCGGATCTAGGATTCCAAGGGGGAGTTTCCAGGTGGGCTGGGAGCGTTGCGATTGTTGGGTTAGATTGACACGTAAGCGGCAATGCGAGCACGATAGCGCGAGCCAATGTGGTCCAGGGTCCCGCTCAAGGGCCCCTGGTGAGGGCGAAGCCCCCCGAAGCTCTGACATTTTTGGATTTTTAGAGGCCTTTAATGGAAGAAAATTGTGATCAATTTCTGAGAACCACAAAGCCACCAACAATCGCAGAATACCTTTTTAACAGAACCGGCCATCTGGAGAATTGTACCGTCCTACTGCGTCGTAAGGCTACATTCGCTACTGTTGCAACAGGCTACTTCCCCCTCCTAATTGCTAGGCTAAGGCTATACGCTCCAGCCAATAACCCATGAGAACGCAAAGAGATTAGAGAACATTCCGCCCCAGTACTGTAAATAATATTCAAAGTTCCGGTGTGTATGATAAAATGATAAATATTTACTTCTACTATAAGTTCTCTTGCTTATTTGGTTGGCTCTCCAGCCCAAGCTGGTGTTCGGCTGTCTCCTGTAAAAAACGAAAATTTGCTAGCAACGGAATTGAGTATTCCTGCACACCTGCAATGTACAAACACAACACAAATATTAAATACCGCAGTGTCCATGCTGACACTACAAGCGAAACGAAACAATAGAATCAGTGGCGTAGCTAGATATTTTGTGTGTGTGTGTGTGGGGGGGGGGTGGGGGTGGGTGGGGGTGGGGGTGGGTGTGTGTGGGGGTGGGTGGGGGGAAGCAAAAATTTTTTGACCGATTATTATCTTGAAGTAATGATGTACTATCTAAGCGGTAGCGCCACCATCATCTGGCGTGTAGCGCGCGGAAAAAAATGATTAAAATATCACCGAGATTGCCTTAAATAACACTTCCAGGCCTTGCCAGTAACCATTTCGATGTGTAATTCTGCTTAGAAACATAAGAAGTGTTGAAAGTAAACCCCTAACAATATAATTTTAGCTACTAATTTCCGTTGTAAGAATTTTAAATTAAGGTGGTAAAAATTTCCGACAGAAACTAGAAATTTCCGACAGAGGCCTTCGGAGGCTCTGTGGAAGGGTCGACCGCCCTGCCCCCCTCTATAGCTACGCCACTGGGTAGAATTAATTTATTTTGTGGAATTTCATGTTCATCTTTACTTTAATTTTTTTCTAGGAAGAAGGGGGTTTCCGGAAACCCCCTAAATCCGCCGCTATTGGAGGGCGGCCGGGCGTATTTCAAGTTTACGACAGGCTCGTACAACCCCAAACCGAAGCCGCCGGCCCTAAGCAGTGCTTCCGTTTGAAGTTTGGCATACGTCAAGATCAAGTTAATCACTCCTCCCCTCCTTCATAGGTTGGGTTGGATCCGCCCTTACCTCTAAACTATGCCAGTGTGCAAAAAGCGCTCATGCTTGAAAGGCCAGGGTACGTAGCCTGAATCCTGAGGTTGAAAGCAGGGGTGGTTGGGGGCTAAACTCCAGTCAAAGATGTGGTGTGCGAAGATATGCTTCCGTTTCTCCTCAATTCTAGGATTGCAACCCCTAAATTTAGCTTGTGCCCCCGTAACAATATGTCAAATTAATTTGCAGTAATTTTCCTTTAAAATTTGCCCAGTATGATGTCCCACCAAATTGCATCCAAGGACCCTCAAATAATCAAAAGATTTCCCTTCCCTCAGGACAGCCGTCCGAAACAACGTTCAAACCCTCCTTCCCCTCCTCTAGTCGAAAAAGCTTCCCCCACGCCTAGTAGACTAGGCTTTATGTATAATATAGCTTGCTGTACTTAGCCTGTAAACTACTAGTGTTCTTTATAAAAAAAAAAAAAAAAAAAAGTCAGAAAAATAAGTCCTAAGGGCGAATATAATGTGTAAGTCATATTCTTTCAATCATAATTATCATACCAAAATATTATGGAGGTAAATGCATCCTTAAAAAATGATGAATAGATACTAATTGTTTCGCAGCTCCCCGATTCACACATATGCGGGCAACGATACCGTAACCGTACCATCAACACGGCAATATGACAAGCATACATAACAGTATTTGTGACATTATTCTGAACCTGTTCGCACACACACTGCTGCGTATCGTCTTTCCCCGGGACATACTCTTTTAATGATGACGTTAGATCATGAATATTAAGCGGTTCTCAAAGGTGTCCAATTTATGTTCTCCCTTTATGGGAGGATTGTCAATCCTTGCAACATACTCCCTGACCTCTGCCTGGCATTACTTCCTCATAGTAACCGTGTCTAAATGATAATAACGCAAATGCCTTGAAACTGAAAGGTCACACGAGGGGACTTTCCAAAAGCAATACTGTACGTGAAAGCTGCATTTAAATGCGTTGCGTTTACCGTACATATTATGTAAATATTAGTTGTACTGTCAAAGTCGCCGTCAATGTATTGAAGAGTTGCATTAAATTATCATAGTGGCACTCAATATAGCACTAAACAATAGGCCTACAGTATCATATTAATTGTTGTGGCTATACTGCGACACACTGACAACCATTTTGATTTAGGCTAATAGCCTAATCCCAGTATAGCAGCTCAAGGAGGTTTCCGTTTCGTGACATTCAATTGGAAAAAAGTACCTGGATTATACAGAGCGAAGAAGAAGAAGGAAGGTAGGGGCTATATTCAGTCTCCCTTTAGTTTGAATTCGTGTCAAATCCCTATTACAGCCTGACTAACATTTTACTTAAAGTGTAGGCCTATGCCTGCTTAGGCCTGGTATTAGCAAGTCCGTAGCCAATTGCATGGGGTCAGGGGGATGCGCCCCTAGAAAATAAAAAAGTTACCATTGCCTTAATGCGCGCTGTATCATGGTCATTCCAGTTTTTTCATTAGTTCCATTGCACATAGTTACATAGCACAAGTCCTGCCCACCTTACCAATTAACATGTAGGCAGAGTACACCGTTTATGTCGACGTCGTAAATTTCATCCCATATAGCAAAGCCTATAGTTGCTGTTCTCTTGTGTGTGTCATGCTGTACGATCAGTTGGTGAGCGACTCACGGAGCAAAGTTTGGCTATTTCATCGGATAGTCCAGGTGGTTCTATACTGTAACACAGGGCTGTCTACTCTCACGCATTCAGCGTGTGGGTCACGCAATCTCACGCTCACTCGATGAAGCATCAGTTCCTCACGCAATGTCTCAGTATGTGTAAAAAATTCCACTTACAACGCAAACGATGCGTCGAGTGTCGCTGAAACGCCAGCTATCACACTACCTGAGTCATAGCCGGATTTACCCAGTAATCGAGGTAACCTATAGGTTACGGCCCCCCCCCCCGATATTTTGGCTTTCAGCCCCCCCCCCCCCGGAAATTTTCATAAATGAGTCACCTTTTTTAGCTTAGTTTTCAAATCTAGTTCTGAGTTGAAACAAAAATCCCTACCTTTCTATTTACCAAAATATAGCTTCTGAAGCTCTAAGTCTCCATTTTCTGATCTATAATGTTACCTGTCAGGAATTTCGTTAAAGTTACTGATAGTTTTACCAATAAAGCCTATGAAGCATGTCATATGGGTTACGACGCATTGTCGTTGAGTATGATATCGTATTAACACTGACACGTGGTTATACATGCCTGTTCTAGAGGTTCGTTTCTTCTCTTTCATATACGCTGTACTATTGACATTTTTAATTTATTTAACAGGATCTCAGAATCGCCCAAGTAATTTTTGAGGCCGCATTAACAAAATACTCAAAAGGTGATCATTATCTGCACTTAAGCTAAGGGGAAAGGTTCATTCCCGACAATGAAGGAGATAGTTTCACCCCAAATATTCCAAGTGCTTCGCGATAATTATAGCGATAATTATGGTAGCCCTTCGGTTAGGACAGTGCTTCTTACTCAGGCCACAGAAACCTTGGGTCAACTGAGGAGGAATGTGGATTGGTGTGATTGTGTAAGGAGTCCTGAATTCCAATCGATGAATTGCCTTGACTTTTTTTTTTTTTTTTTTGGTTTTGTTCAAATTGACCTGCACATGATGTTAATTCAGGTTAATTGCTAGTCACTTGACAATTTAAAAGAATTGGCAGTACCATGAAATGATGCAATGCATTTTGCGTACCTTAATTTCCATAAGCAAGAAATTCACGACTAACAGTCTTTAATTTTAGGAGAGGACCCACAGACATAGTTATACTCATGGCCGCATGCAGGGGACAGTGTCCGTGCCCCTCCATCCCTCGAAATGTTTAAAGCCAATTTTTATCGAATCGATCTGTGTTAATTACGGAGATTCCAAAATAATGTTTAGACGTTATTCGTAAGTCACGGGAAGTTCCTCTTCTGACCGTGGGGCAGACACGTAGTGTAGAGGGCAGGGCAACCGTCCTGTACTTGAGGGTATTTTGTCTTATTTTTCTGTCACCTTTGTCGGTATAAATTTCTTAAAATGCAATTCAGTTTGTGCGCGATTCGTACGGTTCCATCCTGAGTACTACCCCTATTCTCACTTTCTGGGGGATTTAGCCCCGTAAAATCTCGCAATAATCCAAACTCCTCTCCTTCTTCAAGCTCTCTCGCATGCATCATCAATCTCTGCCAGCTGTTAATCATAAGGAGGAAAGATGCTTTTGCATCAGAGAGCGTTTCATTCAACATTTTCTTGGGAAGACCTGCGTCCAGGCTCTTTCGGACACTTCTTGCCTTTTATCTTCACTCTCACGAAGTGAGCCATTAACCACATTGCAGCAACATTTTGTTCAAAACCGTGGATGCGCACCGAACAATTTCATAAACATTAAGTGAATGGAATTTTCGCATACATTCTACCCATCTAGTATGAGAAAGAGAACGATTGTGAACAACACATGTTCAGATTTTGTAAATATATTCAGGGAAAGAATGGGGAAAAGTTTTCAACTAAGTAAAGGAAATTAAATTAAAAAGAAAAGTTTGAGAAGCACTATCAGTTGGTGCAGTGCCGTCGATGCATTAGGTATCTATTGCTATAAAGTTCCCCTAAATACCATTGTCTCCTCTGGCCAAACCTCTTACCTCTGAGACAGAATAGTAAATGTATTTTGTTTATTTTGAATAGTTACACATTTCAATTTCAACTTTTTTGCATTGACATGACTCCTGCACCGAAAGGTCAAATTCTCGGTATCGATTTTCTTGATACGTATCATTATGCTTCCGTATATCAGAATATCCAAGCGCATTTCTGTATGTGGTTATATATTGATGAAACGATTATTGTACTACCTGCAGATGGGTCTTCTTGATGCAATTAAAATGAATTTGGACTTTCAAAACCATCTTTCTTGGATTTCTATGCCAATGTCATGTGCATATATTACCTTTGATTTCCTATTTAACACGTAATAAAAATAAAACAGCAGATGTTATATGTCAAGTTCTATTTCTCCCCTACACAAATTGCTTAACGGAATAAAATGTGTCTGAGTTGTCTCTCTTTAGGGAGTAGAATAGTCTTATGCGAATTGACAGGCCTGGAAATGGCATTTCTGGTAATTTACCGGCATCGGCACTTTGTCCAAAAATCTCTCAGTAGGCTAGACGCTAATAAGCCGATGGTGGTGGAGCTCCACTTAGATAGTGTTGTCCCACCCACAAATAATATCACTAAAAATTATACTCATAGGGCCCCCCTCATATGATAGATTACTGGCTCCCCTGAAGGTAAATCGGGCTATAACCTGAGTTCCTTCTCGTCTAACTGATCATAGTCTGCAGCAAGCTGACAGTTATACAGTAATATATGACGGTAGTCCTCAGAATTTCCAGTTTTTCGAAAGCCTTTTTTAAACGTGAACAAAATGTCTCCTTAAAATTTTCGAGGAACATGAAACATCAGAAAACTGACAATTCTGGGCATGCAGTAATGAGGCACGGGAAGTGTCATTTCCTGCAATCTAGGGTATTTTGGCAAAAAGTCCCCCTCGCGGGACGCTCCGCGCTAACCGATGGTCGCGCTCCGCGTCAGTAGTCTCCCAGCGAATCTCACTCTCACCATTCAATAAAAGTTTACAGCCCTGTATGATAGGCCTACAGTGTATGTTATCCCCGATACGGTCTACAACCCTTACAATTTTTTCTTTTTCTTTTCTGTTTGTTTAAAAAAATCGGAAAATTTAAGTGCTTGCCCCCCCCCCCTGGAAAAAGTCTAGCTACGCCACTGCCTCAACGGGGGAAACGTAGGCCTATCTTGATCTACAACGAGTAGCCAAGGCTATGTTACTGTTTGCATTTTTTTTTTCATTTTAAACGACTCAAAATGTCTGAGACGTCTTTTCTAAGGTTGGTATCAGAGGGGAGCAAACTATGAAAGTGTTTTAGCCTAAGTAGCGGTTGAAGACTGAAGTTATTGCTTATTAACGTTCACATGAATTGCACAGCGCTCACCCCCCCCCCCTCGTTCCATCTGAGGATGCAACGCCCACACTAAGGGAGGACCCATGTTTTTACGAGTCTAGGTGTGTGAGGGGAGGGAGGCTGACAAATTTTGTATGGTCAAAGTTCGAACCTGTGAAGGCCAAAGAAGCGTTGTCTATTGAATGGTACAGTACTATGAATTACATACAACCTCTATACATATTCGTCACATGCTAGTAGTGACCTTTTACATATGGCCAAGAATGGGCTCTGGGGGTTGTCTTCACGAATATTTTGAAAGAAAGCGTTGTTGGATGCAATTTCTTGGTATCTGGCTACCAAGCCAAGTTTTAAACATACGTTATTAGCCCATAACAATCAAGTAGGCTGAAGTTGTCAAAATCCCCTACACATGGGGTCTTATCTGGGGGTCTTCGCAAGGACGATTTGCAAGGGAATCACTGGTCGTTAGATTATCCCGACATTTGGCGGTCTAGAGAAGAGCAAACAGCCTTATGCAGCTGAGTGCTCGTCCCCTAGAGAAACTAGTGGCGAAGGGGGAGGGGGCTTAATGCCCGTCTTGAATCGGGGTCTGGAACGGAACCCTCGGATTGCAGACAGCAGACCGAAACTTTGCCTTTATTTTCGAAGTTTATTAGCACATTCGTTCCATGAAACATACTAAAACAGGCGGATCAACATTTTTAGTACAGGAATGAGTGATCGGTAACTGAACCACGGGGATTGGTCTGAAGGGGGAGGGAAGATTTCCCTCTTATCATTTACCAAACGTTTATTCAATTTAAGTTTCTTAAATATAAATAGTACTATATTTATAAAACAATGTCAGAGGAAAAGTTTTGGAAATGGGTGACATCATTAATTTTTAGTACAGATAGCAGATAAAAGAGTTGTTTGACATACTAAAGGTGCACTTCTTTTATCTCGCAAGAGTCGCGACGTTTTCATTATGTGTCGAAGTATTCACAAAAGAGTTGTTGAAGATTCAAACAAAAATCAAGAATGACTCGGGAAAGAATTGGGAATGATTTATAAGCGCAGGCATATCGGATACAAAGCATTTTGGTCGAAGACGACATACCAATCACACTGCCGAGGAAAACGAACTTGTCGGACGAGATAAGTTTCAGAAAATTATCAGAGTACATTTCTCAGTTTCTGATGCCCTTTTGTTTTTACCGGCTGGTTCTTTGTGTTTATGTTAGTGAGGCCATCCTGCCCAACCTTGCCCCAACAGCCGTATTACAGTAATCCGACCAGTTTATTAGCGGTGGCGTAATTTCAATATAGAAAATAGACATTAGTCATTATGTACGGGAGTAATGAATGGACCCATCGCACACTCACACGTGTTGAGTCTCCCTTTGATACTTGATTAAGACAAATAAAGACTGCTAGACCAAAACAACCCCACAGCCTTTCTATGAGGTGGGTCACTTAAGTATGGTGCCCCTTCAGGGTCGTAGGCCATTTGCAGCAATTTCATATTTCTGCTGGTTCTTTGGGATGTTTGTCTCAGGTATTTTCTTAAAACATCCCCAACTGCAAAAGGTCGATCAGCATCAAAGGTCCAAAGGCGACTGAAGTACAAATTCTTCCCTGTTAGGGGATCATAACCACACTTCGCAGAAGGTCTTTGATCGAAATAAAATTCGCGTGTATGCTGCAAGTCCTTCAGTCTTCTTTATTGCATTATCACCTTTTTCTTATAGATAACACCCGGAGTTTCATCCATTGTGTGCCTTCGAAAGTCGAATATGGCAGAGTCACAAAGTAGTTTCATGGACAGTTTCCTCCTAACACCAAGTGGAAGTACAACTAGGATAGACAGAAATCAGTTCGACTTTATAGATGATTGGCTTAGTCCAGGCGATCGTATTTACTGGCAGAGACCTTTCGGAATGATACATGCCGCACTGGTCCTAGCAACCAACCAAGCTAAAAGAAAAATTTGCGTGTACGAGAGAACCAAAGACGACGGGGTATTTCACGTGGAAGTTAATGTGGTGTCTTTGGATGAGCAGGCTGGACAACTCTACCGGTGTGATGACGACTTGGAAATTATTCCTTTATCGAAACGACTGAGAATAATGTTGAATAAGCTCGGCGAGAAGGGATACAATCTCTTTGGTAAAAATTGTCAAAATTTAGTCTCCGAGTGCACGCGTGAAAAAGCGGAAAGCTTTCAGAGTAAATGGTTCGGAGTAAACTTGGTAATGCAAGCCATCAAAGGGTTCGGCAAATCGGCCACTGCAGAGATGGTAGAGGCCCTATTTGGGGGAGCCGAAAAAATCGGTGTCATCACTATAGTAGCTTTGCAAGCGACCTTCTTTCTCATTGAATTTTACATGGCGTACCAGAAGTTGAAAGATGGTGATATCACTTGGAAGCATTTCGTAGAAATGGTCATTCGTCAGTTTTCCATGGCTTTGTTCAGTTGTGTTGGTTCGGCAGTGGGTGGAAGTCTTGTCGGTTTTCTAGCAGTGAAACCCTTGCTGGCAGTAGTGTTGGGAGTTTTTGCTGCACACATTGCCAGTATGATTCTTGATTGGTTAGAGGTGGACAGTGTCTTACTCAAGTATCTAGGATGGCTAGCAGGAGGGATACTGGGTTTCATGGGTGGGTTTATGGCATCTGGTTGGGTGCTAGAGACACTGTTGGCATGCCTGCTAGGTTTTGGAGGGCTTATTCTTGGTCACAGATTTGGCTACATAGCTTCCTGGCTTTTTAATGTGGATGGTGCTGACAGCAGAATAGTTAATGATTTAAGCGAGTTAAAGATGGGCGACCACATAACTAAATACGACTGGTTTTTGCATCCCAATTGCCATGCTATATTCATTGAAACCCTCCCTAACAACAAAATGAAAGTTATCGGAAATTCCTATCATGAGGGAGTCACTGAGCAAATTTTGACTTTCGTTCCAGGTGAGGTGTACCGATACGAGTATCACCCGCTGGAATGCTACGCAGACGATGACGTGGTAGTAAATGCAGTTTGCAAGCTAGGGGAACCAAATTATTCATGGATAAAGTGCACTTGCAAATCATTCGCCAAAGAGTGCAAGTGCAGAAAAGTGCGTAGTACAGACACGCAATGTCAGGCAGGTAATTGCATAGATTGGGATGCACTGTTTGCCAAAATTATTTCAGAGCCTGGAATACCAGAGGAGAAAATTATTACAATAGAGTATAAACTGCAAATGATGATGCAAAGAGTGAGTCCCATATGGACATAGAGGTAGTTGTCATCGTAATGGGAAGCTAATGACTTTAAATTAAAGTGGTATAAACAGCATTGCATTATGAATACTTAGTGCCGCTGAAAAGGTATTCCAGGAGTTTAAAACCCTGACCAATTTGGATGAAGGCTCTGATTGCTTTAATAATTCAAAAACTATATTTTTATGTGTTTTCTACCCTCTTACCGTAAAACTTGCTGTCGCCATCGTGTCTTTTAAAGAGCATTTAAGAACTCAATTGAAAACAGATTTTTAAACTAAAATATTGTTTGTGATGGTGTTTCCCCATGGTGCTATGCGTGCCTTCTTCATGTCTGTATACGTATACACGGACACATATACTTAGTATATTGAATTTGTCTTAAATTATTTTTACTACACCAAGCTTTTAAAAGATACTCGCAATATTTCAAACTTATAAAATGTGTACATATTTTTAACAATATATTTTACAATGTTGATGTTCTTTTTATGAGAGATAGTGAGAGGCACATGATGGACCGTCCGAGGAAAGTTTCTTAATGAATGGGAATATTTACATTTTACCTTTTACAGATGAAAATGGTTTAATATACTGTCATGATGGATCAGCGTGTGTGTGCGTGTACGTATGTGTATGTGTGTGTTAGCGGGGCGGTTCCGCCATTACTTATTTTACAAGGAGGGGACGATAACTTTGTGAGTTCGAATGTATGTGCTACGCCTTTACGTTAGGGGAAGTTCTGAGGAAACCTGTAAACTTAAACAATGTTAGTAGCTATTTCCTGGCATCTGCAAATCACTATGAATGCACAAGAAAACATTTCCGTGCAATACCAGGATTCTGCAGTGTGACCACTACAATTCCGAAACAGGCAAACCAGTAGGCTAATGATCGTGTACCCGTACATTGGTCAAGACACGGGGTGTGGGTTCTTCCCCAAGGAAGTTTGGAAATAAAATACAGTGAGATGTGAATTCCTGGCATCTGGCAGTATTGGTTATTAGTAGGGGAGACTGGGACTGGTAGTGATAGTGAAATCATCATCATAAAGGATTAAAAGCTAATGGGAATAATTTACATGAAGTGTTCTTACCATGGTAGCCTAAGTAAATTTCGATAGTTATTAAGTACTTTGTATTGTCAGACCATACGCACCTTAACCTAGATTAGCATTCTGTTTGGAAGACATGTGGTTAAGGCACATTGTATCGTTGGGAGTTTGTAGTTTTAAATGGCTGTTTCTTAGCACATTGTGCACATATAAGTACAGAAATAAGCAGGGATAGCTTGTAACGGTATACTTGGACTGGGCACATGAATAGTGGCCGGCTCGTCATGCCTCTTCACATTGTGCGTATTTTACAAATTTTAAAACTGTGTGTTGTTGAACAGAAGAAGCCTTCAGATACTTACACTGTAAAAATTGATTAACACTTTTTAGTAACAGATAATAAACGCGTCTTGGCGTTTATGTAACAGAAAAAACAATAAAATACATAAGCAAACTAAACGTCTAAAACTCCAGCTTTAACACATTAACGCCACATTAACGCCATCTCGTAAACACGTTTATGCGTTTATTTCATGATTACTGTAAACATCAAGTTGTTTTTATTAAAGAAAAATTAACATATATAAATCATGTAAACATGTTTGCGGAATGCACTTTAATTGGCGTCATTATCCTTATCATGTGTTAATATTCGTTCAGTCATTTACTGTGAGTATCCATTTTGTTGTTCGTTTTCTAATTCTTAAACGCCATATATGTGTTAAAAAATGAAGACGTCTATTTTTACAGTGTATTGCCTCATAATTATATGCGTTTGAAAAGAAAATATTTGGTGAAAGTTTGCGCATGTCCCATACAGCCAGGGTGGCGCCAACGGGGGGCCGGGGGCCATGCCCCCCATCGGGGTAGGCTGCCCCCTGTAGGGAAAATTTTCCAGTTTCGTCGGGAAGCCTTAATCCGTACGATAAAATCTGAAGTCCCAACGACCTTCAGTCGCCCCGACAATCTGCTTGATTTTGCTCATAGGAAGGGCAGATTCTTCAATAAAGACTCCAAATTTTCAATGTTCCTTACAGAAAAACTCAAATTTTTCAATTTTCTTCCATAAAAATCCAAATTTTTCAAATTTTCTTCAATAAAACTCCCAAATTCTCAATTTTTTGTAAAAAAAGCCAAAAATTTTTCGGTGCTTTGCGCGCCAAAAGTTTTGCGTTTTTAGTCCTTTTGGCTTTTGTCGGGGCTTCGTGCTGCTGCCCCCCGTCGGGAGCTTGGCCCCCCTGTCGGGCACATCCTGGCTCCACCCCTGCATACAGTCCAAACCTGCGCAATACAGTGGGTTTGGCTGTAACACTCAACGGACAATTTGCTAAGAGTGTTTTGTTTTATAATCTTTTGAAATACGGTCATAATATTCCCTATGCTTATGAAGGACCCATCTATGCTTACTTAGGTCCCAATGATACTCTCACTCTCGATAGAATTTTCATCCGTAAACAACCGGATCATTAAAAGTTCTACAACAATACCGGTCTCCTCTAAGATTTTGATGTATGGGATGTCCTTCGCTAGATGCAATACAACTAGCTGGTTTGTTGTTGTGGATGTGAAAGGCCATTCATGGACATCAGATACAAATTGTGTAAACAGAAACCTAAAATCTCAATCTTACATTCAGCATGTACATTTCCGGATTAACAATGTGACCTCTTGTAGCACCCACATCTTTGGGGCCTCCCTTTCCTGCCTACGCGCCTACGCGGTACAGCAACGGTTCCACCGGCTCCTACCCAATCAGGCAATGGTAGGCCTAACACAATATTTAATTGTCAATCCTCCAGGACCCAAAGCCTCGGGGCTCCCTGCAGGCAGTGTATATTGGGCCTATTGGGATTAAATTCTGCACTGCGCATATGTTTTCCTTGCTAAATAAAGCCTTAATTACGTGTAGACCAGTGACGTTCAAAGGATTCTAAATGTTAACACCTTCATCAGTTTGCTGTCGAGTTTATATGTTGGGATACGGCCTAAACTTAGACATAAGCACCATCGGTCAGCGGTGTCACTAAGATAAATCTTGTTAGTATATATCTTGAAGCAAATACTGCATGTTTATTGGACGTCACAAATCTGCAATTTAGCTCATGTTTTTCATGACCTCGGTGTCAAATTAACCCCGTAAAATGGTGACTATTTGATGAATTTTAATGGGATTTGTATTTGTTTTCTAGGGCTTTAATGCTTTTTAAATCAGATATCAAATTATGTCATTTGCAAAACACCAGACCTTTAAAGGGCAACAAATCTCACTCAGGTAGCCAAGATTCTGCCATCTGAGTTTACTTCTAGCCCTCCTACATTTAAAAAAAAACACTTGCTTAGTTCACCTTTTGGAAAGTGATTCCCTTGTTTGAATTTGTGTCAAAGTGTAGTCACCAATTCGGAATTCGTACATACGTTTAGGGTGATGCAACAGCAAATAATGTACGTATACGTTTGAGATGAAGCAAGTGCGCTTATTGTGGTAGGTAGTTAATGTTTTGGTGGTCAACAAATTTCGATATCTTTGATAATTTCGAATCATAATAGCTCAAGGTGGACGGTTCGATGACCCTCATGCTTGCGTGTGAATCCTCACATAAGGTTCAAAAGGAGACGTTGATTTCCCTAAAAGCTATGAGTCATCTGAGGCCAAGTAAGTCTAGAATAAAAAAAATGTTGCACTTCGAATACTGATAGTTTACATAAGGTACATGCCATGAAGAAACCGTTCTCTGAGCGCAATGAGCCAGTTGTTTTGGTGAAGGTCAAAGGTTATTAAAGGTTAAAGGCGTTAAATTGCAATATCCTTAGGAAATACTCTGTTTGCATCTCAGCACGTGACAAAGCTTTGTTTACATAATAAAAGTGTAGTTAAGTGCGGCTAATGAATTTTCTTAGAATGGTCTAAATTTTAAGAGAGATATATGTATATTGTTAACAAATTCTTAAGTATACCAGGTTGTTCATTAGCATATCTTTTATCTTCAACTTGAACTTTCGTCTTTATCAGCTCATTAGATGTCAAAATACCTATGATTCAATGTACAAAACAAAAGTGCCTTGTTCAAGTGATGGTCTTTTATCCTCACAATTGAAAGTTAATTCTTCACTTCCAAAGGAAACTAGAGCACCAATGGTGCTGAAGCTCATACGTTCAACCTATTAAGGGTCCCTGGCTTCTAGTCTTTGTTAGCACAAGCATCATATGACTTTAAATGACGTCAAATGGCTTATGGCCCCAAATCTCACATACCCTGATGACACCTTCCTGAATGTCACAAAAAATTTGTCATGCTATCTTTGCTTTGTAAGTTGTTTCATGAATACAATTTAAGAAAGCAAAAGCCCCTAGGGCCCATCTTCGGCCTTGGACCCCAAATTTCAAGGATCATTATGACAAACCATCAACATTGTACAAGAAACACTGTAGCTGAAGATGCACTTTTGCACACTTCATAAAAGAGCCATAGGGTCCACATGGGCTTTTGAACCAAAATTCCACAAAACCAGAAACAGATCACTAGCCAAGCATCATTATAACAGACCGTCAACTCTGTTAAACATTAACTGGAGGAAAAGTTAATCACTTGCAATACTACACAAAATGGACCCTATGGTCCATCTTGTGCCTTGGACCCCAACTTGTTAAACACCCAGAAGGTACCACTACCCGAATATAATTATGACAAACCATCAACATTGTACAAGAGAATCTGCAGGAGTGAGCAATTTGCAAAATGTCATAAAAAGGGCCACAGGGCCCATACGGGACCTTAGACCCAAACTTCCAGAACACCATAAAAAGATTACTAACCAAGCATCATTAAACTCTGTTTAACATTAACTGGAGGAGGAATTGACCATTTTGCAATATTTCACAAAATGGACCCTAGGGTACATTGGGCCTTGGACCCAAAATTTCTGTATACCCTAAGAGAACCATTAACAGAGGATCACTATGACAAACACACCCATGTGCTCTGACAATGCACACACAATGGAAATACCCAATGGAAATCCCATTAAGCAGCTCCCTTTAAACTAACCTAAACAACTGCTAAGGATTGACCTCTTCTACACACACAGTTTTAAAGAGGGTGCGGTACAGAGAAAAATAGGCAGTAAAGTGATTTTGTGAGACTGGTAAAATAGAGGGGTGGCACAAAATTGGTTAGAAAGGTATCAAAAGTATTCTTCATCCCAAATTGGAGAAGTAATTTGTAAGGACCATTAACAGGGCTTCATTATGACAAATCATCAACACTGTACAACACAATTTGAAGGAGAAAAAGGATTTTGTAAAATTTCATAAAATGAGCCATTGGGGCCCACATGGGACCTTAGACCAAAATTCAAGAACACCATAACGAGATCACTAACCAAGCATTAAAACGAGACGCTGTTACCTCTCTTTAAACATTAAATAGAGAAGAAGTTAATTACTTTGCAATATTTCACAAAATGGACCCAACGGTCCATCTTGGGCCTTGGACCCAAAATTCCTGAACACCCCGAAGGGACCAATAACAGAGTAACATTATGGCAAATCATCAACATTGTACGAGAGAATCTGTAGGAGGAGAAGCATTTTGTAGAATTTCATAAAATGGGCCCTAGGGTCCACAATGGACCTTGGACCAGAAATTCCTGAACACCCCAAATGGTCCACCACCCAAGGAACATTGTGCCCAAGTTTCAAACAAATCCATGAAAGCAAGCATGGACAGATAGACAGATAGACAGATAGACACATAGACAGATAGACAGATAGACAGACAGACAGACAGACAGACAGACAGATAGACAGATAGATAGAGTGACGCCGCGTGATCACAATAGCTCACACCAGCATGCTGGTATGAGCTAAAAAAAACCTGGACTAACAGTATTGATTCAAGCGATGAATAATACAAAGTTGTGTATTATGGTATGGTGTTTAATAAATGGCATGTGCATATTTACCTTAACCGGCTAAAGAACTTTTTCCTGGTCTCTCAGAGGCGTCTGTTTCTGTTAGCTTGTATTTCAACCTATGCTATCTTTAATACATAAGTTACAACAGAGTTTGAACTATTTGAATCGAATCTGGTAGCAGACAAGGAAAATGAGTAATTATGTGTCCTTACAGCTCCATGATCTTACTCTTTACTTAAAATTTTCCTTCTACGGCAGTTTTGAATCAAACCCCTGCCATTGTTCTAAAGGGAAGCACCATACATCCTACCACCTTGTCATACTACACCCTTTAAAACGAATTTCCCATTAGGCTGCATTTATTCAAGGTAATTCGTTTCAAGAACTATACAATCCAAACTTTTTCATACCCCTTTAAACATCTCAACATAGCTTTTTAGTTGAAAGTAACTTTCCCTGAAATTCACGAATACTTTTCTCAATGCAGCATCCAACATGCCTCACATTAAGGCAAATTAAAGCCAAACTTTAACGGATCAAGAGATTTTTGCATTATTGATCCATGATGGTAATTTAATAGATCTAATTTAATCCTCAATCCTCTCACGACCAGGGTTTGCTAGCTTTTTAAACCAGAAGTTTATCTCGGACAACTACTTAGTGGAGACAATGCAAGAGTTGACACTGACAAGAACTTTTTTACACATTTTCACACACTGTATTCCATGTCCTCTTGTTATTCATCAAAACTACTTTGGCACTCAGACGAGATGCGTTCCTCATATTACATCTTTGCAAACATTCCAATATTTCATTCAGTTTGCATCCTATTCTTCTATTTTAATATCGTTTTCCACAACTATCCTCTGAGTATACTGGTAAATGTCTCCAGTATATGAGTTGCACGTCCAATCGTACGGACACCGGAGGTCTACCTTAACTTGAGTGCTGCAGGCGAAAGAAGGAAATTTCAAACATAAAGCGTTATGTTGCCAAGGGTAAAATCCCATTTAACAGGAACCATTTGAAACCAGGTTCCAAATGGTTTAGAGTGTGTTTTTGTCAATTTACATTCAAAACCATTTATTACCATTTGAAACCAGTTACAAAATCAGTTGAGATTACCATTTGCATGTTTTAGACCAGTTGGCACCATTCATAACCATTTAAAAGCCACTTGGAACCATTCAAGACCCTTTGAGTAGAATTTGTTTCTAGAAATGGTCCAAATGGAATTTAACCCTGGGCTCTAGTGGAATATTCTGATCAATTTCACTGGTGACAGAGAAATTTATTCCTATTCACAAAAAAACGCAATGCACATATCTTCTTATCTTCACACTGTTGCTCTAACGCCTTGTATAATAAAATAATGCAACGAATATTTTTACTATACGAGAGGCGGTGTTCGTCAAGCCTGGAAGGGTTTCTGATAATAGTTCCTTCCGGTAACAATACATCTCTCTTCTAATCAAACTTCATAGTCTGCTTTGTTGCAGGCTTTCGATCGTTCTAACGTGTGCATATCACACTTCAGTGGCCAACCTTGTAGTGAAACTTTTCAATCAGGAAACGTATCTCCGACATAACCAAACAATTTTGTTCGGTAATGACTTACATAGTACTTTACTACTACGTTTTTTGGTAAGAGGATATCGATCATCCACAACCATCTCTTATAATCTCATTCTTGATATACAAAGGACGGCTCAAAAGTTCACGTCAATATTAATATTTAATAAAAAAAACCTCACTATTTACAGACGCTTCTTCACGGTGCTAAAATGAGGGTCTTAGACTTGTGAAACGTCTAGTTCCATGAAACACAGTTAAACCTTATTTGTTATACTGCAGTTTGTCTTTTTTTACAGAAATAAGTAAATATCTCTAAAAACTTTCAGTTATTAAATTTCAAGGTGTTTGCATTCCTTTGGTAAGAACACGTCTGTGTCTTAACCATCAAGTTTCACACAAGAAATTACATGATATTGCAAAAAGGTTTACATGAACAGCACTTGCAGATAGTGTTTTTTTGTCGAGGTTTACGTTCAAATATGTTATATTAGGGCAGAGATGTATTCTAGTCACTCTTTTCTCAGCAAGACAAGTCAACTGGAGCGATTTTAGGGACTCAAGTCATTGACTGGAGTCTGTGTTTTTGCAACACAGAAAAAATACCCAGAATTTTTCAAGTCAGGTAGTGTTGGCGGGACTTGAATACAAGTCTATATCAGGGTGCCAATAATGTTGCAGATCTATTATGACACCTAAAACTATGCTATGACACATAAAACTATACAATGCTCTTTGCATCTTCTCGGCGTGATTATGTTTAGAAGTACAATCAGCACAAAAAGGTACCCCAGATATCTGTGTGCAAAAGTACACTCTGAGAAAAATGTCAATCCATCATTTTTATTAAAGTAACATGACCATTGAGATCTATGAACCAAATTCACGATGATATAGCTCGCTTACGATTTTATTAATTTGCTAAAGGTCCTTCAAAATGTTTGAAGTACTACGGTACTGGATCCAGCTCATCCATTTTCCTCCATCATTCGAAGAACTGTCTGGTTTTATGGAATGATGTTACCCTTTGAGGCAGAAAATTATACCTGTCGAAAGCGGTACAGAAACGGACCGCACAGCAGTCTCCCACTTCTATCAAATGACACACAACATATTTACGGATTCAAATACAACGGAATACATACTGCCTAGGCCTCTGACAAGGTCTTAGCAATTAAACCATAGGTGCTCCATAATTCCGCAAGAGGCATCTCGTACTAGTAGGTGGTTATCAATTTACGACGTGTAAAATCACTAACATGATCCGTTTGAAATGCAGGCATCATTGCATTCAGGGTGTCTACCGACACATTTGGCACCATTGAAACAGCGAGGCATGCATAATACTGCAAAACAATAAAATATGAGTGGTGAAAACTCTCAGCCTTTGAACTTCAAATATTAAATAAGCTTTTTTAAAATGGACAGCTTAACTACATATGTAGGAGAAAATTGCCACATTTATTTAGACAAATACTACTTATTGTTCTTTTTGCACAAAATTACTGGCACGTAAGACAGAGGTTTATCTTTCATATAATCAGTAACTAACAAAATTCTAACTTACTTTCACTGTTACGTCCTGCAGAACCAGGTTTTTCTAATATGAAAACCGATTACATAAGATCGTTAAATCTTTTTGTTGGAGAGATGGGGCGTGAAGGAAATCTCTAACACTTTTCTGTGAAGTTTAGTAAGTTACCCAAAGGATAATGGATACGCTGCTCATGCATATTGGGATCAACTTTTGAACAGGCTAAAACAGAAGGTACTGGAATCCCAAATTGATGTGTTCTTGCTTACAAAATTCTTAAACATTGGGGATGGTACTGCTTGCCTTTACGATAATAAACTGACCTGTTTCACATCTCGACCCCGTGAAGCCATAGCGACAGTCACACTGGTAATGCCCTACACATTGACCACCGTGTAGACAAGGAAGGATGCATCCTGGTGGAGCCTTCACTAGTCTAGAATTTTTTTGAGATACTGATGATACACAAAGAAAACAAATACACAATTAATAGAAGGACCTCTAATTTTTTCCAAGCACGATGAAATGACATCGCCTATGCCACAAGCGTTATCAGCACTATATACACATACGTACACTACACATATATAAACTAACAAGGTAGGAAGGACACTTCTCCGGACGAAACACTAAAGTTGGCCTGATTTTACACTCTTACTGTAACTGTAAACCTCAAAGACTGTCAATTATGTTATCTGTTCAAGCAGAACGTCCATCACCTTTTCAGATACAACTTTACGCATAAGAGTACTTCTAAACGGTAAAAAATCCTAAAAAACCGTTTCCTGTGGTTATATTGACCAGTCGCACTTTACAGAGGGCGATTTCAAATGATAGTAGCCTGCGCAGCTATCTATGCCGTTTTCGTCACAAAAACACGCAGCGTAAGGTGAAGCCAAGCAAGAAACTAAACTTCACGATGCTGATTAATTAATGCCAATTTTCGTCCTTTGCGAAACCCTACGTAACGTGCGTTGTGATTGGCTAAGAGTAACGAATCTAAGTCTTCGAACCTTCCGTGTTGGTTTTGAAAGTGTTAGTTATCCCTATGTAGGGATGTGTGTTATTGATCTTGCTCCAGCCAGCATAGCTTACACTTTGTTTGTCCACTTCTGTTAGCATAACTATGTATGTATGTATAGTATATGTATATGTATAAAATGCTGAGCCTGTGGTCTTTGCTAACTGAGAACATCTTTCAAACGGTATACCTCAAACTCTCAAATTGGAAATACATTAAAGATGAGATGAAGTGGTTTGCTATTAACTAATACTCACCGGATACTTACTTCGTACCTTCAATTATTTACTTTAATTGTTACTATTTCTGTTCATGCTAACCACTCCAAACTGTACAAACTGACAAGTAAGTCATTTCCTGTTTGTTCACCGTAGATTAGGGGATGGGTAAACGTGTAAAGTAAAAAGGAGCAAACCTATATTCAAAATGAAGTAAATACTCCCTCCAGTATACTCCACAATATCAATGTTCCTGAAATTCTTTAAATTTAGAGCTAAAAGCAGATGTTACACAAACTTACCTATACATGAAGGTTCTCTCCCTGTCCATGTTCCATCCTTTTGGCATCTCCTTCTCCCGGTTCCCTTCAGGCTGTACCCACTCCTGCATCTGTAGAAAATGGTGTCTTCCCTGCTGTACAACTTATCAATCAGGGGAATACCATGCTCAATGTCTGGAGGCTTCAGACAAATCATTGGTTTGCATTTTGGGGCAGGTGTGGACCAGGTGCCATTAATGGTGCAATTTATTTCAACTTCGCCGTGAAGATGGTACCCAGGATTACAGACGAATTTAGCAGTATCTTGATAATACGTTCCTACTATGATCAGCCTCCCGTCCTTTGGTGTTTGAACGAGTGGACACCTAATTTTGTCACATATCGGAGGTGGGTGACTCCATTCACCACTCTCAGTGCATGTAACAAGAGATGAACCATTCATGGTATACCCATTCAGACATGAAAATACCAACTGACTCTTGTAGGTCATGCCATCAGAGGTGTATGACAAACTATTAGTGAGGGTTGGACGTTTACATTCAATTGGCTGACAAATTACCAGTGAAGGTTCCCAAGTACCATGTGCTGAACAGGTGATGGTGTTCTCTGTTACCAACGTGAACCCAGACTGGCACTGATAGGTGACGGTGGTTTGGTAAACGTACAAGGGCATGGTAGTAGAAGTGGTATTTTGTATGAATGCTGAGGGAAACATAGGAGGTTCTGAGCAGTTTCTTGGAAGACAGGATGGCTCTTTAAAACTCCAGTCCCCAGAAGCTTGACATGTTCTGGTCGGTATACCATGTAAAACATGGCCTGTTTCACAAGAATAGGATGCCTTTGCTAAGTAAGTTGTTCCATCATGGTGCACATACCCATGCGTGGGGTTGTCCAAGGATTGGCACTGGATAGGGTGACACCTCGGAAGTGGACCAGTCCAAAACCCACTTGACGAACACTTCCGTGTGTCAGAACCAGCCATTGAATAGCCGGGTTGACAACGGTATCTGACAGTGTCGTTTGCAATGAAGTCTCCTTGCGTATGGTATCCGTGTGATATATCAGGTGGTGAGCTACATGACACAACGTGACAAACTGGTAGTGGTGAACTCCAGCTTCCGTTAGCAAGGCATTGCAAATAACTGGTTCCGTCTAGGCTGAATCCTGCATAACAGCTATAAAATGCCTTGGAACCAAATACAACTGAATCATACTCTACACTACCCATTGTGGGCCCTGGGGGGTCTCCACAAGTGACAATAGCGCAGAAGGGGGCGGACCCATTCCAGGAGTTCATGCCCGAACAGTGTATTGTCTCATCTCCCCTCAGCCTATATCCTTCTTGGCAAGCATACGTTACTACCTCCATAAATTCATAGGTTTGTTTCTGTGGTAGAAAGGAACCATGGTCGTTAATGATTGGAGGGGCACATGTTACAGGTTGGCAAGATGCCGAAGGCTCATCCCATTGACCAGTTGCCAAACAACTTACATAGTTCACTCCCTGCAAGTGATACCCTTTCGTGCAGACTAGCTGCGCTGTCTCTCCGTAGCTAGTTTTATTAGCGGACGAATACCCATTTGGTAATGATGGAGGAGGCCCACATGAAACGAGCTGACACGAAGGAAGGGTAACGCCGTTTGCACCATTGCTTGGGATCCACCCAGATTCTGAACAAATCAAAGATGCCGGGCCAGCCAAGTTGTAGCCTATGTCACATTTGTAAGTCACTGTTGCGTTGTATTGCATATTTTGTCCTAAACGAATAACAAATGTGGAACGTTTTGTTGAAAAATGAACAAATTGAGAGTGAAAACGTAATGAAACTGTGTTTATATAAAATTAGCATGGCACAGACAAATACCTCTTGTCGTACTTAACATGCGGTATCACTGAAATATCATCCCATAACTTTATTTTCCGAAAACGTTACAAAGTACAAGATACACAAATGTTGCATCGTTTGAAAATCGGAAAGTCTGAATGGACAATTTTCATGAGCTCGACGTGGTTAATTTCTTTAAATGAGAATATATCGCTTCTACGTAAAGATTACACATTTTTTTTAATTTCCTATTATTATTAACAAATAAATCATGGTTTAAAGGTAAGATGTTTTGTACCTTAAAAACACTATTCTCTTTTTAGCAAGAATAAAATTGTGGCCATAATAGTTAAGGCTGCCAGGATTAAAAAAATGCATTTTCCCGAAATTACGGGAGATATGAGGTTTCCATAACCGAAGAGGGACTGTAGCAACTCACCGCTGAAAAGTGTTGTTAAGTGACTCATTAAATGGAAATGGACACGTGAAACAAAAATGTGGAAATGCAAAGTTATCTACAACACGTCATTAGTATCACATAAATTAAAATGTTTGTCAAAGAGAATCCTGATTCACTCACCAAGGTGGTATCCATTCTGGAGTGAAGGAGGAGATACACATTTTACAGGTTCGCAAATGGCTCCCTTCGGTTTACTCGTCCATGATCCGTCCTCCAGACATGTGAGAATAACTTCTCTGTTTTGATGGAACCCTTCCATGCACAGGTACTCTGCTGTGTGATGTAACGTTTGTCCGGTGAAAGTAACGGTAACATTGACCAGTTCAGGGGGCACGCCACAATCCACTGGTGCACACGAAACTTCCATTCCACTCCACAAACCATCTTCACCGCAAGTTCTAGAATCGTTTCCTAGAAATAAATCGGGGTACAGCATCGAAAGTATGCCATTAGATCATTACATTCTAAAGTAAGGCCTACTTTAAATAAGTATTTAGTCTTGGATTTAGTTTTAATATGTAACAAGGGTAATGAATTTAAGCATTCTGGTGATCTTTGCTTTAAAATCCGATGTGTGCTTCTCGGGATATCAGCACATGAAGATGTCACATTTTGAAACCCAAGTGAACATGAAGCAAACACAGGTAGCATCATAACCTTGCTTTAATGAGCTCTCTTCTGTTTTTCTTTGAACTTTGCAACCAATTTTCTCTTCATTAATCTCATGTTAACGTATTGTTAATGCATGAAAGATATGGGATACTTACGTCAAAACAAACAGATTGAATAACAAAGAACACAAAGAATTACTTATCAATGTGAGGAAATGATATAACCATGAAGCTCACTTCAGGTCACAACTGTATTAAACTCACTTGCTGGTATCTCGACACCTATAGGTTAGAAATTAATGAAAATTTCACCAGAATGCTCATATTTAGTAGCCCTTTAACAAATTAAAATTATTGTTTGCCTGAAAGGAAAAAAGCATGTGTTGTTCTGTATGATAAAGTGTCTTCGGCACTGGACACAGCACGTAATCGTTGGCCCGAATAAAGGTTAACTTAAAAAAAGGAAAGAAAATAACTGAATAATGATATAAAACGGGTTTAATATCCAGGAAGGACCCGAACTTCTCAGCTTAAATTTTCTTCAAGATGCCAAAGTTTGAGGCATCCTTCGTAAGAAATTTTGAGTGAGTAATAAAGTGACTTATGTAATGTAAATTCCTAATTAACTTCTCCGAGTTTTAATTTTTCCTTTTCAACGTGTATTTTACTACATAACTCAGTCCCGTGAAAGATGCCTATTGCTCGGGAACAAATTCAGGCTTAACATTTTAGCAATTATCAAAATTAAATGCATACCTTGCAAAATATATCCTGGTAAGCAAGCGTATTGGACCGTAGTGCCAAAGGATGTGTTAAAATTTTGAATGTAGCCATTGGTAGGAGCAGCCAGCCGTGAACACTCTATACTTAGACAAAGAGGGGGAGGATTATTCCACTGTCTTGAAGCTCCACATAGAGATGTATTATTTCCACTTAATCTATATCCAGGATTGCATCTAAAGGTTATTGTCTGGTTGAAATGGAAGTTTTCTCCAATTACTCTTCCATTTTTGATGGCCGGTGGCGGACCACAGAATACAGGTCTACAAACTGGACGGGTGTGCGACCAGAGACCAGTAGCCAAACAGCGATGGAGATTCTTGCCAATAAGATCATACCCTTTTGAGCATTCATAACGAACCCTCTGCCCAAAGGCGGTACGATTAAAGATAGCCCTTCCGTGGTCTATTTTTTCCGGTTGGCTGCAGTTTTTGGGTTGACAGTCTGTTATGTGACCCTTCCAAGTCTGATCGACATCACATCGAAGGAGACTCTCAGACATGGCAATGTATCCCGAAAGGCAACCGTAAATCACTAGACTGTTGTAGGTATATGAATCGCCAATTGCGACTCCATTGGCGATGACAGGTGGTTCTCCACATGATAAAGGACTGCAAACTGGTGTGATGCCTTCCCACTGTCCATGGATTCCACACGTCAAAATACGGCCCTCAGATGCTACAAAACCTTCTTTGCATTGGTAGCTAACACTTTCACCATAGTGGTACGACCCAAACATTTCGATGGTGTTTTCAACGTGAGGAACCTCACCACAGGATATGGGGAAACATGATGGAGGAGAAGGAGACCAGTAACCGTGGTCAGCACATGTCAATGGATTAATGCCAATTAAGTAGTACCCAGGTTCACAAGAATAATTAGCAAAGTCACCGAAGTGAGTTCCAGTTGCTTTAGCAAGTCCTTGGTTAATGGACGGAGGTCTCCCACATGAAAGACGATTGCAACTAGGCGGAGGACTGGACCACAAACCATCAGCTAGACAATACGATACTGGTGTTCCTGACAATATATATCCATTTGCACAGTGATACGTGACGTTTTGTCCGAAGGTAAAATTGTCTCCTACTTTAATAAGATTAGGGCGCAACGGAAGTGGATCACAAGAAATTGGTCGACATTTGGGAGGATTCGGTTCCCATGTACCCTCTGGTGAGCACGACAGAACCGCTTGACCTTCGAGCTGGTAGCCAACGTGGCAAATGTATGACACGGAACTGAGCAGGGTTGTTCCACTGGCTAATGATTCAGAGTATGGAACCACAGGCGGTTCACCACACGAGACTGGTTGACACTCCGGTAGTGGCTGCGGTATCCAACTCCCATTTAATGAGCATCGTACCTGTGCATCCCCCTTTAATGTATACCCATTAATGCAAGAGTATGAAAAAGTTTCATTGAACACAAAAACCGAATTGTCCACAATCGCATGTGGTATTGGCGTTGGTGGACCACATGGCACAGGACCACATACAGGGGCTGTGTTTCCTTCAAGAGGTAACCATCTTCCTGCAGAGGAACATACCACGGTATTTCCATCTTGTATCTCATATCCGTCTTGACATGTGTAAATCACTTTGTCTCCGTAGACGGTCCCTCCTATCTCCGGCAAAGAAAACATAACCCTAGGTATATCACCACACGAGACTGGTTGGCACCTTGGTGGCTTGGTTAGCCAGGTACCTTCGGATTGACAGAAGATCACCTTACTTCCTTCCAGCTGGTATCCCTCTCTGCATTCATAGCTGTACTCTTCCCCATATGTTATATTTTTCATCCCTCTATCAGCTGCATTCTCCACCAAGGGTGGGAGACCGCAAGAAACTGGCTCACATATAGGTGGTTGTGGATACCAACTCCCCGTGGATCCACAAAACAACGTATTCTCTCCAAGAATAGTGTACCCATCTTGACATTCAATGGTAGTGTTATCACTGTATGAAAAATTCTGTGAGATGTGTTGAGCATGAGTTACGACTGGAGGTTCACCACATGATACTGGCAAACAGGAGGGTAGGGGATGTTTCCAACTCCCATCCGAGTCACAGGACATAGACCTTGTACTATCGATGAGGTACCCCTCCATACAACTCAGATATACGAGGTCACCATACCACACAAACTCAGGATAATGTACCATGTGGACAATGCTTGGAAATTTATCACACAGGACTGGCCTGCATGATGGTATTGGTTGTGACCATGTGCCATTGTTTCCGCAAACTCTAACAGGTACCCCTTCCAAAATGTATCCTTCTTCGCAGGTGTATTCTCGTATGTCTCCCGCATTTGTCCCATTGGTAAATCGTAGAATCAAATGAAATTCATCCAGGGGCTCTACACAAGAGATTCTTTCACAGAAGGGTAAGGTACCCCAGTGGCCCCCAGTCTCACAGAAGACAGTGGCATTACCTATCATTTGGTACCCTGACTTGCATGAATAAGTGACAGCTCCATCTGGAGTGACCCCGTGCTCGAATTTAGCTTCACCGTTCTCTAGGATGGGTAACCTATCACAATGAGAGCCTAAAATAGAAGAAAACAGAAAACACTTTGTCGTTTCTGACAGTGACAGCAAAATTAGAGAGCTTTAAGACAAAAGATTGAGTTTCAAAGAAGTCATCAGATTGCAGGTGTTCAAAATACATAACAGTCTTGTTGCATATGAACCTGTGTACACAACAATTACCCAGTGTTGTAAAGACTCGAGTCAATAACGTGACTCGAGTCTCAATCTTAAAGATTCGAGTCCCCAAATCAAAAGACTATTCAACTTGAACCACCACTGTAAAAGACTCGACGTACCTCTAGCCAACACTAGAAGTAGTTCCAAAGGCTCGCCGTGAGGCGAGTCTCGGAACTTAAAGACTGGACTCGACTCGAGTATTTACCCACAGAGGGATTCGAATTGACTCGAGTCTTCATCAATATCATTTGAGTCACGTACCGTCAAAAGAGCAGGTCTCAACAGAAACTGCACTTTGTTTGAACTGCAAAACGCCGTACGTATAGGTTATAGGCCTATAATGCACTGAAGAAGCCTACTGTACCTCATACATTTGCATAGAACCGTAGAACGGGATTCAAGAAATGGAGGGAGTGCTTTCCAAACAGCTGTGCTTGCAGGTGGACTTACGTAACCTAGTAGGCTTATGTCGTCTATTATGTTCACAGTTCACAGCTGCAATTGCAACATTACAATTTACACAAATCTTCCCTGAACACTATGTCAGTAATATGGTAAAGGCTTGCCTTGTAAGTCGCTTACATCTCCGTAGAAGATAAGTATGGAGTGGTGGTATCTCCTTCCAGTTGTAAAGATTTTATGGTATTGCGGTACTGAAGTAAAGATAGTTAAGTTAAAGCAACACAAATATTTTTACAACTGAGTGTGCACCTTGGGTAGTCGAGGAGGGCTCACCTTGTATACAATGTGTGTAGGGAGCCTTTTCGTGGCAGACCATATCATTGGCATTTTAACCGATAACTATGCTGGACCTATACTAGCATTAATTCTGTAGCCCAGCTGATGTATATACATCGCCTCGTCTTAGTAAAATGTAGCCTATATACTTCATAGTCATATGAGCTATTAACTTGATCAAGTTCAAGGCAAGCCTAGGCTTAGGTACTTTACATGTAGATGACAACAGCATGTCATCTTTGTGTTGATTATCCACACCAGGATTAACAAAGGGGTTATGTTTGGGGTTTGTTTAGGTTCAGGGGTAAGGTTAATGGTTAAGTGTTTGCATTAATTTTTACTACAACATTCCTGCATATACAACTGAATTGTTATACATGATTTTTCTAAGGTTTTAAGTCCCCTTTCCCAATTTTCCTCCCCCTGAAACGACTAGGATTCCTTCTTTTGTTAAATCTTAGTGTAAGCACTGTTGCTGTAAAAGTTATAATGGACACTGGTAATTGATGAAGGACTGGAACTCACACAACGTACAAAATCACAGACTTGAGGTGACTCGACTTGAGAAATCGGAGGCTCGAGGTGACTCGGAATGATGACTCGACCGAAATCATTGGGACTCGACGTGACTCGAACCTTCACAAAGACTCGAAACAACTCGACTCGAGCTTAGGGAAGACTCGATATGACAAGACTCGACTAAAATTGATCATGACTCAACATGACTCGAGGCTCGACACGCTGTGGTCTCGAGGTGACTCGAGACTCGACATCAAGTGACTCGATAACAACACTGCATTTACCCCGTCGATCGGATATTTTTACCACTGATTTAAAAGACATCCAAATACATCATACTTAATCAATTTCACCTCAAACCCCCAAATATGAACTGTTTCCCCGATCACATTGCCCTCACCATAGTTACTACTCGGAACATGTGATGGTGCTGTGACAACTAAATGCCATTAGTGCATGTCTTGGTACAGAAGCTTGATCAAACAACTCACGGATACAAGCAGGTGTCGACCCAGTCCACAAGCCATTAGCCTGACAAGTTCTGCTGGATGGACCAACAAGCATGTAATTATTCCTGCATTTGTATTGAATAACATCCTCATAAGCGTACGGATATCCTTCAATGACACCATGTTCTAACTTCCCAGGGTGGCCACACTGGACCCCTGCGAATAAAAAAGACAACAAAGTTACTAAAATGTTCCCATGCCGCATTAGTTTCTACGTATCTGAAGAAACTATCAAAAGAAGCACTTTAGAAATTTATGCAGTGGGGATAAATACTGAAATCTCTTTTATCAACGGGAACAAAATACCAATGTGGTGGGCGGAGAGATATTGAAAAAGGATTTTACGGATCCCTTTTTACAAGCACCCACATTTAAAAGCCAAGGGTTATTGTATATACTTACACAACTTTTAATTTATTTATCGACATATGTAAGATTCTAAGTGTCACATAATTTACCAACTTTAGCACAAAAAAGATATGACTGCATTTCAATTTAACCTTTTACTTTTGCCGAAAAAGACATAAAGTGGCTGATAATGCAATCGGTCTGCCAATTTACATAAGATTCATTTCAAATAGTAATAAACGGCGGAGTGTTCGAATGATTGACTTTTGTCCCATCTTAGCACTTACTCCTACATTCCGGAGGATCGGGGGGCAGCCAGTCTCCAGACACCTGACACCGTGTACTTTCATTTCCATGTACATAGAACCCATGGTTACAGACATAAGTTACTTTTAGTAAAGGTACACCGGGCACGTAGAAGGAGACAGTACCAAAGTGTGGTTCTTGTGGTGTAAAGCAGCCTGTAAAGGATTAAAGTAAATAAAATAAAGTGTTGCCAAAGGGAAGCAGCACAATAGTTTTGTCATGCAACAGATAAGTGAAAGTAATGATTTTTGAATAATATATTAGATACTTCTCTATGCACTCTTCCTGTTTTCATATTTACTTCGCTGGAAAGAGATCCAAAACCACTCTGAATTTGACAGGGAAAATTAAGGGTAAGAGCGGAATCAAACTTATGCTGTCACCAAAGGTAGTGGGATATGGGACTGGAGAAGTTTTATTGGATGGTGGAATGTGCCATATTTGGTCGGTTTTCTTCGAGTTACTCTGCAGGAAGCCAGGAATCAGTTTCTCGTGAGTACTGAAAGGTTGGACGGTTTTATTTTCAACACCTGCTCTCTCAAGTTGATGTCAAAACGTTGCATAAAATTACTGAAAATAGGCAAAGCTGAAAAATCACCTGGGTGAGGTGAAAAGCAATTTGAATCCACCGAGACTTAAGCCCCCACTTGTTAGTGTTGACTCTCCTGCTCTCCACCAACTAAACCATGGAACCAGAAAATTAAAGCTTTTAATAAAATATCCGATGAAAAACCCATTTTTAACTCTGGTGAAAGCACCCTATCATGTGGAGCAACATTGGTCCTTGTTTTCGTACGGCCTAGGTAAAAATTAGAAATGATGCAACCCAGCTGACCACAATAAACGATTTCTTGGCTGTTCTCAGTAGAGATACAGTGAAGTGTACACAGACACAAGGAAAACAGGGATAAAAAGTGAGTAAACGCCAGGGCCGTATTGCAGAGAAAGGGAGCTTTAGGGAGGACGAGTCCTCTGAAAATGTTTTGCCCCTAAAATCTTGCCCCCTGAAGATTTCAGGTAATGTTACCTTGTAATTTCACATGCACAGGGTTGTATCCAGTTCCGACAACTTTCTTGATTCCCCCTCCCTGTGATTCCCCTCCTCTGGACGTGATAAGTACGCAAGGGGGGTAGTTGAAATGCATGTGAAATGCCAAAGATGGAACACACATGTTCGTTGAAAGGCAAATTGACTGCACCGGGATTCGAACCATACATGGTCCCCTGATTATCAATACGGACGGGGAACTGAGCTGTTGAGTCATACCGTATTTGCTTGTTCTCAGCTATCCGATAAATAACTTACTATTGACCTCCTGAGAAAGCACCTGCTGTCCCAAAATATATGCAAAGTAAATTCTTGATTTCACACTTGAAGAGATCCAAGGAGGAAGATACTCTACCATTCAATTTCTAGGATTACAGTTTCAAATTAAGTACTTCCTCCCCTATAAGAAAAGCTATCTTTTATTACTTATTTTATTTGGGCAATCGAGGAATAAAACATTACCTTCACAAAAACGTACGGTCTCTTTCCTTACGTCTCCCGCTTTCCCAGCAAGGAATGCTGGCCAATTGATTATTGCACCTTCAGGATTCCAACAGCTTTGTGATAAGTTTAGAACTTCATTATCTGACATCATCCGAGGCCACAGGTTGAGGAAAGCAATCTCTCCGATGAAGGATTCCAACGTATGAAAACCACCACCCAGTTGGTCCTGCTCTTGACCTAGTACAAATACGCCTCCCCCTGAAGATATAACAGAATTAACATTCCAAAAGTGACTATACCGAAGGCAAGAAAAAGAGTCCCCAAAAGATGACAAAATTCAATGAAACAGTATCCGCGTCAAGGGAAACTAAATTACAGGTTTTTCTAAAAGTAAGAGAAACCTTCCATGATCTAAAATTAACTAGAAAATGAGATTTAAAGAACGATTCTTCATTTGACATTGAATCAAGACTCAGGGGAAAGTGCACGAAACACTTCAAAATTAAAGCACGTTGTCAGTAAAATTTCAACGCGCATTGGGCTGTGCGAAATGTAAGCAAAAGAAAGGAATGAATCAAACCTGGGATAGGAATTCCTTCGCTCAGATGGGAACCATTGTCTCTCCTTACTCCGTCCTTGTACAGACTCCAAAGACCTCCATCTGACCGCCATGTAAGGGCAATATGGTGCCACCATCCATCATTGGCATTCACATCCGTGACAACTGAGTTCTCCTCCCCGATGTTGTTAATATTGATAACAAATCTGAAAGAGTCAAGTCAAGCATCTTATGCACCTTTTATCTTAAACACGGAGGGTTATAATTTTGAAAAGGCAGAACTAGAATGCCAGATATTCAGACTCCTTGTCGAAAGAAAATAATACATAACAAGTTCAGTCTACTCTGCTTAGTGCCGAAAGGTGCCGGGCGGTGAAGGGTTGTGCCGGGAAGTGCCGAACGGTGCCGGACGATGGCAGAATGAAAGGCCTTGACATGTACTCTTTTCAGTAAATGAGATACATTATGCTTTCAAGATCTAAACATTTTGACCTCTGGTAGCACAAATGGCTTTTGCCCTCCACTAAACACAATGGGCTTCTTAAACATAAGTGAAAATATTAAAGCGAAGTCTGAGGTCCCTCAAAGTTATCCTTTTGGAGATAATTTATTACGATCTTTTCTAAATTTGACTTCTAATGACCTCAAGAACCTTTGAGCTCCACCAAATTCGCTGTCCTTCTTGAACTCTACGTGGACCATCCATATGCTGTTAGGGAGAACCCGACAAAGTTACACTCCTCAGCAATGTTAACGAAGTTTTCACGAGTTGACTTCCGTCAACCTTGAACGACCGTTGAGCTCCACCGAAAGAATAGGGACCTTCATCTATACGTAGGGTATCTGCATGCCCACATTGAGATGATCAACCATGAGTGTCCAGTTTGAAATATCTTGTTTTTCACAATTTGAGTTACGGTGAGGGCAAAGGTTTTCGTAGTTTCACATCTGATAAAGTAAGATGAACTTTGACCTCCACAGAAATTTTCGGTTCTTCCTTTTATGACATATTTATATAGCCTTCTAAGTATTAAAAGTATCCATCATTCCTTTCTTAAGAGGTTACTAATTTTTTGATCTCAGGGAACCTCAAATAACCTTTAACTCTTGACACCAAAAACAATATGAAACCTTTTCTCAGCATGATACAAAGTGTTAAAGGTATCCATCATTGGTATCTTGAAGTATAGTTGTGATTTACTATCTAAACGTCACAATCACACAGATATTATATATATATATATATATATATATATATATAAGGTCAAAGTACTGCGTAGCACTTATGAAGTAGGTAGGTAAAAATGAAGTAGTAAATAGTGCTAAAAGTGTGTGAAAAATTCCACGACGTTTCGGGTTTAAACCCTTCATCAGGTGGCAAAAATGCAACTGATCGTTGACACGGCCAAACGTACAATTTAAAAAAAAACAAAACACAAAATTGGGCACGGTCAAACCGGCTAGGAAAACAAGACAGTGTTAAGTGGTTACCACAAGTCAAAAAAATGCAGGAATTGCTGCGTTATAACAGTTCAAGTCTAACGTTCAGACCATGTGGGGACAGGGTTCCAAGTTTCATGATTAGGCGGTTTTCGGCAGCTAGGCGGTCATGATCGGAACCTCGACACGAGATGGCCGCCGAAACCATCAAGTCACGGATCGAGCATGTTGACGGGGATTGAAGTGTGTGGCTACAGGGAACCCTGGGAGGTTCTGTTTGATTGACCTCAGGTGCTCAGTGACTCGGTCAGCAAGACGACGTTTTGTTTCTCCCACGTACAGTATATTACAGCGTTTACATACGAGAACGTAAACAACATTGGCTGAAGTACAGGTAAAATGCTGATGAACGTTAAACCGGTTGTTGTTGGGACCTACAATGGAAAGGTTTTTGTCATAACTGACCACCGGGCAAGTATTGCATCTCCCACGGTTGCAAGGAAAAGTTCCTGGGGTGTTAGGCACTACTGCTTGAGGTTGAGAGGCACGGACCAAGTGCTTAGATATGTTCTTTTCAATTCTGAATGCTGTGATGGGGGGTTCAGGGAAATGGTCACGGGTGGATGGGTCATGACGGAGGGTCTCTACATTCCTGTAAATGGCACGTACTATGGGAGTTACAGATGGGTGAAAGGATAGGACCAACGGGATACGTCTGGTGGGTGTATGGTCAGTTTTGGGGGCAAGGGCAGAGGCTCTATCAATTCCTTGTATGCGTTTCAGGGCATTAGAGAGCACTCTTTGTGGATACTGGCGTTGTTCAAAGAAAGAATAATCTGCTTGGAAACTTTAGCGAAATCCTGGTCGTCGGAACAAATCCGTCTGGCCCGTAAAAGTTGTGAGAAAGGAATCGAATTGGTACAAGATCTGGGGTGGTTGGAAGGGTACATGAGGTAGTTGTGAGAGTCAGTGGGCTTAAAGTGGAGATTGGACTTGATTTTACGGTCGGAGATGGATAATTCAGTGTCCAAAAACACAACTGAGGAGTTGGAAATACAGTGAGTGAATTTCAAAAACGGGCAGAACGTTTCAGCAAAGTTAATGAACTTTTCTAAATCGTTTCGAGGACCCACTGCGACCCCAACAATATCGTCAATATACTCCCATAGTACGTGCCATTTACAGGAATGTAGAGACCCTCCGTCATGACCCATCCACCCGTGACCATTTCCCTGAACCCCCCATCACAGCATTCAGAATTGAAAAGAACATATCTAAGCACTTGGTCCGTGCCTCTCAACCTCAAGCAGTAGTGCCTAACACCCCAGGAACTTTTCCTTGCAACCGTGGGAGATGCAATACTTGCCCGGTGGTCAGTTATGACAAAAACCTTTCCATTGTAGGTCCCAACAACAACCGGTTTAACGTTCATCAGCATTTTACCTGTACTTCAGCCAATGTTGTTTACGTTCTCGTATGTAAACGCTGTAATATACTGTACGTGGGAGAAACAAAACGTCGTCTTGCTGACCGGGTCACTGAGCACCTGAGGTCAATCAAACAGAACCTCCCAGGGTTCCCTGTAGCCACACACTTCAATCCCCCGTCAACATGCTCGATCCGTGACTTGATGGTTTCGGCGGCCATCTCGTGTCGAGGTTCCGATCATGACCGCCTAGCTGCCGAAAACCGCCTAATCATGAAACTTGGAACCCTGTCCCCACATGGTCTGAACGTTAGACTTGAACTGTTATAACGCAGCAATTCCTGCATTTTTTTGACTTGTGGTAACCACTTAACACTGTCTTGTTTTCCTAGCCGGTTTGACCGTGCCCAATTTTGTGTTTTGTTTTTTTTTAAATTGTACGTTTGGCCGTGTCAACGATCAGTTGCATTTTTGCCACCTGATGAAGGGTTTAAACCCGAAACGTCGTGGAATTTTTCACACACTTTTAGCACTATTTACTACTTCATTTTTACCTATATATATATATATATATATATATATATATATATATGTGTTACCTAAAGTTCATAAGGCGGGGGTACCTGGCCGCCCTGTTATTTCAGGAAATGGTTCCCCTACGGAACGTATGTCTGAATTGGTTGATCATTTTATAAAACCTCTTGTACCTTCCATTGAGACGTATTTGAAGGACACTTTCGATTTTCTGGGTAAGTTGAGAAACCTGGGCCCCCTGCAACCAGGCACTTTACTGGCTACCATTGATGTGGTAGCCCTGTACCCTTCTATTCCTCATCGTGATGGGGTTGATGCGTTACGTAAGTTTTTGAGTAGTAAGCACATTCCGGAGGATGTTGTGTCGGGTGTTTGTGAAATGGCTGAGTTGGTACTCAAGAAAAATATTTTTGAGTTTAACTCCGATCTTTATTTACAGATTTCAGGTACGGCAATAGGCACTAAGATGGCTCCATCTTATGCGAATATTTTTCTTGCTGAGTTTGAACAATCATTTTTTTCGAAATGCGATTCTTTGCCGGACGTTTTTTGGAGATATATAGATGATTGTTTCCTGATTTGGAGTCATGGCGAAGATCATTTCTATTCTTTCTTGGAAAAGTTAAATTCTTTTCATCCTTCTATTAAGTTTACCGCTGACTTATCGCGGTTTTCTGTTAATTTTTTAGATGTTAATGTTCAAATTGGGGCTGATGGTTCATTGGTGACTGATGTTTTTCGCAAACCCACGGATACTATGCTCTACCTTTCAGCAGACAGTTGCCATCCTGGCCACGTAAAACGTAGCATAGCGTTTAGCTTAGCTAAACGTATTAGAGCCATATGTTCCACGAAAGAATTGGTTAAGAAACGCTGTGATGAACTTGCTAAGGCTTTACAGAAAAGGGGTCATTCATACCACAGGGTGAAGCGGGACATTTCCAGAGCTCTTAATGAAGTTCAGGGGCTCTAGGAATTCTAACCGGGGTAAGGACGTCTCTCAAAGGGTCCCATTGGTTGTCGATTATCATCCAGGATTACCGAATTTAAAAGAGATTTTACAAAGACATCAGTCCTTATTACATTTGTCCCCAATTATGAAGGAGATGGTTCCGGAATTGCCAATGCTGGCTTTTAGTCAGCCTCCTAATCTGAAAAAAATTCTCGTACGTGCTACAGTAAATAAAAGGAATTCAAATCTAGGATGAGTAAACACTGTAAGAAGAGTTGTAGACTTTGTAAAGACTTGGTTAATTGTACGGTTGTGCGTAGCAACTCCACGGGTAAATATTTTAAGGTTAAGGTAAAGGATGTAGATTGCTCTGCTACGTGGGTTGTTTATTGTATTTATTGCCCGCAGTGTGGCCTACAATATGTGGGTATGACGGGTAACCTTAAGGAAAGGATGGCTAACCATCGTAGTGCACTCCAGAGGGTGGTGAGGGAGGGGGGTGGGGATGTAGGGTCGTTTTTTTTTCAGATCTTGCACCAAGTTGTATACCCACCTGGCTTCTCATTCTCCGGATCATTTTAAAGTCATATTACTTCAGACTATGGCCCCACCTTTTATACCTCCTTTTGCGACAAGCGAACAAAAGGAACAACTTTTGATTCATTCCAGGGAAAAACTCAAACACCTTGAAAATATTTGGATGTGGAACAAACTTTGCACGGTCTCACCCAAGGGTTTAAATGTTAACGATGGCTTTGATAGCCAAAATAAGAAACCTAGATGTAGAGCTCGCTGAGCTTTTTGTCTCATGCTTTTTTATCGATTCCATCAGGCCCTTTTTTCAACTTTTGCTTTAGCGGTATTCTTTTGGACTTTGACGTGTAGCTTTGAGGCTATTATGGTTCATTGGTTTTCGCACTTTACTTGTTTGCAGCCTTTTCTGTGCTTTTGGGTTGCTCACGTCATTTACTTCATTATGTGGCTGTTACTTGTTAAAGGCACTGTTGTGCCGAAAATTTGTATTAAACTTCCTGATTCGGAAATATATTATTGCGTTGTTCAATATATGTTTCACTGAAGGCTTATATATATATATATATATAAAATATCTGTGTGTGTAATTGTGACGCTTATATATATGTATATATATATATATATATATTATATATATATAATATATATATATATATATATATATTTATATATATATATATATATATATATATATATATATATATATATATATATATATATATATATATATATATCGATATATATATATATATATCGCAGGTCGATTACTGCGAAGCACTTGTGAAATGTAAAGGTCAATGAAAGTAGTAAAAAGTGCTTAAAGTTTAGGAGAAAACTCCGCAACGTTTCGCGTACATACCCTTCATCAGGCGGCAAAATATCAAAATGTAGTTGATACTTTGCCGCCTGATGAAGGGTATGTACCCGAAACGTTGCGGAGTTTTCTCCTAAACTTTAAGCACTTTTTACTACTTTCATTGACCTTTATATATATATATATATATATATATATATCAAAAGCAGAGCTTTTACCGGTAGAGATTGTGCTCAATGTAGCGGTAGGCCTAGCCAACAGCTGTATTACAATAGTATTAAGACGGATTGTCGCTACTCCGAGTTTCACGCTTTCACACGATCATCAGGCAACTAACCGAGATTGAATGAATCGTGTCCAAGTCTCGCCATAGCAATCGCCGGTATACAAGATCAACCAACCGTAGCGATCCTCCTTGAGTAGTTTAAGTTAAGAATCATTCCATCCCGGTTAGTTGCCTGATGATCGTCTAAGAGCGTGAAACTCGGAGTCGCGACAATCCATCTTAATAGTACTGTGCATATATATATATATATATATATATATATATATATATATATATATATATATAACGCTAATTCCCACCTTAAGGGGAAATTCTTATATCTGCTTGTACATAGGGCGAAAAAAAGATAATAAAATACATAAGAAATAAATTCGCCCAAACGTCTAAACATATAAAGTAACGTTATTTCAATGGCCAGCCATCCGTTCGTATTAACAGCTAGGTGCCCGTAAATTTGACAACTTTGAAGTAATGGCATCTAGTTTGTAAATCTAAGAGGGCGCCCTTGTAAGTTTACGTATTCTTATAGAAAAAGTGTGTGGAAACGTTAAGGCGAAACTTATATTTCACCCGAATTTTTTTTTTCCCCTTAAGGTCGACTTTTCAACAACAACTTTCCCCCTAAGTGCCGAATTAGAGAAATACATATATATGTATGTATGTATGTATATATATATATATATATATATATATATATATATAGATATATATATATATATATATATATATATATATATATATATATATATATATTGCTAATTTGGGATTTAGGCGAAAAACCGTATGAAAAAACGCGACTGTTGGGAGAACTCGACCCTTAGGCGAAAAAATCGTTTCGCCTTAACGTTTTACACACTGTTTTATATAGGAATGCGTAACTCTATACGACACTCACGGTTGCCTTAATTTTTTCAGCTCCCATCATATTAGCGTTAAACGCGCTATTGTTTTTTCACAATGTCTAAGAATAAGACGTATCTGCTCTTCTCAGTCTGAATACGACAAGCACATATGCAATCTTGTTGGATATTTTCTTAACAACAATTATCCCCTTTTCATTATCAAGGAAGGAATACGTAAGGCCTCTGTTTACCCACGTGACAAACTTCTGACTTATAAACCAAAGGTTGAAAATTCTCGAATCCCCCTTGTCTTTGATTATTCTCCCAAAACTGAACGGCTACATAAAACCATACGTTCAGATTACAGTATTCTTAAGTCTGATTCTTCTATATCTGAGTTATTCAATGACCCCCCTTTAACTGCCAGACGTCAGCCCCCCAGTCTCAAAACATTACTCACATCTTCCCGACTGCTTGGTGCCCGTAACATAGGCAACGCAAAATGTAGCAAACCGAGGTGTCAGGTCTGTCATTTTATTATTACAGACAGAGAATTTACCCCTCCCGGCACAAAGTGCATTGTTCGTCCTCCTCCCCTTGACTGCGATACACCCAATGTGGTTTACTTACTCTTTTGTAATATATGCGACAAAGGCAACTATGTCGGGCAGACAAGCAATAAATTCAGATTTAGATTCAATAACCATAAGAAGACTATTCAGGATAAATCTGTTAATTTCCCCGTTGCTAAACATTTCTGTGGTGAACCGAATCATTCCATTTCAAATCTAAAGTGTATTTTGCTCGGTTCAAATTACCAATCTGTCAACGAACGCCTCAAATCTGAGAGCAAGTGGGTCGTTAAACTGTCAACTCATATTAGGGGCCTGAACAAGGATCTTGGCATCTTAAGTGACTTCCCCTTTGTAATTAATGACTCTTCCCAAGCTGCCAAGGTCAACTAAACCTGCTTGTCTATCATTTGTTTTGGTCTGTACTTGTTTTACCGTTAAGTTTGAAAAATGCTGTAATTTTTCACTTGCCATTTTGCGCTGAGGAAGGACACAGGAGTGTCCGAAATATACGCTGTTTTTATCGTATCTGTGCTCTTATTATGTCATCTTTGGAATGTGTTTTATTATTTGTTATATATATATATATATATATATATATATGCATAGGTTTCTTGTCCCTTCTGCAAAGAACGAATTGTAACGTGGAGTATAGTGGCCTACTGTTTTGATGTTTAGCATGGTCTTGTATTTCTTTTCTACTAATGATGTGGTTTTATAAAGATAACCATAGAGAATACCAAAAACAGCATTGATTTGAGGTTGATTTGAGGATTTGAGGAGTACGAAATTAGCAAAAAAAAATATCGAAATTTCCGTTTCCCTTGAGATCCGCCTTAGCCAGAAGAATACAATAATTAAGTCAGTCAAGGGTAGAAGGTATGTGGACTTGCAAATATCATGCTGAGGAGCATGGTAGGCCGTAAACTCAGCGGCTAACATCAAATAGAACAAAACTTGAAATAAAACTCCTCAATAGAGGAAGTTGGATTATTTCTTTGCCTTCTCTTACCGTAATATTATGAGACTTTCCAGGGGCTGCCACCTTCAAATCCCACGGAGAATCCTCCCCTGTATCCCGCTATAGGCCTTACTTGAACCCCTGGATCCCAATCGATCACACTCTCACTTTGCCCTTCTAGAATTCCTTAAGTGCAATGGAGATTTTACATTGATGTTTTAGCTGCTAGATGAAGTGAACTACGTTTCGATCTTACTTTCTTAAACATGATATGTAGACATGACTTCCTCAGTTATAACACATATAAGATTAGTTGGCCGGCAGAGGTGGAGAATGTTCAGGCAAATTTTGAGCCCAAGTCCGCTCCTGTTCATTAAACAAATCCCTGAACCTACCCGCTGTAGTCAGTCAATGTCAGTGCGTTGTCATTGTTGTTATCTGAGGCATACGAAAAAGGAGTCCCATAAACTGACGAATCTGATGTCTTCATCCAAAACGACACGGTCACCTCGTGGAGATCTTCAAATGTTTGTGATCCCTTTAAAATGGAGTAGTCGACCGTACCCTGCTGCCTCCATTTCAAAGAGAAATCCCATGATAGGACTGAAGAAAAAGAACGTCATTGGTTTCGGAATTTTATCAACATTGAATAAAGCAACTCTAACACACAATTCAGATTCATTCATTCATTCATTCATTCATTCATTCATTCATTCATTTCGTCCGTACAAATATATACAGAAATAGAAAAACGGACAGACACTAGAAAAACAATGTTTAACGAGCTAGTGCCCAGAAAGAGACTATACAACAGAGTATAACAAGAAAAGAAAATGAGAAGAAAAGAGAACAAACAAAGAACGACGCAACTAAGAAAACTACAAAGAAAGGGAAACTTAGTCAGTGTACTGAGCGATCAGGTAATTTTTTACCTTACGCTTAAAGTGGACCTAAAGTCTAAAAATTCAAAAATATATATTTTAGAGGTTACAAAATTAATCTTATTGGTCCAACTCCCATTGTCATAGCTTATTCCATTGCTGAGATATTAAATGTTAAAATTTATTCACTTAAATCCAAACAGTTCATTGCGCAATGATTTTTGACATTCTTGTTGTACAACTCACATTAAATGCTTTGTTTTCTTTTAAAATTAAAATGTTTATATGACCTTGACCGCTTCCTGTTTTCTTGCATGACGTGCTGTACAGAGAGGGCTTATATAGTCAAGTCACCCCAAAGCAGTAAGAACGCGATCACATTTTGGCACAAGGTGCGGTGGCTTTCAGAAAAACAAAGAAATACAAAGATTGTAATTTGAGTAGTACAACAATGACATCACAAATTATTGCGCAATCTACCTTTTTAAATCGAGTGAATAAACTTCAACATTTTATATCTCAGCTTAAGAAAGTCCTGTGAAGATGGGAATTGGACCATTGGAATTCAGTTTTCATGCTCTGTGATATATTTTTTTGAAATTTCAGACTTTAGGTACACTTTAAAGATTCATAAAGACTTTACTGTGAAAAACAATTTGTTCAATCTGATGTTTATGGACCACTTGCCTTATGATTCCGAGTTAACTTAAAGTGCGCATGACACGACCAAAATAAATTTTGCATAATGCAAGATTGAATAAAATGATGAATATCAATTCACACACTGTCACAACTGGCACAAATAGAATTTGAAGAGGAACGTCAAACAATCCAACTTCGAAAAATGCCGCTACAGGTCACCTGACTTTTTTGACGCAATTGGCGGCACTAACACTGCGCTATATTAGCACGCACATCTAGATGTCGAACTAATGTGACGCTGAGGTAAAGTTGTCTTAGCAACTTCATGAAAAGGCGTATATCACAATACTCGGGAAACATACAGAGAACAAAGTGCGGACCGTGTTAGGAACTTCGAGGCGCATCCTTGGCCAATATGTACTCGTGCATATGCGAGCGCGTGATTTAGCTTTCCTAAACAAGCTTTAGTTCTGTTTTTGTGCAAAAAAACTGCACAGAACAGATATGCACATTTATGGAGATTCCATAACAAGCGCCTACGCTCTGTGCAGTCTTCAGTGACGGTGTTATTGCGAATGCTAAACAATCACCGCGCAGCGACTCATTTTTCACAATGTGATCACTGGTTACACGCGCTGCTCTTGTATAGAGTACAGGTGTTGCAATGATGTGCCTGCCAACGCGCGTTAGCATGCACATGATTCGGTGTGTTGAACGAAAGGTGAGCTGCCTAGTTCAGTTTGTGTTACTGACCTTGCCGCAAATGATGGGCTGAGCATGGCCTTCATTAGGGAATTCACATGGTCGTATTCCGGTATATATGGACGCAGTTTAGTCCGGAACTTTCGTTTTTATTTCAAGCTGTACCCAAAGATTATTTACTGAGAAAGTTACTTTGGCCGTATCATGCCCACTTTACTGATGAAACGAATTGCTTTTAAAAACAAGATCTATGAATATCTATGTTAGTATCAAGTAGATTTGACCGTATTTGTACTAATAAAGGGAATCTGCACTCATTGACCTTGAAAATTAGGCTCTCATATGGTCAATGTTTAATTTCTTATTCATACACTGGGAAAGGGAGATGTGTATAGGTACTCAGATATACGTATCTCTAATTGCACTCCTACTAATTGCGTTGTCCTTCCACCCCAAGTATTTAATACCATATAAAACCTTAACAGGAATCACGTTGATGGATAATAAAAGAGAAAAAATGTTTATTCGTCAAGTGACAAGTTCATATTCACGGTGCTGTGCGACTTTATTGTGCTCTTTATTATATAGGTTTGATTGGCAGAAAAATAATGGAGCAATACATTTGCATATTCATTCCTTCCTTGAGAGAATCTCGAATGCCATTGACGTTTATTAGTCGTTCTCATAGATAGATCAGCTTACCATCATTGCAGACTGGTCCAGTCAATCCCGAACGGCACAAGCAAGCGTATCCAGAGACGGTGTTGAGACAAGTACCACCATTTTGGCAAGGGTCTGATGAACAGTGATCAATACGACCTTTACACAAAGGTACTGCATAGTCCTTGATATTTTCACAACTGCATGGAAATAGAAAACCAATGTGACTACTTAACATAAAAAAGAGAAACATACTCTGAAGGCTGTTTGTGTGCTGGTCTAATGAGAGAGAAAAACAGATTGTACAGATAGAGACTGTGTAAAAAGTATGTTTAAAACACATTTCAAACATGTACGAAAAAGTTACTCTAAAATCACACAGTGAGAAGAGTTTGACAGCTTTTAATTTCAACTGATTGCTGAAGTTGACAAAACTTAGGTGGCGTCACTTTCTTACGTTCTTCGATGTTTTCTAAAAATACCATGATCTTCCTCAGGAAAAGAATGCAAAATTTTGAAACTTTTTTTTTCAAATGCAGCTCATACCAACACTATATATTACAATTCAAATTTGCTTTATTGTTTTGATACATTTTCAACATAGCGAAAGAGGAGTTGCTTAATATGTAAAAACAATTATGATTTCCAATAATAAATTTTAAGTGCCTTTTGTTGTCAAAAACTGTTCTGACTTTTTGATGTTTTGGTAGGCTAACATTTTAACATAGCATGGTATGAATATTGAGATTTGCTATTCCAACAACGTAATGGTCTAATGGCACTGCACAAGTCGCCAAGGAAAGACGAGCAAAACATGAATTCCGAAAAAGATTTGACACTCCCCACTGCAGGTCGCATTCATTGTTATAAGAAAATCAAGTTAACTAACCTTGAATTCCTAAAGAACTTATCACAAGCTTCATGATAGAAGGAAGCGTTGTGAAAGCATTCCTCAACATTAATGGAGCAGATTTCACCAGTAAAGTTATCAGGACATCGACAATAGAAACCATCAAACTGATCAACGCAAGAACCTCCATTTAAACAGGGACTGGAAAGACACTCATCGGTTTCTATTTCACATTGTTTACCTGAGAGATGAAAAGGAAAAAACCCTACGTCAATTGTTAAAGAAAGAAAGAAATCTTAAACAAAAGTTAGTTTAAAAATTCAAGTATATCCAGCCTTACCGAGAAGCAGTTCTTACTGATAATACAGATTAGGGCTGATAATACAGATTAGGGCTTAATGTAAATGGCTAACAAAGGCCTATCCAGTACCCGATGCTTTCAACGACATCTGTTTTAGTACGATCCGATTCAAATGTTTTGTACTCTTTTAAAATCTGAGAATTCCAATGATAATTCCACATCATCGGCCGATGTATGTTTTAAATCCAATATTATCATATCCATTCAGAGATGCATTAAGTCTGAGAATAGGCCTGTAATGATAAATGATTTCAAAGGCTCATTAAATTTTGTCTTAAGAATGCCTGCTGGGTATAGTTCAGTTTTGTATAGAATGGTGGTTAATATGTACACTTTAAACAAAACATGTGGGGCGTACGAGTCTTTATTTTCAATACTGATAAGTGTATATATCGGTAAAGCCAACTGCTTCTTAAAGGTCCGGTGTTTTGCTATGGTACGATACAAGTTCTCGATTTCGAAAAATGGTTGAACTCAAAATATGATGGCTGAAACCACACTGTTAAAACACTGGGCAATTTTTTGGTTGGGTAAAACTCACTAATAATATGTTGGTCAAACTTTGCTCATGTAATGGTAAAAATTTCTAATCAATACATGTTTTGTTGCATTTTCCAATTACTGGTCAAAGTGCCGACAAGCTTTCATTAACGGTTGGGCATTTTTTCGCCTTACCTACATATTGGGCAAATCGTTTGCTGCGGAGATAAAGCACGCGTTGATTCGATTTTGCTTCATATTTCTTCGGATAACAAGACATGGGTTCATTGCACTGAAAATTCCTTTTGAAATTAATGACATATGTAAAAGAGAAACATTCATATATGCTGTTTGGTCACAAAATCTGGCTCTATTTCCATGAAATATTTAAAATTGTGCTACAAACTAGCACACGTTTGTGTGAGATTCGACAGACGTTACTGAGCGGGAAACGTCTATCCAATGAGAGTCCAGAATCTTGGGTATTCTCTTTCAGGTCCGAAAGGGCATTAATATATCCGACTTAATATTTTTTATAGCATTTCATAATGCTATAGTACTGACGTGTTATGCGACTCAGCAGGAACTTCTAGAATTTGGATACATATGGCTTGTGTTATTAGTTATATATTGATGGAAGTAAAACATTTGGACCTTATTGTTTTGGATTTTGACTTATGAATTTGTGGTGGGTCGCCCTAACCTAAAATGTACATCTCATGGTGCACATTGTAACGTACGGTATTTTCTAACGGCATGTGTCAAATTTTAATTTACATAAAATATATATATAAATAGTGTAAAATACATTGTATGCCTTTCTAGCTTTTGCTTAGGCTTTTCACGAACTCAGTTACGAGTGACTCGTTATACCTAACTGAAAGCTAGAAATTTAGGAATAGCTAGGATCACTGTAGTACACGATAAACATTGAAAGGTGAACTGCCCCCAAAATAGCCAACGTCTTTTCCAATAAATTTATGTCATTTTAACAACTGATATGGGTAGAAAGTGTACAGAAGGCTCCTGGGAATGCAATGCCCATTTAACCAACCATTCTAGTAAAATTACCTAAATAGTTGGGTAAACTTGATCCACATGATTTACCAAATAGTTGGGAGTTTGTGTGCCCAACTGTTGATTTGCTAACTTTGACCAATTCTGTTGGTCATTTCTTGCCCAACTTTTGAGGTTGTTGAATATACGCCCAACGTTGGTTAAAAAGTTGGGTAATTTTTACCCAACATTTTTAACAGTGCAAGGTGGTGTACATAGTTACTTGACATACTCTTGCATAAGTCCTTTTTGTATTAATGTTACAATGGCGTCATAAATTTAATTTGACAAACCGGAATTCCATAGTTCTCCCTAGCATTTTCAAGAAAGTTTTCAATTGTGCACTACTTCTGTTTTACACTTTGATGGCCAGCATCTGTCGCTATTGTAGTAATTAGCCAAAACATCACATTCCTAGCTACAAGTAGTCCTAGCTTGAAAAGTCTGCCTCCTCTCCGAATCGAAAGGAGGATGAACTCAAGTATTCGAGGTATGAGGAAAATCCGAGTATATAACGCCATTATTGAAGGTGAAATTTTCCCTTTGTATATGTTCTACAGAAGTTAGATTCTGACAATGTTATCTCTTAAGCAAATTGTGGCTCCAGGATATTTTACTTGTTGAGAACATTGCAATATGTGGTATCGCAGTTGTAGTCATCGTAAAAGATTCCATGCAGAGTGCTGAGAGAGGTTAGGCCCTAATTATCAATGTCATATCTGATCTCTTCGATTAAACAACAAACATAGAGTTTACAAAAATTTGAAAAGCAATAAACAGATTACCTTCATAACCATTCGGGCATTCGCAGGTGAAGTCCGCTACCTCATCAAGACATAGACCATTTTGCAAACAGGGATTAGGCAAACAATCGTCTACATTTTCGTCACACAATTCCCCTGTGAGACAATGCAGTTAGCATTTTAAACTTGTAGTAGCTAATCATCGACTTGTTCTCCTACGTCTAATCAATAGTTTATATCAGGGCACCTTAACCTTCTGTTATTCGAGACCTATTTCTGATTGATGAAATCTCACAATCACCACCTTTTACCATTATTGAAGGATCCAGTTCCACTTAAATTATTTCTTAAACATGAAGATCGAAAATACAAGTTTTAGGCAGCTCCTGCTACCAAAATTCCATCTGTGTCTAAAGAAATAAACTATAATAAAGTGATACATATAAAGACTTATCTTATCCAAAGTTTTTTTTTATTTTTTATTTATTTATTTACTATTTTTTGCGGCCGACTTTGCGGTGCAGACGGAGCTCCGCGGCTGAACAGTATGCCACAGCTGGAGAAACTGGGTTAAGTATAAGGCAGGCGGACATCAAGGACTGACATTCGGTCAACTACAACAGGATACTTATTCAGTATGATTCGTGGAGAGGACATACGTTTTATTAGCACCTAATAGAAAGTGGGAATCAAATGCAAGAGTCCACTCGGAACTGTTCGATTTTGCCATGTATTTATAAGAAAATGAATTACACTATTATGATTTTTTAGCACCATTGCGATTTTCGCCACGTGAAATGCACTAGCTCTCATCACCTCTGTCCTTTCAATCAACTCCAGCAGAATATTTCTTTTATCAATAGCAGCCTGCTCATGCAAAATATTGACACAGTTAGAAAACATCTTGGGAATGTTGTTCAATCTTGCTTTGAGCTTTTTCTGAGGAAGTATAATTCATCTGAAAAGAGGGACAATAAATACCTGCAAAGCCCTCTGCACAGTGACACTCAACACTATTCACCAGATCGATGCATATTCCATTCAAACATGGAGAAGATTCACATTCATCAATCGCTTCCTCACAGAGCATACCTAGTTACAAGAAAAGAAAAGAACCAGGACGTGCATTCTGTGATTCATAGTACACATCAAACTCTTTCAGTCTAGGCTAATACCGGGAGGTGACGGGTAGTGCCGGACGGTGTCGAGTGTTACTGGGCGTTGGCAGGGTCAAAGACCTTGGTATGTAATATAAATAGTACATGAGAATATCACCCTTATAAGATTTTGAAGGACTTCTGGTTACCTCAAATGACCCATGACCTACACCAAATACGGTAAGATTCTTTAATCTAAAAATAGGAGACCCCGAAGTTATTCTTTTGAATTATCATGTTTATGAGACTTTTCACGATTTGACTTCTGAAGATCTAACTTGACCTTTGACCTCTACCAAATAACAACTTCTTGAACTCAATGTGAAGCATCTACGTGCTAAAGAAAAGACCCTCGAAGTTTCAAAGTTTTTCACAATATCACTCCTATGACCTCAACTGATCATTGACCTCCATGAAAACAAGATGTTCTCGCACTTTAAGTGGAATATCCACATGCTAACTGTGAGATCCAGCAAGGTTAAACGACATGACATGTTGTGTTTACGAACGTTTTACTGTTTGACTCTGATGATTTCATATAACCTCTGACCGTCACTAAATGCAATGCGCTATTTGTACCCAATATATGGCATCCGCATGCCAAGTATGACATCCCCAGTGTTATCCTTTTTGGAATATCGTGCTAACAAGCAGCGCATGAGATTTTCGTAGTTTCAACTGTGGTGACTTCAGATGAACTTTCACCTCGACCAAGAACAGTAACATGACAAATGTACATACTAAGTATTAAAAGTATCCATCGTTCTTATCTTATATGTTTGACATTATGTGACGTGAAAATGACCTTTGGTCTCCACCAAAGCAAAAAGAACCTTTCTCTTCATATGACAAGTATATGAATTAAATATGAAACGTACCCATCACTGATGTCTTCAGAAATCGTGTTTAACAAGCAGTTTACAAAGTTTCGTAGTTCTAGCTAAGGATGAATATTAAAACCGACTAAACAAAAACGATTCTTCTTATTAATATAAGAACTCTTTAAACTAAGTATTAAAAATATCCATCATTCCTACCTTGAAATATTGTCTTTACATTTTTTTCTGATTTTAGCCTCTGGTGGCCTAAAAGAAACTTTGACATTCACCAAACACAATAGGAACCTTTGTCTTAACATTTAAAGTCTATACAGCAATCTTCAAAAGTACCCATCATTATTTTCTTGAGATATCGTGTTTATAAGCAAAGAGTCACTAGCAAGAACACTTGCAAGTACACACGCGCACTCACACACACACCCATACACGCAAACACACACCTTTCCACACGCACTCGCCTAAGTGATTGCAAAGATTACTTTTGCTTTCGGCAAGGAATTAAACTGTTTGCAACACACATGAGCCTACCATAGGAACCTAACACCCCTTTTTCAAAATTTATATGTGGCTTCATATATGGATATTCTGTAACATATGTAAAGTTCAGCATTTCTGGAAAGTTCTAACTAGAATTGCGACTTCCCTTACTCAAAATCTATATCTGGCTTCATATCTTGATATATCTGGCCTATATGAAGTTTTACATGGCCATATTAAGCCAAACAGAAAACCAGATATAAGTATCTTGATATGTTGAATCAAGTTTTACATGGCTATGTGAAGCCAGATATAACTTGATAAAAGGCCATGTCAGATATTTATATCAAGTTTTATATGGCCATATCTCGCCAGATATAACTTTATAGATGAGCATGCCAGATATACAAATCCATTTTCATTTGGCCATATCAAGCCTTTGATAACTTGATGAAAAACCATGCCAGATATCCATATCAATTTTATATGGCCGTCACAAACGAGGAAGCTCTTGAAAAAATTGTGTCTGATATGCTTATCAAGTGTTTTATGGCCATATGATGCAGGATATTTACTTGGTAAACCATCATGCCAGATATATTTATATATATATATATATATATCAAGTTTTATATGGACATATCAAGCCAGATATCACCTGACAAAATTGGGCCTGATATGCATATCAAGTTTTATATGGCCATTTCAAGCCAGATATAAACTTGATAAAAAAAACCATGACATATATAAATATCCGCCTTTCATGACAATATGAAGCCGTATATGATTTGATGAAAGAAGATACCAAATGTGAATATCAATCTTTAAATGACCATATCAAGACAGATTTATTTTGATAACAGACAATGCCAGATACACATATAAAGTTTGATTTTACCATATCAAGTCAGATAAGCTATTTTATACCATCATGCCAGATTCTCAAGTGTAGAATTGCTTTGACAATTCAAAGTGGGTGTAAAAATATTGCCATATTCTCTCAAAGCTTGACCAGTTGGCACAAACTTTTGACAGCTTTTCATTTTTGTTTAGAGAGTAAAAATGTTTATAGTAATTACCTGTGTAACCTGGTGGACAAGCACAAGAAAATCCTGATAAAACATCCTCACAAGAAGCATTGTTTTGGCAAGGAAAAGAGAAACAAACGCTGAAAGGAATGTCAGTCAAACCAGCCAATAGACTTAACCTTGTAGAACTTCTCGCAGGAGCTGTGGAAGTTTGGATAAAGAAAAGAACTGCACGTAAAGGCACAAGCTCGGAATAACAAGCGTACAATAACAGTAAAACTCCAGGCCGACGTATGCCTTTTAAATACATTGTGAACTTTAGAGGTATTGTTAAGGTAAATGTAATCCCTTATGTACGAACACCTACCCCACTAATCCAGTTATTCTACAGTGATACGAGTCAATTCTCACATGATATACGCAAATTCTCGAAATATATTCAAATATTCTTAAACATGTAAGTAGAAAGGCTTTCACGACGGGAATCCACACTAGTAAGATGATTTCAACGAGTGCGCCGTCGAAGGTCTTGAAATAGTCAAGCTTTCGCCAGAAGTGGCTCTGACTTCTTCACGACTGATGAATACTTAAGAAGGCAAAAATGCCTAAGTCCAACATATCGCACAAAGAAAAAGTAGCACTCTCCGAGCTCAAAAGTGGCAATTCCATTATTATCCTGCCAGCCAGATAAAGGGCGTTCTACTGTCGTAATGAATAAAGAACAATACATTGAGAAAATGAGTAATCTCATAATGGAGGATAAGACCTACCGTCCACTTAAAAGAGACCCTACAAAATCCCTTGAAAATAAGATCGGCAAGGCTATAAAAGAGTTCTAGGAACAGATCAAATCAAATAAAAAACAAGCTATGCAACTCACACCCAGGAACTCGTTGGCGCCCAGAATTTATGGCCTACCGAAAGTGCACAAGGAAGGTATACCACTCAGACCCATTGTGAGCTCCATCAATTCTCCTTCTTACAACCTAGCCAGGCATCTTGCAGACATACTGACTCCCTTATCAGGCAAGGGGATGTCATACATTTAAAACTCCAAACACTTTGTTGAAAGGGCTAAGAAGATATCAATAGAAACAAGTGATGTCCTTGTCAGTTCTGATGTTGTTTCACTCTTCTACAAGGTTCCTATTAATGAAGCTTGTAAGGTAACAGGGGACAGATTACAAGCTGACCCCAACTCTCCATCAAAGAACACAAATGACATGGGAAGAAATTGTTCGTCTCACAAAACTGTGCCTCAATTCCACATATTTTAAATGGCATTGCCAGTTTTATGAACAATGTGAAGGTCAGGCAATGGGTTCCCCCTGTCTCCTATCACGGCTAATATCTTTATGGACCATTTTGAGACTATAGCCATAGCCACTCATAATTTGAAGCCCACGGTATGGTTCAGATACGTTGATGATACCTTTGTGGTATGGCAACATGGTCGTGAAGAACTAGACAAAGTTCTTAATCACTTGAACGATCAACACATTGCTATTCAATTCACCATGGAATTGGAAAACCATGGCGTTATTCCTTTTCTGGATGTCAAGGTACGAAAAATGAAAGCAAGCTATCTTTTTCAGTGTACAGGAAACCTACACACACTGATCAGTACCTTCACTTCTCCTCCAATCACCATGTCTCTGCCAAAAATAGTGTGGTAAATACACTGGTACATAGAGCTTTAACACTTTGTGATGAGGATAAAGTATCGGATGAACTTTATCACATTACTAAAGCCTTGCACAAAAATGGTTACCCAGCCCACTAAGTGCACAGAGCTGTGAAGAAACAAACCCAACAACAAATAACAAAAAAGAAGGCAAGTGAAGAGTATAACAAAGGCCTCATCTTCATGCCCTACGTCAAAGGAGTGTCCGAGAGGATAACCAGAATCTTGAATCGCGCAGGAATTAAACCTTTTATTCCCGATCTCAAAAGCTACGGGATATCCTCAGCCAGCCCAAAGACCCCTTGGCCAAAAACCACACTGTTTGTATTTACTCAATCCCATGTAGCTGCGGACAACAGTACATTGGTCAAACAAAACGCCCACTCAGAGTGAGAGTAGCTGAGCATAAGAGAGCTACAGAACAAGGTAAGGTGGAAGGTTCTGCTTTGGCTGAGCATGCTTACTGCAATAACCACACAACTCTATGGGCAGATGCCAAAAGCATTATTAAAGTTCAGCATTTAGGGATGCGGCTAATCAGAGAGGCTCTAGAGATTAGGGTCAATGAAAAATCCACTATTAACAGGATGGATGGGAAAGATGTCAGCCACATGTGGAACAGTCTTTTTTGCATCCAATCATGGTCCTTTCTAATTTGCCTCATCCAATGAGAACACAGATAAATCGGCCAATCAGAGCACAGAATTCTCAATTCACCTGTCCAATCAAAACACAGATAAATCAGCCAATCAGAACACAGAATCCACCAATCAGGACTGCCACATAACTATATACCTTCACTGCACTTACTTCCTTGCATCAATCCTGAAGAAGTCACAGCCACTTCTGACGAAACCTTGACTATTTCAAGACCTTCGACGGCGTACTCGTTGAAATTATTCTTAAACATATAGCAATATGTAAGAGTTGGGGGTTAGGTCACTTAAAGGTTAATCTGCCATAGTAATTCACTCACGAAAGTTCCACTAAATGTGTTGGAAAGGCAAGTTCCTTTCATCATTTTCAGTTCAGGTTTAATGGAAAGCAAATTCAACGTATAGCAAAAAATGTGATGCAAATTTCAAAGCAAAAATTATTCATAATACTTTGATCAAACATGCCAACGCTATTGCATTTCACATTGATGTTTTCTTTCTGACACAAAATTTCTACTGTTGTGGACAAACTTTATTTCCATATTTGCATGACTACAGCCTATTATTAATCCTTATATTTAAACCAGGAATGTTCCTTTACAAACAGATTCCTAATCAGGTCTGTCAAATGGTCAAGCGTCAGTGTTATCCAGTTCACTTCATGCAACACTTCAAACAGGTAACACACATTTAGGAGGTACTATTTGAAACCTTTTTACATGAAAAATACAAAATTGGTAGCCTGAATTTTAAGAAAACGTGAATAAAATAATCAGAAAAAATGTTAAAGATAGGCAGGAAACTTGCCACCAAAGTCATCTATCAAAAACTGTTAGTCAGAAAATATGTCAAGTTTTGTCAACATTGACAAAAGGTAGCATCTGATACTTTTTCTCCTTTCTACTTACATGCACAGTCTAGAAAGGATGTTGCTGCTCTGATCTTTGTTGTACCATTAGAAGGACATAAGTGGCAAGCCTGCTGCTGTAAAGTGGGCTGAAAGGACCCCATAGGGCACGGCAGACAGGGCTCCAGCCCTGATGAGGAAATATGACCAGGGCGACAAGGAGCTGCATCAAATAATAAATGAAGGCATGAAACGTTACACATGAAACTGGCTTTTAACGAAAAGCATAAGATTAAATGAATTTGCTAGACTTAGTGAGGAAGTATCTACCCCCTAAATTCGAGAGTCTTAAATGTTGTAGTTTTTTCACGCTTATTACCTGAACACTCCAGTTCACTAGTGCTTCCAGCTTGAAGTGTCGTGGAGTTGAGTTCGCACGAAATGCAGGAAACTGAGCCATAACCGGGTTGATAGGTCCCGATAGGACAACTCACGCATTGTTCGACACCAGTCAAAGAATATGAGCCAGGATTGCATAAATCTGTCAGGTAAAATGCAGTATTAGTTTGTCTCATTAGTTCTCTCTGAAAGATTATCACCTTCAGGTTGTGATTAATGCTCTGTAACGTCTTTAGAATTTGATCTTTATGGATTGTCTGTAGTGTCATGTTCAGCTACCTTATATGAACGACAGCTAATAATCATGGGGGAGTAAGTGCCATAAAAATTTCTGGGTGTAGAGCTAGCATTATAAGCTCCTAAACTTTCGAAAAAGGCATCATATGGACTGTCTTAGTACCTATTCTAGGCTCAGTATGTAGGGTGGCTCGAACATTACCTCTTATTTGCAAGGCTATACAACTGCTGCAACATGCTAAGACTTTGAAAGCGTAAACAACTCCAAACTGTGTAAAGTATGCGTACACTCTTGAAAGACATTGCCTTCAGAAGTTGCCAACCATATACTCCTTACATACTTCAACAGTCGTTAGGTGCTGGGTGCTCCAACAGAACTCAGGTGAGGTCATGTGCACTTACTAGCTCATGCGCTTTAACCCGTATGCCACTCACTTGAAACACGCGGGAAGCGAAAGGATTGCCTACAATTTGGAACAATGTCTGATTGAAGTTTGCCACACTCTTCATTATCTCAAAAATGGCGGGGCGGCCGTGATTTTACAATCTGGTAGAAACGAACAAGCAGATGAAAACAAGTTCTCCACGTATACACAGCAAACATAATCCGACCGGGTTTGTTTTCTGCTCCAACTGCTCTGACCCTAATGCCGTATGACCGTGCAACCCAGGTTTGCTTCCGGTCCGCCCCAGGTGTGCTGCATGCATGACGCACGCATGCTGTAACCGAGCAGTTGGAGCAGACAGTATGCGCGCAATCCGTATTCTTCTGGGATGCTGCACGCTCGAAAGCACGCAACGCACTATTCTTTCTTTTTCTTACGAATACGAACACTATTTCAAGCCGAATGCAATCTGTTTGCTTCCTGAACGCCCTTCTTTGTTTGCACGAGTGTAGACCAAAAAAATTGTAGACGGTTTGTGAGCAAGTACCTATGCCTAGTATCACCCGATTCTTCAGTCAAAATGTTACCCACATGCACTTCGGATGCTTACAAACTACATTTCAAGAACCAATCGTTGTTCAGTTTTATGATGTTGTTATTCATAACAGTGCAGTTTTACGGAATCCATAACATGAAAAACAAAGTGAAACATTTCTGATCCAAATTCAAACTTGGGACTGCATTAGTTTGGCATCTATTAAACTTCATTTAAGCTAATTGATTCTCTTGAGACATTGGCAGTCGAAATTACCATATCTTCCAATTTCAATTAATGTTGGCGTTATAAGCACATAAAACGGAATGAGTAATCTATAAGCATACTCATATTCTTCTTCTATGTACTAAAATAAAATTCAGCTAAAACATTTTTAATGTTATATCTGCCACAATGGACGAATTCCCTATACCCACTGGGCTACACCAGTATGGTCGTATCTCACCCGCCGCAGGTTATGGCACTTTCCAGTTTTGTTCCAGCCAAATTAAGGTACAGCACACAAAGACAAAGAGTGAAGAACCCCCTCTTCCATTTCTGCAAAGAAGTACAGCCTCCATAAAAAAACACCTACCCACAACTGTTTCTAACGTGCACTATTTTTTAAATGTACGGTAGACTCATGTTACCTCTTTCACAAAAAAAAAATGACTGATGTCACAAACCTTTACAAGCAGAGACAGAGTCACTGCCTGGTTCGACTGTAGATGTGCCATCAGGACACAGATCACATGATACCATTCCGAATAGTGATTGGTAAGTTCCCACTGGACAATTGATGCATAGCGCACTCCTTTTATCGTGGAACATCCCCGGAAAACATGGAACTGTAAAAGATGAAAGTGAAAGAAGATAATGTGCTGTTTCAAGCTGGAAGTGATTTCTCATAATGGCTCCTTTAAAATGCTGATAATAATGACACGACATCGAAATCTGGAGTTGCGTTCGCTAACACTGCCGCGTTCCAACCTCGGACTCAGGGGAGGAACCAAAACCTACAGTCGCAAATCAAGATCCATACCACACCTTGACTTTTTAAACCAAAATCATCAACTCGATTAAGCCCTATGAATTCATAAAAATTATCATGCTCGACAGAAGAAAATGCACGTTAAAGCAACCAAATCCTTACTTTTGTGTAATGTTTATAATTTTAGCCCACTTTCCAAGGTGTTAATGTCATTTCGTTCACCTTCATCTTTACAAAGTATTACTAACCACACTCCTTCTCCTTGGTTACGGAACCATCACTACAGCTCAGGTCAATACCCTCCTGTAAAACGATGAGTTGACTGCCGTTTACGGTTGCCCTGCCCAGACTTACGGTGCCTCTGTTGACATCTTCCTCTAAACGTTCTGGTATACTCTGCAGGTTGGTCAGTAGATCATCGAGTTCTTCCTTCGTTGTGGTGGAGTTGGATGTCTTAGAGATGGAAGCTTTGAATAATAAATGAAAGTCATCAGCTTTAGGATTCATTCTTTTGAATTTTTAATGACACTTTTGGCTTCTTTCCGTGACTTTCTTTCATTAATGTCCATGACAGGAGTTTCTCTTAAGTGTCGTAGTAGTAACGATGTTTTATAATAAGAAAAAAAAACAGTGCCATAATCGACCCCTCCTGCCAAGACCGTGTTCGAAATAGAGTTCGCAAGCCTTCGAGTCCGAATATGAGTGCGATCTTGGGCCTTCAAGTCCCATTCTGAGACCGAGAAACAGTCTCCATGTCCAAATGTGAGACTGAGGGAAGGAAGCTCCAATATAAAACCGGTGGTATAGCCGTTTGGAGGTGATTGACTTAAATTTTTTTAAGTTAGCCCGAGGAATAAACATTTCTGAGGTAATCTTTCACTTTATTTAACATTGCAAAAGTCATCAATTACATTCAAATTTCGTCCCCTTTCGACTTCCTCCTTCTCTTTACTGTGCTCCATTAAGTTTTCGCGGGCTTCGGTCAAACCAGTATGAGGCTACTCTCACCTCTTTCCCATGTTATACCTCACTGCTTGCGCCACAGCAATTGGGGGTAATGGTGCCCATGGGCCCTCAACCTCTCCAATGGCCACTTTCTAAATTTTCAACAGCTTTTTACAGCAGACCCTTCAAGAGACAGTTGAAAGCTGTTTACGAATTCTCAGGTAAAAGGCTGGCTTTGTGATTTGCAAATAGGTTTTTTGGGGTATTGAAAGTGTCTCGAAGCAGAGTATGAATGCAGGTTTTGCCATGGTTATCATATTTCATGAAAAATTTCGGCGCGCTTCGAGCGCATGCGCTACGCTTTTCACTCCAATTCATGACCATTATTAAGGATATAATGCATGCAAATATTCTGATTACAACACTTTTCCGAAAAAGAAGTGCGTCTCCAACATCTGTAGGGGCCTATGGGATCTTTCAGTCTAATTTGTAGCATGATGTGGAAGGTTGAAAGTACGTGTTTGCCGTTATACATTTTTCACCAATTTTTACCGAGCGCTTCTCCTTTACCGGTATAGATGGTGATTGTTAATACACTTTCGACAAAAAAAAAAAAAAAACCATTCTGAAACGCACCTTTTAGTCCTTAACCCCTTTTGCCTTACCTATCAGGGACCGGGTCAATATTACCTCCCTGCACCTGTATTCTCCCTCCCATTCCCCATTGCTGGAAGTTGTTCGTCTGGATTTTCGTTCAAACTTAGTAAAAATACGATAGTTGTAAAGTGCTCGGCATCATACTCTATAGTATCATTTGGATGTCAGGTAATAATCATCATATCAGTGCCCCATTTAATATAATAAATTCAGAGCTTCCAGGAGGCACTATACCGGTGTTTGCCATCCTTAGATACCCTTTTATAATGCACAATGAAGCAAACGAAAACTTTTGTAATAGTCCCAGAATGTTTCTGTGGACTCCACCCACGTTTTTCCCGAATAGAAGGCAATAAAGCAGCCAAAAGGGGGCTTCAGGAGGTGTTGATAACATAGCCTTCTCTAAGACAACATACTCTACTCTTTCATCTAACCAAAAATTTGAATTCATTAAATTGTGGATATTTTCCAGCCACATGATCAGTTCCAAAAATATCCCAAACATAGCACCATTTGCATCTAATCAACCTTAAATTAACAACAATTTTTCAAAGGGAAGGTAAACCCCCTCCCCTTTAGACCCCTACCCCAGGAAGGCACCTTTATGTAGTGACAAAGGAAGGATCCCACACTGCTGTTCACCTAACCAAAATTTAGAATTCTCTAAATAAGGATATTTTCCAGCCATACAAAAAATACCCGAAAGATAGCACCATTTTGCATCTAGGCAACCTTAAATTAACAAAAATTTCCTATGGGGAGGGGATCCCACTCCCCTTAGACCCCTCCCCCAGGACGGCACCTTTATGACGTGACGATACAAATCGCAGGGGCGCGCAGAAAAGGTACAATTTACGCAGGCTTGGGGGGACTGAGGTGGCATTTAAGACGTCATCTGTTCTGCCCCCCCCCCCTCATCACCAAATCCTTGCGGCGCCACTGCAAAACCAAGTCAGGGTTAGGGATCTTGCTTTGCAAGTCAGAATCAAGAGTCCGAGTCCTTTTAATCATGAGTCGGGTCATGTGTCAACATTATGTCTGATTGTAAAAGTTCTTCACGCTTTATAAACACAGAAGAACGGTGTTCTAGTTGAAGAATATAGTTTCTTGTAAGGAAATTTAGTTGAAAACTATAGTTTCTTATAACAAACTCTCTAAAAAAGTTGAGTAAAACTGAACTCTCACCAACACTGGGCACTTATTTGAAAATACTGATGTTGGGTACAGTTTGCCCAATAATTGATGTTAGTTGAATTATCTGAAAAGTAGGTTACCCAGTTGGGTGGTAACCAACCTCTTGATAAACCCATTGTTCAACAATTAATATTTCAATTGATTTAAAGTCTAATATGAGAGTACGTTGACTTTCGGCAGGAAACTTGTCAGTGATTATTTAAACTGCCGGAACGAAACCTCAAATTACATATGACGGGCAGTCCTTTAAACACGTTTCAGGAAAGATGAAGAGGTAGGTCGGATGTGATTCCAAATCTGTAATTGTAGCTACTAGTAGTAAATACGAAGTTAACTAAAATGAGTCTATAATATGACGTAGTGAAGTTCAAAATTACTTCATTATGACCCCTATATTTACAGGAGGAGATACGGTGTACCCCAATATTTTAAGTCAGCGTTATTCAACAAGATTGAGTTGCTTTCGACTGCCCCCATAACCGACTGCAGGGACAATTGGTTAGAGCATCCGAATTGCAGCCGGAAGGTCTGCGGTTCGACTCCTGGCCGGGTCATACCAAAGGCTTTAAAAATGGAACCTACTGCCATTGCGCTTGGTGCTCAGCATAAGCAGTGGAGTAGGGAAAACAAGCCAGTCAGCCACAACTGTGAAAAAGGCCGTGGCCGTCCTGACTTAAACCAATTGGTTAGAAACTGAGCCGTAAAACCTCATCTCACTAACTCGACTACCCCCACCTCTATCCACCCACTTCTTCATAATAGTCCTGGTTCCCAATATGAGTCGGTATACCTTCTAATCATTCGCTTCTTTAACATTATCTCAATGTGTTTACGCATGTGATGAAAATAAAATGTCACCTACCATTGACAACAGTGTAAACTTCCACAACTGGTCCATCAAGAGCTCTGACTATGTGGCTGGATAGTACGAATCCTCGTACCTCCTGGTAACGCCCGGTGTTTTGAACATTGCTTGAATGTTGACGTTGTAACTTCTGTCTTGAATTAATGTAATTCTGCAGGGAACCTGGTTACAAATGATCGACGGATCTACAATTATTAACGAATATTGTCCAAATACAGAAAAAGAGACCGAACCAACATGAAATTATTAAAAGGTATATAGATTTAACGTGGTCTAAAGTATGTAGGTCAAAGTTTCGGTAGTGCGTTTTTTTATCCTCTCAAAATCGAAAAAATCTCTCTTTCAAGCAGTCTTAATGATGCTATCGATTGATAACATTATTCAGCTCTGAAAAATATATAAATACGGTGTAAGCGACGCACCATCTGTAAATACTTCGTAGGGTAGCTTACAAATCGATGGGTACTTTTCACGAAAGCAGTCTTACGTTCTGCTGCCTATATATCAATATTCGTAGTCCATGGTTTTCACAACCAAAGATACCACTCTCTTACTCTAGTTTACGTATGGTTTATTGTGGTCACGATTAATTTCCCTGAGTTACTAGTGTAAGTGGCTAACCCATGGTGGGCTACCCCAGAGTGCCTGGAAGTCCAAAACAGAGGGGGGTCAAAATGTATCCGTGTGGGTGTGCGTCCAGTTTTGTCTTGTAAACATCTCCTAAACTGTTATGCCGATTTCCTTGAATATTAGTAGGTAGGTACCCTAGGTAACACCCTTGTGCCACACTACCTACCGGAAGTAAAGGACAAAGGTCAGAGGTCAAGATTCAAAGGTCAAAGGTCAAATTTTGTGAAGATCATATTTATTATACTTTTAAGAGGCAACATTCCACCATCATGGACTCGGAACTTCATACACATGATGAAGATATCTAGAGCTACCAAAATATGTAATCGAGGTAAAGTTCACGTGATAGAAGGGAAAATATATATTTTAAGTTAAAATTTCTGTCAAAACCTCCTCCTAGTGGGCTGGATGGATCCTCTTCAAATTTGGTGGAAAGGCACCCCAAGGTAGAAAATTGTGTCTCGAGGACTTCCGGAAGTAAACTTCACAGGTCAGAGGTCAAAGGTCAATTTGTGCAAAAATCGTTTGGGGGCTAAAATTCCAAGATGAACATGAAAAATTGATCCCGTTAAAATTGCCATCTCCTTTTCCACCCATTGCCATTTCATCGAATGCCTTCGACTGGATACTTGATACGCAAGTTCAGAGTTATTACTGCGCATGCATAGTGGTCTCAGGTCATAGGTCATATGGGTACAGAATGTAGTTTTAAATGTCATTATAAGTTACACTAAGTTACACTATTCTAATTGTGCTATCAGATACTCTTTTTAACACGAAGACTTTTGAACAAGACATTTCATAGTTATTGCACAGTGCAAAAATTTACAAACTTAAGCGCATGCATTATGTACCCATATGACCTATGACCTAAAGCCACTGTACATGCGCAGTGATAACACTGAACTGGTTTATATATAACATCGTCATGCAATACAACTAAAAAGAAAAAAGACAACTGAATTGACACAAACCACTTTCAGCAAAATGCATATTTCTTTTTGCATCTTGCAATTGCACCCGGACATACAACGGGGGGGGGGGGGGGTATGTCCAGTTTGCATGTAGCCATTGACTCAGGGGGTGGAAACAGTTAAGGAGTAGGCACTGTTGTGTTATTGTTCCTAACCTAAGTGTTAAAGATCCCTCGTATGGCGATAAAAATAGTCTTAGACAATGAGGTTTGTAACGTAATATACCTCAGTGGCACAATAGAAAGATGAAGTTTGAAGAACAGGTTTTTCTTTCAATGGAACCGATTCAGCATGAACATTGCCCTGACATGAAACTTCACTCATATAATGAGGATGCAAAGTTTTACAAAAACATGTGGTTGACATGACAACCGATGTCAAAGTTCACGTGACAGAAGGTACAACCCATACAAGACGTCGCCACCGATTTTCTCCAAACTTGGTGAAAGGTACCCATGAGTGGGATATTGTGTCTTGCAGACCTCGGAAGTAAAGGTCAAAGGTCAAATATCACATTGTGTAAAAATCGTTTTGGGCTGTTATTCCAAGAGGAATCATTACACTGACATGAAACTTCACACTTATAATGGGGATTATTAGTTTTACCAAAATATGTGGTTTCCATGGCAACCGTGGTCAAAGGCCAGTTGACAGAAGGTTAATTGAAATTTTTTGTTTAAAAAAACTCTTACTAGTTTGCTAGTTTGATTTTTTGTCAAGCTAGGTGAAGAGGCCTTTCAACGTGGGACGCAGACCCCAGTAAAGGTCAAATGTCAGAGGTCAAAGTGTAAATTTTTTTTTTCCATATGTATTAAGTTCATTGGTGATGTGAGTCGCTTTTTGTTACTTTTGTCACATTGAATGGGGAGTGTGCTAGCCATGAGATATGCAACTCCGTGGATTGCCCTCTTCCTTTTTTTTTGTTGCTTTTAGATATATCCATAATGTCGTTCGTCGATATTCGTCTGGCAAAGTGAGCTTCACCTTTTAGATGGTGGTATCGAATAACTCATGTAAGAGCCTATGTAAGCTCTTATGTTAGTATGCTTTTCAAGAAATATATGTACACCATATAATACGTATGACACTTTTGCTTACCGTTGTTTCTGCAGAGGGTAGATACCGTTGTGACGTCACATGTCATTGTTTCGCCACAATAGTCACGGATCTGCAAAACCAATAAAAATTGCAAACGTAGCTTTGAGATAATAATTATTTTGTTTCTGATAATGAGTTGTATGAAGGCAGCAAATTTCTTATCAGGGGGTGAAATGATGAGATAAGAAGATGGCACTGCTTGTTTAGGGGTCATTTTGACCAATGACGGGAGAAACTTCGTGTGGAAGCTACAAAAAGCGACGGAAAGGAAATGGCATTATACCGTCATTGGCAAGTCTTGTATAACTACCCGGATCAAGGGCCACTATTTTTACTACCCTGTGACTGCAGAATGTGCATATTCAATTAGAAAGCTTGAAACCAAACTTTTTAGACATGCTAACTAAGCAAAATCATTATTTACAGCGTATTGTTATGTTTATAGCTTGTTAGAACTTTTGGCTCTAGTTGCTAGCTTGTCATATTAACTTAATTTCCTACCAAAATTCCCGTATTCCAACAATTTTATGTTTTCGCTTATTTTCAAGACTGGAATTTATTCTGTAGAAATATTCTGAGCCTGAACTGTTCAGCTGTTATGATGATGATTTAAAATTTACATATGTGGGTTTTCTTTTGAAATACATTTCATTTTCTTTGAGCGCACTTGCTCTATACGGCTTTTGTCTCCTCTGTCCAATACAGAACGTTACAGAGTAAATAGAAATACGCTGCACGTTTTACAGTACCACGAATGAACTTTCCGAGGATACTGTTAGCTGTTAAGTAGAAGTTTATTATACTAACTTTGTCATAAAAAGTCGTTGACAGGTGATTTTCAAAATCTCTCACCAAGTCTACAGTACAGTTTTGGAGCTTGTAAAATAACCTCATTCTTTGGGTTACGTCTGGAGTAGTGGTTTCTTGCAAAGGTGAACGGAGAAAAGAAAATGGTTAATTACAAACTATAGGTCAGTTATCGAGAAACAGAATAAAAGAAAACAATCCTAACGTTACTATTGCAATCATTGTATCAAGTCCAGGCAGCCTGAACTTGTATGAAGATACTTAATATTTACCCTAGTGGCAAGCTCTTACACAATATGAACGGCCTCTTTCTCGCATGCTTGATATAACTGCTTGAAATATCGTTAAGGAAGGAAGCTGTAATTAATTATTCTACCACCTCTAGCCATCCTTTATTGAGAATCCCCCATTCTGATTGGTTAAACACTGACCTGTTATTCCAGAACACACGGTCAGTAAACGTAAAAAGTTATAAAAAGGAAGTTTTTGACACAATTTCGGTGGTAGAATAGGAATAAATCACATTTGTCGGACAATTATTTTCTGTCTCATAAATAAACAGTTTCGACTCCAAATTTAGCAAAATAACGGACTCCGCTTCGCCTCGTCCGTTATTTTGCCAAATTTGGAGTCTCGACGGTTTATTCACCACTAATTGTCCGCCAAATGCCATTTATTCCTTAAAAGTATGGTCTGGTGACCAAATTTGATGCTTTCAAAAAAAGCAGAAAAATTTTCTGTGTTAGGCATTGAAAACCCCATCTCAATAGCATCTTGCATTTGGAAGATACAAATTTCTGAAGAAATGCTATATTTTTAGTTTCCGCTGTGCATGATGGGAAATCTGTGATGTCATCTGGGCAAATTGATTTGATGTAGCTTTTGTATTTCTTTGTAATGTTGACATCACAATAATGAATATTCCATAACTTTAATTGCAGTACCATAACTATGGAACAGTTTTTCACTAAATCAACACGGAAAAAACATCTAAACATTCCAACGGTATCAAATTTCAAGGACAAACAATGTAGCCAATTATAAAGAATAACAAAAGGAATCTGAGGCAATTTGCCCACTTTGGATCATGTTCTGTGACCTTGAGGAAACTTTGAGGTATTTCTTATTAAAAGTAACCAATCTTTAGGAAGGGATATCTTGAGTTAGGAATGGAGTTTTGGTATGGGGTTTGGATCACATGTAAAGAAAATTTTTTATCTTTCATACAAGACCCCTACAAAATGCCACCAGACAATGCCTTTAAACAATGTCCACCACTTTTGAAAGTGATGATGTCATATGATTTGACCCCCTTTTCCAGAATCCTAATAAAATGTTTTAACACATGCTCTATTCTATTACTTAGAGTGGCTTATGCAATGAAGCAAAACTCGAAAACCATGAAAACATTCATTTCTTTCATAAACGTTTTTGATGGAAGCATTGGTTCCGCGCTTTTGAGAAGTTCCTGATGTCGAGTGTTTAATACTGTTAATGTTTGGTGATACCTTCACAGTCTCTCTGCCGTACTGTGGATGGAAACCAAGAGCCATCAGAGTGACAGATGAAGTAAGAAGGGGTATTCACTGGTAACGAGTAACCTCTCTTGCATCTAAGAGTGCAATTCAGCCCCCCACCATGAAAGCGTGTGCATGTTGTTTCCCCAAAAGCTGGATCCCTCAGAGGTTGGCAAATGCCCTCTGTGAAAGTAAAGAAAGTTGACTTTTTTAAGAATAAAATTTAGTAAATGGATGTGACAACGAATAATGGAACTATGCGAAGTATTGAAACATCAATGTTTCCTTGCGAGGCGTTTCGGCAGCGTCCGTCATTAAATTAGCCAAATTAAAAACCATTCATTCTTTTGCACAGCTTGCAGTGCAGCTTCAATAAGTTCTGCTTGGGTATCACTCCCCGGCGACCTTACAACGTTAACACCTGCACAATACTAGGTTTACATCTTGCTACATCACTTCATTGCTTTTTCCTACATAAGTTTAGCTTTGAAAACAAATAATTTGCAATTATGGTATTTGTGAGTCCTTAAAGATCTATGGTGATGTATATGTCATACCTACCCATTAGTGTAAAAAGGTTTAAAAACATTAAAAGATGTCCCAATCCCCATGAAAATCAATCAAATATTTACCACTTTACAAGGCAATTATTGTTTTTGCAGTTACACTACAAATAAATATGTTACATAAGTAATTAATTTTGTGACATGGAAAGACGGACTCATGAAATAGGTCTTATGTTATCCTATGTTTGCTAACCTTCATTCCAAGGACAGTTGAACTGTTGACATGCCCTGACTCGTTTATTTTCGAAGTAGCAATTGACTGCACATTTAAACACCGAACTAGAAACTAGCTTGAAAGTAACAATTGATAATTAATAAAGGATTAGCAAAAAAAAAAAAAACACAGAGTCAATGCAACACTCCCCATCACAATTTCTGCATATCTAATGAGAAATCTCAGAAATGTTCAAACTTTGGAGAGGTACATCTTCAGAACGTTAAAATGTGTGTAAGTAATTTTAACGGATTTTTCATCTGGGGATTTTAGTCTATCATTACTGAGTAAAGCAGCTGTTTTGGTTAAATATCCACAGGCCTTTAATAGCGTTGTCTGTCAGGCTATTACTTACCGCGTACATCAACCTCAATAACACATTTCCTAGCGTTGCCATATTCGTCCGCTGCTACGTACTCCACATTTGTAGAACCCAATGGCATGACTTGTCCTGACCTGTGGGTAGCTGTAATGTTTGAAATATGTCCAGAATTATCGGAAAACACCGGCAGTTGCCATTCGACCATCACAGCTTGTTCAACACTACTACTGTAGACAGGTTCAGGAGACTCACATACCTCAATCTGTGGTGGCTCGTTGTCTTTATGAGTTCAAAAATAGAAAAGAAATTTGATTGCACAAAAGGGCAAAGGTGAATGTAAATCGCACTATAAGACGCTTTTATCAAGCCATTTTGTATTTATATCTGATCTTCTAAGCTCATGTGAACGGTCACAAATTTTTTCTTTGGGCATTTGTAAAACGTCTACACAGGGTATTCAATGTTAGTAAACAGAAACATGAAGAAAATAATTATAATCAGAGTTGCTGGGGACTAAATTTGGTTGTTCGGTTGAAGGACAATATGAATGAAGAAACTGTGATTGTAATTTGAACGGCATGCAGTTACATCACTTGACACAGAAAGTAGTATACTGAAGTTAGCCAGAAATTACCCCTCGAGCAAAACTTGGGGAATTTTGCTTTTTGACCTGCTGATCCCAGATCACGATCTTGGGAATTCCTAGGCTATTTTGCTTTTTGAACTCTGGTGACCCCAGGATGAAGATCTTGGGAATTCTTGGGAAAGTTTGCTTTGTGACCTCTGATGACCCCATATGACGATCTTGGGAATTCTTGGGAAAATTTCATTTTTGACCTCTGGTGACCCCAAATGACTTTGATCTCCACCAGTTACAAAAGGGTTCTTCCTCAGACCATAAGGCATCCACGTACCACGTATGAAATCTATCCAAGCTTCCTATCTGGAGATATCGTGTAAACAAGGTTTTCAGTGTTTGACCCACGGTGACACCAGATAACCTTTAACCTCCACCAAAAACTACAGGGTTCTTTCTCTCAACATAACAAAGCCCAATACCAAATATGAAAAGTGTCATCCATTGCTATCTTGAGATATCGTGTCCACAAGCCATTTACAAGGTTTTCGCCGTTTACCCTTCGGTGACCTAAGATGACCTTTGACCGCCACCAAAGACAATAGGCTTCTTCCTTACATCATGGCATATCCATATACCAAATATGAAGAGTGTCCGTCATTGCTATCTTAAATAATTCATGTTTACAAGTTTTTCGATTTTTACCTCTAGTGACCTCAAATGACCTTTGACCTCCACCAAAAACAATAGGGTTCTTCTTCTCAATATGACAATTTACATCAACAAACTAAGATTTATAATAATAATTGTTAATTAAAGGATAGGGCAAAACGTGACACCTTTGAGTTTAATAACTTTTTACATTAGGTCTTATTGAGTACACACTTGGTAAATGTAATCATCATTGGGGGCAGAGATGCCATAGTTTTGAAGCCATCTGGGGTTCATGAAGGTTTTTTCGAGGTCGTAACTAAATGTGTGCGTCAGTCTGGGTCTTGATGCCCAAACCGCCCAACCGCCGGTTTGGACACAACCAGGACCATCCGAACCGTAGCATCGGTTTGGGGGTTAGTCAAATTGCCCAAACGGACGTAGCTCTCAGAACACCCGGGACCAACCGGAAAAAACAGGAGCAAACTTTTATGGGACAAGTAAATATGACCTATATTTGATAAGAGCTTCTGCATGGCTTATGCAAATTGAAAAAGTGCAGCTATACTCAGAAATAATCGGGGAATTTACAGAGACATTAATATCGTTCACTCCGATACACAGAGACAACAACCTAGTGACACGATTTGGCCATTTTTGTTCAGTGAGGGAAGGTAAATCGTGTCTTAGAAAAAAGGCACTAAAATTACATCAATTAAAATGTCGGGTCTGTCGGTTTTTCTCGGGGTGAGTCAAACACACAGACAGACTACCCAAAACCAAAATGATATCGGTTTCATGACGGGCCAAACCTCCCAACTGTCGGTCCACAATCACCAAGACCATCGTTTCGGTTGGTTTCGGTTTGGTCTCAGTTTTGGGCAGTCTATGCACACCTTTAGTCAGAACTACTGAATTGAAATAGTTTTGTAAGAGTTAATTGGATCATATCCAAACTTGTTTGTTTTAACCGAAACTTAAAGGTTAGGAAGGTCCATGCAGTTGGATTTTATGCAAAGGCTCTTGAAATTATAACAATATTAGTAGATGGTAGATGTCTGGTGTGAAAACATTCAGGTCATGATGACGTCACAAGGCCATTAAGGCTCAGTCGCGTAAAAAATCAAAGGCTGTTGGTTTAGAATAAAACTTGATAGGTATAGAAAACATCCGATGCAAAAATTGGAAAGACCTGAAGGGTCATCAAGGTTAAATAGTTAAAGGTTATTGTTGCAGTCACATAAAACTTGAAAAATGTCGACATTTTTGAGGTTATGTCCAATTCAGAAGGAATGTTTGAGTTGAGTTTTAGCTATCAGTAGATTAACATAAACCTCAACAGATACCAAGAACTATTTTCTTATCAAAAGTCCTGGGTTTTCCCTTAAAGCAAATCTGAAGCTAATCGTAGGAGCTATTACCCCAAAAGGGTTTACCCAGTTCAGACATTGCAATGGAGTTCCCATGATTTACTCAGTTTTAACTATACACATGTAAATCTGTAAGAGAGTTTGAAAGTCTATAGTTTGTGTTTTCATAACTTCGAATCACTCGAGGTTTGCTTCACTGAAAACTTAAACTAGTCAGGATGGTGCCTATCCCGACTAATTTGACTAAATAGCGTAAAAATTAGTCGGTGGATTAGTCGGTGATCACAAACAAGTCAGTGGATTAGTCCGTGTGACACCGACTAATCAACTGACTACTTTAGTCGGGAGAGGCACCATCCTGACTAGTTTAGGTTTTCAGTGAATTGTAAGACCCTTTTCTTACAAAAGTTGCCCTACTATAACAAGTAAGATCGTGATAACCAGTAAAATTATTATGACAAATAGTCGTGTAGTAACTGCCCTTTCTCTATCTGCAAATGGTGTGTATATTTTATTTGACAAACCAGAACGTATACTTAAAACCCCCAATGTCTCCTTGGACATTTATTTGATATCTTGCAGTAACAGTGCTAGATATCAAGAACTTTTTACCTGTCACTGTGATGGTGAAGGAACAGCTGTTTTGATTCCCTGCACGGTCAATAGCTGTGTAGGTTATGGTTGTATCCCCGATTGGGAATTTCCAAGGTGGCGAGACTGAGGGTGACACTTTGAGTCTCGGAATTTGCCTGGTGGAGTCCGTTACGACGGGTAATTTCCACTTCACGGAGGTATAATTTGTATTAGAAAGGGTGGCTACGACGATATCCTCCGGGCATTCAATGTTTGGGAGTGATACATCTTTAGCAAGGAAAAATATAATGCAGTGATTAACATAAGTTTCGCCATTTATTTCTGAGATAAGTTTGTAATATGTTATCAACATTGCATTAAAGACTAAAGTACTCCCTCTAAGATATTAACAAATAAATGGACATTGAACGAATCTATTTAGTCCCCACTGGCAGCCTGGTTCGCGGGCCCTAAAAACTCTAGGGTTCTCATGCGGGTGTCCAGGATTTTTAGCAGGGGGGGGGGGGGTCTGAGACAAGATTTTTCAAATGAGGCGGGTACTTAGGGTCGAAAACACTTAAAACGACTGTTAAAAATCTTACGGTCGGTGGTTCTACGTGCTTTGCTGGGTTATGTATCAGCTCTAACTGGAAGCATCACGTGAATCAAAACTGATCTTTGGTGTAATGTGAGCAATATTTGTCATTGCGAGAGACGAAACTTTGATGGTTTGTGTGTTTCTATCTTTCACTTTGTATTGATTTCAGGGGAACTGAAATACGCATACTCAAATTTTCCTCCTGACTATCAATGAGTCCAACAGTCCAAGTGGCCAGCCCATTGGGCATAATCGCGTCTTCAATATTTAGCGGAGACACTTATGGGCTTCTCATGTGATATTTTTAAAACTCACTTTTTAAATGTATTGAAAGGAAGGCTTCTTTATTGTGCAAAAGTAATAGAGGAACTTCTTCAAGCCTAGGATGAAAACTTACAAAGTTTACTAATTAAGAATGCTGAAACAAGTGGAAACATTTTAAACATTTGGCAATTGCCAGAATCAATTATGAAAAATATATTCTATCGAAATAAGATCATAGCATGGATAGAAATGTCGATAACTACAAATTTCGACAAAATTACAACAAAAAATGGATGATTGTTTAGCCGTTCCTACTCTTATGCAACCAAAAAGGCTTTTGAAAGAATTAACTATGAAATGGAAGAAACAGTTGACAAATGTGAGACATTTAAGCTAGACTTTGGATTTTATTTTTATTTTTGTTTTCAAAAGTGTTTTTAAATATAACATTTTCAACACGGAAATAGTTCATGAACTTTTAGAACATTCAAATTATGATTTCTAAAAGTGTTTTTGGTTTTCTCTATGAAGAGTGCATGTATACCTTACAGTAATAAGGACTGATCGGAGGATATTGATATTATGATGACTTTCATACCTACACACTGGCCAGGCAATGATCCTTGGATCTGCCATTCTCCGTCACTACCGCACCTTGTTACCACAGATCCAATCCGTGTGTATCCTCTACGGCACCTGACCCTGCAAGTAGTTTGGTATGGTACGCTGCCGTCCGTACAGTTGGAAGGTACGATCCTACCAGTAACATATGGGATGAGGTCCAAAGGACGACACATAACAACTAGTGAAAAGAATAAAATACCAATAGCGCTCTCTAACAGTCACGTACCGGTATCTACAAAGAACACTTTTGTCATGTAATGATGTTAATAATGACACGTGCTTGAAGATTTCAATTCTAGAGGTAAGGTCTTGATATTATTTGGTACGAACAGACTATTTACACAATTCCCCTGAAAAGAACTAAATCCATTGTGTCGATCTTGAAAACTTATGAAGAAGAAAAGAAAGATGCTATTAGCAGATTGTGGATTCACATGAACTTTAGTATGTAAAACATGGGGCTTTGCAATTGAGGCATTGTGATTCGATCCCCCGCCTGCTCTCAACTTGATAGGTTTGTCATTCATTGGAATTTGAAGTCTTCCATTGCAATGTTGATCCATAATCCTTTCCCTTCGTACACAAGCTGTTCCAAGGGCCAGATTACCTAAGCTTTCTTCAACAATCTAAGGAAGAATCAATCTGAGCTTTGTATGCACTGGATTTGGTGCAAATAATTCTCATAGCTTTAAAACAAGCATTTGTTGGCCAGGATTGATTTGACTTTACAGACAAAAACATGAAACTTTTCATCCCTGGCATTGGCCTTTTAATTTGCAACGCTTTTAAAGCTTCTTAAATCAAATAAGCAAGTATGGCATTTACGTGCTCACAGACCTTTAAAGTCCCCAAATATTGATCAGACCGATGCTTTTTATCACCCACCCAGTCGTTTGATATGGCGCGAGTCTGCGTGCCAAATGTCCACCTCTCTGTTAAAAAAACTATAGTGTGATAATCAAATATACACTGTAAAAAATGATTAACACTTTTTTGTAACAGAGAAAAAACGCGTCTTGGCTTTTATGTAACCGAAAAAAACAATAAAATACATAAGCAAATTATCTGTCTAAAACGCCAACTTAAATACATTGACGCCACTTTAACTCCATCTCGTACACACTTTTATGCGTTAATTTTATGATTACTGTAAACATCAAGTTGTTTTTAATAAACTTTGAAGAAAAATTAGCATACATATCAAACATATAAATGTGTTTGCAGAGTGCACTTTAATTGAGGTCATCATCTTTATCATGTGTTAGTATTTGTTCAGCCATTTACTGTGCTTATCCATTTTGTTGATCGTTTACTAATTCTGAAACGCCATAATGTGTTAAAAAATGAAGACGTCTATTTTCACAGTGTATGTATTTTCTCCTCGTCAGATGAAAACTGTTTTAGCAGTGTAGTGAAGATGCAACAAGTTACTCTATTCTGTGACCAAGTCAACTCTTAATAAGTTAAACAAGTCAATTCAACGAATCAAATCAATTTTTTCAATGGGTTGGAAGGTACAGCCTGGAATCATGACGGGTAAGAGCATTTTAACATGCCTCCGTGGGTAATATGTATTAAGTTTATTGGCTAATGGGCATTTTTTCTGGAGGTTGAGCTGATTTGCACCAGGAAAGTTTGAAATCTCCGAAAAAATATTACGAGTTTTTTTTTTTTCATTTATCAGCACCAGTTATCTGTTCGAAAACTAATTTGTTTGATCCAAATTAAAGAGGTTGGGTCCCCATTGCCCTGGTTCTTACGGCTAAGGATAAGTACAGAATACGCCTATATTCACCTGCAAACGTACTGTAAGAGTGACTTTATCCATAGTTTAGTTTAAACATCATGCTACGAAGTTATTCTGTCAGTCTGTGCGCATGTAAGAATTCAAATGAATAAGACCCCTTAACTCTTGAAGGTGTCGCTTTTTATGACAAAAATACCTCATGGCTTAAACGCCACCGGTGTTACTTATAGAGATGGAAACGTCGTGTTCAGGCCCTGTGATAGTGAGCTCGTCATTTGCCTGAAGCAAGACAAACAAACAAACAAAAATGCCATGAAATGAGAAGCTTGTGCAACTCACCTCTACATGAAGTTCGCAATCCGTCCCAAATTGCAATGGGTAAACACTTCCGATGAGGTGTGCCGACTAAATTATACCCCTCGTTGCATTGTGAGGTGCACACCGTTCCTGTTACATAGTCATTAGTCGTGCAATTGATGAATCCGTTTTCAGGTACAGGGAAAGGATCGCATGCTTTCACTGTTGGGGAAAACATTAAAAAATTAGGGCTAGGTGGTATTCGTCATCAAATCTTATTGGTCAAAACTGAAGTGGGCTATTTATTCACTCAATAAATGGGTCAAGTGCATATACTTTCGAATTTTTCCCCGGGTATGTTTAACACTTTGAAGTAGATTCGCTCTTTCCTACAGTTTTCTAGAATAGTTAAATATATGCACGATCCCTTGGGCTTTCTACAGTATGCCGTTGATATGTTGTGCATAATCATGACAGATACTGAGGGGGCAAACAAAAAGGTAATTTCATAGATTTCACTGATTCTTCAAAGTCAGGTTTGGTGACCATAGCTACGGTGCCTTTCAATTGATCTGTTATGCTGAGTTATATCTTTCTTTTCACAGTACCTCAATGAAAATCAAACGTGTCTTCCGCAGTTTAGTGAAAAAACTAAGTCTGCATTTAAACATTTGGTACACTGTTACATGATTTTCTAAAAATGGGTTATTTACATACAATGATTTATAGTGGTTACCCATCACAGGGCTCCAAGGCAAGTAATTGTTAGCACTCGCACTTTGATCTAGTCTATAGTCAAAGAAGTATTATCTCTTGGTTATTACTTTCATCAGGGAGGTGTTTACACTTTATTGCTTCCATGGATGGTCTGAACCAAGACCAAGACTTCTTACAATAGGACGATAGAATACACGGAAACAGCATATATTCAACGTCAGGAAATGGGCTTGACCCACTGCATAATAACTACAGCCTGCCGAGTCTACTCAAAAAAAAAAAAAAAAAAAAAAAAAAAAAAAAAAAACAAACTTTGACAGAATGTGGGTACCTCTTCACTTATGCATAAAGAGTACCCAATGCTATATATTTCTTAAGAAAATCGGTAGGAAATGATCATCTCGTTCTCTTCAAATCTTCTCTGAGAGATAACAGTGCTCAGAGAGTGGCATCACAGAGAAGGCACGGATCTCTGGTGGGACAGAGTGGGCAGAGAGTTGCCAAGAAAACTCTCAGGTCTGGGGCAGTGATTAGAATAGATGTTCAGAAATTCTGCCAGCTAGAGTCCAAAGTAATTCGAGGCGGGCAGGCGGGTGTGGATCACAGGTTTTGTTCAAATTGCAGGAGCCGGTGTAAAAGGAAATGGTGTCTCTCCTGGAAAATGTGTCCCACCAGTCACATTTTCCAAAAAAATATGTCCCGCCGGACAATATTTCTCAGGAAATAGTGTCCTCCCGCCACAGGAAAATGTGTCCAAGGGACACAATTTTACGAGGAAATAAGGTCTGCATATAAGCAACAGGAAAATCTGTCCTTCGAAACGCGGTTACGGAGGAAGTCGCCTTGAACATGTATGGCCCTGGGGAGTTGGGAAGCGACTTTCCAACATTTTGTTTTTTATTGCGGGAGACCGAAAGTAAACTTATGGGATGTCAAAGTGAACTGAGGGAGACCGTAAGTTAACTTTGACATAAATGGACTCGGCGGAGTACAAACTCAAGAATAAGTCCCAAACTTTGACCAAAAATGCGTAAAATTACTTTCCAAGATTGAAGGCAAGGCCATGTCCTTTGGATCAAATAATACTTTTGTCTGTGAGCACTTGTTTGGCAAAATTTCGCAATTTTTGAAGGTCATGATGGGTGGTTGTTGAGATCTGACATCATTTAAGCCTCAGTCGAACGGACACGATCAAACATCTTTCCTTTCTTATTAAGTCTCTGGGTCACTACCATGGTGTCATACAAAGATGATTCAGTGCCACACTGTTACAAGGAGCTACTAATTTTTAAAAGGAGATTGCATTTTTCATTAAAAATTGCATCCTGGATCTGCTTTCAGTCAGCCGTATTATACAATTGCTTCTCCGTTCTCGAGACTGGCCTAGTCGAGGCCCAGAATACGGTCCCGGGCCTCGTCATAGGCAGTGGCGTATCCAGCGGGGAGTGCAGCAGGCCATGCCCCCCCCCCCCATTGAAAAATGAGGAAAAATAAATTAAAATAGGTAGGCGGTAGCATTATCTGATACTACGTAGGCAGTCCCTTTTAATTCAAAAGTTTTGAAGTAATGCGTTCTTAACGGACATTCTGTCTTGTAATTAGACAGGTAGCATCTTTGTGCTGTGGAGTGGGGTTAAAGACCGCAGATACTTTGAAGTATACTGCTCTGTTAGGTTTCTGAAACTTTTTAACCTTTTCGTTCGCTTGGTAGCCTCACTTGTGTGCGAAGGTCCCAGCAGGTTTACTAGTTGGGCCAAGCACGCAGTGGAGTCCCCAGACTTTTCGAAGAGGGGGCACTAGGGTTCAAGCGTTCCTCAAAACGGACACCCCAAAATGAAGGACCGAGCTCCTCTGGAGGCCTCGTAGTGACGGGCAGTGCTCCCCTGTAGGCGTTGGGCCCGGGGTCCCACTGTAAGACCCCTAGTGGGTCCAGGGACAATGCTAAATTGGGGGTCCAAGGAACGGAGACCCCGAGACTCTAAGGTATTAATAAATTGTTATCATTCGATTAAAGCATTTGACTATCTCCAAAGTGGCATTGGATGTATACAAAAATGGAATCAAAATCTGGCCTTTTTGGTAGTCTAATAGCACAAAAGACATAATGATGGGGAAAGGGTTGAGTGGCGACGACGGATCATGTTAAGGGTTTCCAGGCCCCCAGCTAGGTGGGGGTACGTGGCTCGTGTCCCCCCGTACGCATCACTGTGCCCTACAAGAAAAATCGATCGAAAATAAAATTTTACTACCTGTAAACGTTGGCCCTGATATGACTCCAGGATTTGACCAAAAATAATCCCAAAGGGCGTTTAATAAAGAACGTATTTTGTTTTCTGTAACTTTTTTCTTTCTAAAATTACAAAATGTCTCCCGCGCTACACGCGCTTTCATCTTCAGTTACATTTTGCTACAAGGGCGCTGCCAGGATTTGGTGATGGGGGAGAACAGTCGTAATGCCACCTCAGTCCCCCCCCCCCAGTCTCCGTAAATTGTAACTTTTTGGGTGCCCCTGCGATTGTATACAGCAGTGTGGAATCCTTTTTGTCACTTCATAAAGATGCCGAAATAGGGGAGGGGTCTCCCTCCTCTTTGAAATTTTTTTGTTAATTTAAGGTTGCCTAGATGCAAAATGGTGCTATCTTAGGGATATTTTTGGAACTGATCATATCTTGCTGGAACAGGTGCGTAGCCAAGGGGGGGGGGGAGGGGGCAGCCGCCCTTGAGCAAAATGTTGGTATTTTTTATGTTTTTTTTTACAATATTACTAGTGTTTCCCCTATTTATGTGCGGCAAATAGGCCTGGGAAGTGCCATTTCCAGCGATCTGGGAGGCATTTTGGACCAAGATTTTCTCGCGCTCCTCGCCAACCGGTTGACGCGGAGCACTGGCAGCGTACTTGCCAACTCCATACCGATACCGGAAGGGGACAAATTGCACGCCTAAAATATCAGGAACACATGGTATCTAGTGGTAGGCCTATGTACAAAAGCAACACCTTACACTTGTTTGAAGCTGTTATGTGATTCTGCATACTTGTAGAATGATAAATTATTTGCCAGCAATATGTGTGTTGTGTATTTGATTTCTATATAGTTATTCCATAGTTAATATGTATTAACTATGGTTATTCCTACAAAATATTTCACAAGATACATAATAATATGTCTCCTTTTGCATACAAAATATCGTATAAAGTATGCACCAAATCACATATTTTCACATCACCGTGGGAGGGGGAACTCCCCCTCCCACACCCCCTCGAGCGCAAGTGCTTAAACGCCTTTTGGGATCATTTTAAAATTTAAAAAAAAATTCTGAAATCGATTGGGGGGCACGCCCCCCCCCCCAGTGTAAATCCAAACTCTCTCTCTGTATTACAGGACTGTATCCTAGTCCACCTGGCCCGAATCCGGGCCAATGTAGATTTAAGTGACCACCATTCATGGTCAATCTCGAGTCCAGTATACCCTTCAATTCCGAGCCGTATCCGATTCCAGGTTCTTCAATTCCGGGCCAATTCCGAGTCCAGCTATTTGGCGAATGTGGCATCATGCTTTTTGTACTGTCTTGTAATTACATTTAATTAAAACCGGGCATTTTAGGAGTCAATTTCATGCCCTGGTTCAAGCTGTATTTTAATTGACTGTATGTGACCATTTATATGTTGAACTGTGCATCAATAACACTGTAGCCCTAGGGAACAAATATTTAACTTTCATTTTTGTGCACTCTTCTTGAATCGGTTCCGAGTCCGAGTCCAGCTGCAGCCCATTCCGGGCCAATTCAGAGTCCAGAACCTCCCATTCTGAGCCAGTTCCGAGTCCGACAAAGCATGGACTCGAGTCCAGAATCGAGTACGTTAAAGCCCCGTTGCATTGTGTGGAATGTAAGCTACTCTTCATTTTCAAACTTTGCTCTTAATCAAAGAGCCGTCACCAACTAAGATTTTTGATGCCCCCACACTAAAAATATACTTTGGGGTGACGAGTGTATGTCTTTAAGTATCCAGAAAAATCAGTAATAAAAACTTAAGCTTATAGCTCCGTCCGTCTCCTTCTCCCACATTTCCTGCCTCTCTTCATTGTTCCTTCCCCTATTCAGGGTCGGGAATCCAGAAATGAGAGAGGGGCGTAAACGTCTGTAGAAAGTGCATGGTGCAATCAGATGGGCTTGGAGGTTTAAAATTCTGTCACAAAAATCATTGTTTTGCTGAAAATAGGGGCGTACGCCCCTTTCGCCCCCTTGGATTCGCCATACTCCTTATCTCTGTTTCCCGAAATTCCTCCTGCTAAGTTATATATCATGCTTTCCTGGGCGTTTCTTCCCCGCAACTGACCTTTTATTGTTCCTTCCCTTTCTTTTCTCTCCGCTCATTATTTTCTCCCTCTTGCAAAGTCGGCCTTTCTGCAGCCCTTGTCCTTGTTCCATTCTTCCCAGCCATTCACTCTTTCAGGCTATTTCGTCCCGTTCGTTTTTTCCACCATCCCTATAGCCCTGTCTACCACAGAACTAGTAACATCCACATTTCCTTCCAAATTTACCAAGCCAATTTCCTCTTCCCCACCTTACCTAAATTCAGTTATCACCCCTATTCATATTATTTCTTTTCTTGTCTGTCGTTTTGATTTTCCCGGCTTTATTTAACTTTTCTTTTCTTTTAATTATTCTCCTTCTCTTTTCTTTTTCCCGGTATCCCGATTCTTCTTATTTTTTTTTCGGCGATGCAGTTTTCCCCAGCTCCCTCTGGCGCTGCAACCTATGGGCCAGGGAATGCACAGAGAGTCAAAGATCTGGGCAGAAACATCACTGAAAGGTGTTCTGTATACAATACAAATCTTTCTTCATCCCTGCAGGTAATCAGAACGTGAACTTAACCACTCAAGCAAACCTAATTTTCTGACCAGGGAGGCGTTAACACCCGAGTATTTATTCTGAGTTAACTAGGCAATCCTACAGTCAGTGGCGTAGACAGGATTTCTCTCACGGGGGCCATGCAGTATGTTGTGTGATCGCCTGCCTGGGGAGGGGTCTAAGGGGTGGGGTCCCCTGCTCTTTGAAAATTTTTGAAAAATTAGGTGTCCTTACATGCAATCGGGTGCAACATATGCTACCTTTTGAAGTAAAATTTGTGTTAAAAAATGTACGTATTTTTAGGAACTAAAACAAGAAACAATCGGCATCAGTGAGGGAGGACCATGGCTAATGGGGTGTCCCCTCCCCCTTTGAACATTTTTGAAAAATTAGGTGCCCTTAATACATGCAATCTGGTGCCACATATGCTACCTTTTGAAGTAAAACTTGTGTTAAAAAAGTTTACGTATTTTTAGGAACTTAAAAAGATCGGCATAAGTGAGGGGGGCATGTCCCAATGGCCCCCCTAAGTACACCACTGTCTATAGTACCACAACTGACTGTTTTGTTTGCATGGAACTCTGTAAAGTCAAAACTAAGTGCATTATTTTGTAAGCCCCGGTCTGTCAAAGCAGTTTTACCGGTTTTCAATTTAACCCACGCGGGTCCAAAATGACACATTTCTCTCACATTTCTCTTTGCAACATGCGTGTATCCGAAAATTCGACCTGAAATTCTGAAATTCCATTCCTCTGCTTGTAGCCCCCTTCTATTAAAACGGATTGTTTTCTATTAAATGTTCGCTGTTCGTGTGTATTTTGGTCTGCAGGCGTCCCAAACACACTGTCTGCCTTTTCAGCTAATGGTGTGGGCGTGTTTGTAAGTACTACTTCAATGTATTGAGAAACTACCGGTTTAAAACACTGTAAAATACTTTAATGTAGTACCACTACACACTACGCCATGTGGAAGAGTATTAATAATCAACCAAATCAAACCAAAATCATTTCATAAGTTCCCTCTGTTTTCAATGGATTCTAGTCTATCCCATTGTGTAATGGTATAACCAACGATCCGTGGATTTGATTGGTTCATGGTCTGTTTTCTACGCGTTGAGTTCAGTCCGTAATAGCAACTCCCTGGTCCGTCTTATGTCCACCGCGGCCAACCATATACGGATGCCTCAGTTTATCGTTGCCAAAATCATTTGCGGATAATCAAAACACTGTGTGTTTCTAGCGGACAGTGGCAAAAAAGGACAGTATTTAATAGTGGGATTTGTTTGTAATTACTGTCCGGAAAAGATGGTAACAGTAAAATGTGTCTGACGGGACACAATTTTTTAATGTGGTGGGAAAAACTGTCTCTCCAGACACTGTTTCCAGGACTTAACCTGGAAATATCGTCCGGTGGGACACAGACTAATTTTTCAGGGTTGATTTTCAGAGCTTATGGCATAAATTCATTCTTTCCACTTTTTATCATTGTCTCTGATAAAAAAAAAATGAAATTACTGTACATGTGTAGGCCTATAATTAAATCCTGTATTATATTTCATACAAGTTTTCGTGAAGTGATGGTTATTAAAGAAAATTATTTGTCTTTCACCGCTGTGATGATGATTTTAACAAGGTTGTCTTGGGTAGAGACAGTAACAGTGTGATACCAAACTTGAGTATGTTGACTTTCTCTCACGTTAAACGAGTAGACTGACATGATCCCCCCGTTGTCACTAGTTAAAAAATGGGCGGGTATATACCCTCAAAGTGTTTAATCCTGTTAGTTAGTTATTCCCTATGAAGACTGTGACAATACTATGTACCATACTTGATGGTCTTCAGTACATGGATTTTGTTTTGTGGAGGTACTGCTAAGAGGACTCTTTTTACACGGGAGACACATCTTCCCGCTACACCGGCTGAGAGGAAAGACAAGTTGGGGTGAACCACGCCAATGAAGTCTTTGCAACATTTTCATACATTGTAGCACGTTGTGGTTGGACATCAATGTCATATTATGGGGAATCGACATATCCAGTTTTGATCGACGTTTACCTTACCAATTGAAAACTTCGTGTATCGCTTTACGTCAAAGTAAACCAGTTTGGGGGAAAAGGAAAGATCGGACAGGATATAAAGGTAAAAAACAAAGAAAAGCATATGATTAGAATAGAGACTTTACAGGTAAGTTTTGTGGCCGGTTACAAAGTCCTATAGGACACTTTGATCAGAGTTCTTGTATTAAAGCTATAATTAAATCCCTACAATCACCCTTCTCACCAAAGACGCAAGACTCCTGAGTCTTCAGATCTACCAAGATCTAGTCCGAGTGGACCTTTTTGTATATAAATTATCGTCTAGTTTGCAGCCAGTGCTATTTGAAGGTATTAAAATACTTTTTTAATTCTAATTTCCATAATATTATAAATAGGCCTACTCTAGCACTTCCGGGGTTGCCCTCGTGGATTCCCACTGGGTCATAGCTTTGGATTCTCCTCCCTCAGTGCGTCGGGGCGCCTCCATCCAAGACTGACTAGGCCGGTTACTCGTCTGATCCACTTCAATTATAAAGCTGGAACATTGTAAATTATTGTCTCCTAGAGCCGGGGCATTAAAAAGTTACAATTTTTGTGATTAAAGATGGTCCCCAACAGTGACTGGAAGCTAAACTTTCGGTTGGACAAGTAAACCAAAATGGGTTGTTTTACCAAACGTATGTTCATTTTACTGTCGGTCTTTCATTCTTACCAGCACATCTAAATTCCCCTCCGGTCCACTCTCCGGATTCTGTACAGAGGCGAATGACTTCACCCACTGATTTATAGCCTTGCTCACAACTGATTGCGCATGCACTGTTTACGGAGTTGTCGCAGCTGCCGCCAAAGAACTCTCCGTGAGTTGGTCTTAGTAACTTTGGACAACGGATCTCTACAAAAGAGACAAATGAAAAAGATATGAGATGAATACTTACATGTTTTTTTCCAGACCTAAAAAATCAATTGTAAATGAGATAATTTGTGCATTAGAGGGACACTTCTGATCGAAAAGGTGGTTTGGGGGGAATTGGCTATACCTTCACGTGACATGATCAAACAGGGAGGTGATATTAGACCTTCCTGGATCAACTATGTAAAGAACACAAATGAATATCAAAGCACGCTTACCCTGTCAAGGTTCAAGTAAACTTTATTAAGCACCAGTAATGGCCGTAAATAGAGCTCTCAATACAAGAATAAGATGAATAAGAGCATAGAAAGGAGAAAACATAAAAGACATAAAATGATAAAAGGAAAAAATAAGACAACAAAATAACAAAGGCAATAAAATACACTTAACACGTTTAAGAGTAAAATGCACATAGGAATGTGGTGATAAAAACCAGACTACCTAATTGTAGTTACTATTAAACCTACTAAACTATGACTTACTCATAAGTTTCAAACCCTCCCAGACTCTTCTCATGTCATTATTCTTAAAATGGGATTCAGTTTTCCATCTGTAATTAACTTACTCTTTCCGAGCAGCTTTCTTCAATTCTTTTTGTATCTATGCTAGACCATCTTCACCTTTGACAAACAGTTCCTTTTTAAGATTGATAATCCCTATGGACTTGTTTCGTAATCCAAGCTGTCTGGGGGAGAGCTTTTCCATCCTTTGTTTGTCATGCTTACAAAGTATACATTAATTATGAATGTTAAATACTCAACGCCTATTTACAGGAGCCACACGTATTAAACCTACTTCAATGACAAACGTGAGAACTATTCAACCTATTTTAAATCTTTTGAGTCTCCCATATTCCGGCCAGGGGCCCTGGACTGGATCACGTTTTCCTGGTTTATGCGCAGCTTAAAGTGGCACTTTAGTGAGTTGGTTCGTAACATTCACTACAGTTTTCCGAACCTGTCAAGTTTTCTTAACGTACTTATGACAAATGGTCAAACTAGGGCCATCCCCATACCCTACATACAAATAAACTTTTCATGAGTGATTAATTAAAAATTCAATTAGGTTTTCAAACATTCGTGACCAGACACTTTTTCACACTAGTATTAATTGCACATATGATGACCATTACAAGCATGGGTCCAAAAATTCCAGTTTTTAAGTTTTTGCAAAAGTGTTGGATGTGAAACTGGACTAATTATGCCAATTATAAGCATTGTCATGTGGTAGTTCCCTTCAAAATCTTCACAAGATTACCAATATCAACTCAATGTGCCGCTTTAAACTGTTCGGGAGATTCTCCCGTTTGGGTGAAAACCAAAAATATTCTCCCGAATGGGGAAAGCTTATGCAACACATTGTATTGACTTGCTAGCCTAACAAAGACAAGGTTAAGCAAGAAAGTAAACCACTCAAAAACTTGCGTTTTTCTAAAAAACGGCTAGGTGAACCATCGATTAGGACGTGGTTTTTCGGCAGCTATAACAATACACCTACCGAGTAAACACTTAGACCCATTACATTAGACGGACGAATTTTGCAAGGGGATTCCAAAACCATTCGGCACTGACAATGTACACACAGAAGGCCTGGAATGGTGGGTATAATCGGCAGTATGGGGGCGCTCATGACCAATTTTTCTCCCGATCGGGGAAAAACTAGATTCTCCCAAAACTGAGGGGGAATATCCCGAATTGTTAAACAACTGAGGATCTTACCTTCACATCTCCTGTTCCTGTTTACTGATCGGAATCCCTCATCACAATAGCATTGACTGACGTTACTACTCCCAGGTGGACTCTTGTGGTATTGGTCAGGGCACGGAAGACATGTACTAATTCCCCCAGGTGAGCTTGTGGGCTTGTGCGTTCCCATCGGGCAAGCTACAAAATAAAGTTTGACATATTTCCAAAAGAATGAAGTGAAGCTCGATTATGTGGAAATCCTTGTATTCTGTGACAAGGTAGCTTCCTTTATTACGAGACTTCACATGCCGGAAATATTTTCGTACTCTAATTTTTCTACTCTCTGTGTAACAAACGTTTAGACTTCCCCTGGTTACACAAAAGTTTTAAAACGTGTAAAGTTGTGTTATAAAACGTTTTAATACACAATGTTACACGTATTAAAAACGTTTTGTGTTTGCTGGGTCACCACCTCCTCCTTTGGTGCTTGTAAGCGCAGATGAATGTTAAAATAGAAGTACAGTGTTTACCAATTGTTCAGATTGACCAAGCCAAGTCCATAAAGGCCCCCAATGGAATTTCAGGGGATAAATATCATATGGACGCTGATTTCGGTATAGTTAAGTTAAAACGGTAATCATCTAAAGAAGGTGAAAAACAATCTTTTTAATAGGCTTTAAACTTACGTTCGCAATCTCCTCCAACGCCTGTACCATAGAAGCCAGGAGGACAAACGCACTCGTATTGGCCAGTATGTATGCCACAACGGCAAACTGCTGACTGATGACAGCAGTCTTCACCACGACAAAGGGAACCACACTTTGCTGGAACCTCAGTGACGTATTCACCTTCCTCTAAATCTGTGCAACAATGAACAATAACCGAGTCTGTTTATGATATTATTCATTTTAACCCAGCCTGGCGTGCGCAAAAGGGGGACCGGGGACATTGTTTCAACCCATTAGTGATTTCGCTGAGGAAAGTCGGCTGAATCTGAAAACAGTAATGATTGAGCAAATTTGCGTGAAAACTGGGCCAAGAAGGGACGATTTCCTTGAATGTTTTCTGACATCCTGCTTTTTCCTGTCCTCAAGTAACTGCTCAAAATCCGCAGACACTTTAAATATGAACGGGAAGCACAAGAGGTATATAAGAGAAACATCCCATAATTTACTGCTGAAAGGAGCACAAAAGCCTTCATTTTAGATTTTACTCGCTAATGAAAAAGCTATCATAGTGGTAGGCTACTTTTGATATGATGTTTCCCATGTTTTTACGAAACATTGCAATCATCTTTGCTGCAATTTTTAAGATTAAAATCAAATACTACAGTACCATGTCTATTACGGGTGTTCTTCCTGCTACCTCAGAAAAATCTTTCTACTGATAGAAGCCCTGCAATATTCTGTGTAGGTAAATAACAAGAACCGAGTATAGCTTATATGATGTATCCTGCTTTCTGACGATATATCATGTTTTGACAGACCAGACGCTTAAACGGATCAATTATAACGTCTGCAGAATTGGCGTCGATATTGTTCATCATAGATACGGCGCCCCCACCTACTGCAGAACGTTTTGATTTTGACGTGCACAAAGTTTGACACGTACAATACATTGACTGCGTTTTACAATTCCGATAATGATCGTGCACTTCCATTTATAGCATATGGTTGTTGTACTTAAATCACCATGGGGACCAATATTACCTTCATGCAACGCTCTTCTCGCCAGTGATTCAAATTCCTCAAAGCCACTAAGTATGTAACAGTGTTCAATCAACGGGTCAGATGACATATCCAAAAGTTCCTGAACGTTGCCATTTCTTATGCCAAAAGTAAAGATTTCGACGCCATCTTCACGCAGAGCCTCGGCGGTATCCCGCGGGTCTTCACCGTTAGAATATCCATCCGTTATGAGGAATACCGCCTTCGTCGCATTGGGCCTGGCGTATTCTAAAATTGCCTGCGTAAGAAACGAATCATCAAAATGTCAAACTTATTTACTACAAGAGTATCGGATGTACAAATAATAATGAAATAATAATGATACATGGCCTCAATCAAAAGTTGAAGTACCAGTCGTTTTGAGACCTTTAACTGCTGCCGGCATCACTATGACGATTAGCTATTAACGTTAGCATGAATGAATGTCTAATCCAGTACTGTACTTTAAAAGAACGCTGCAAAGATCTTTACAGTTTTCAGTCACGTCATTACCTGTTGACGTTACCCTTAACCATAGAAGACTGAGGAGCCCAGGGGGTAGGGGACGGTCTTATTCAAAGAGACGGTCTCATTAACCAGTATTACTGATAACTTTTATACTGCATGAAAGTTGATGAAACAGGCAATCATTAGGGGCTTATGTTGAGACCCCTTCCAGTCTGTTTTTGTTTTTGTTTTTTTTTTTTTGGTTTTTTTTTTTGCAAAAAAAAAGAGAGTCCCTGATTTATTTGGATCCTATAAGACCTAGGCACTTTCGAATACCGACATACAGGTGCTGGAGACAATCAAATTATCGAAAACTTTGTTTGTATCATACATTAATTATTTTATGATTTGCGGATAATTCTTTTGACTTCCTACATTTCTAAAATGACAAGAGTAGGAACAAAGGCAAAATCATTATTTTCACGTGCCTGTCAAAAAAGGAAGAATCAGACTAAAACTAGTTGTATTCGCTTCCTATTGAGTAAACTCCTAACATGTATTTAAGATTTTATCAAAATTTAGGGGAATGGTATTCAGGTATTGGAGGAGCTCTTTCGTAAGAGAAAGCGTTATGTAGGCCTTTGTTACGTTTAGGCGGTACATACAAAATACCCTTTGTCGTCGGCGTATGCATAGCCGGATTCACCCTTAGGGGGCCCCCGTAACCACACATGAGGGAACCCTTTCAGTATAATTTGTGGTGACATTCTATGTGTAGTGGGGCTAACACGGGAGACTATCTAAGGAGAGCGCCACCACCACTGGCTTGCAGCCTACAAAGAATTTTTGGCAAAAGTGCTGATGCCGGCAGATTGCCGGAAATGCTATTTCACAGGCCTTTCAATTTTCAGAAAACTTTTCTACCTTTCATAAGTAAGAATTTTTATTCCTCCCCCTTCCCCTCAAGAGGGGCAACTCAGAAACATTTTATTCCGTAAAATTATTGTGCAGGGGAGAAATAGAACTTGGCATATAACCTCTGCTGTATTCATTTTTATGTGTTAAACAAGAAATCGAACGTAATGTATGCATGTGTCATCGGCATAGAAATCCATGAAAGCTGCTTTTTGAACTTCCCAATTCTTGTAAATTGCAACAAGAGGGCAAATCTGGGGTAGTAAAATAATCGTTACATAAATAAACACATTCAAAATTGCGCTTGGGTATTTTGATGGCAGCCACGGCATATAATGTATATATGCTCAAGAAAGTCGATACCTAGAATTTTACCTTTCGCAGAACCAGTACCTGTAGCCATGTTTATACAAAAAGGTTCAAATGAAATGTGTAACTATAAAATATAAACACAATACATTCAGTCGCAGAGCTAGGAGGTTTGGTGAGAGGGGGAGGAATGGTACTAAGGGAAGTTTTTTAGCAAGTAGATACCTAATGCACGGACGGCACTACACCAGTGCTACTCATCCTGTCAACCTTTTCTTTTTAATTTGCTACTCAGCCAAGTTGGCTAAAAAAAATTTTCCCATTCTTCCCCCATATATATTTACGAAAACTTAACATTCCTTTTTCTCAATCCTTTTCTTTCCTGTATAAAAATAAATGCGAAAATTCAATTAACTTAATGTTTATGTAACTATCGGGTGCAGATCCACGATTTTGAACAAAAGATCGTTGCAATGGGATTAATGGCTCACTTTGTGAAAGTCAAGATTAAAGGCAAGAAGTCTCCGAAAAAGAGCTGAGAGTCTTCCCAGGAAAATTTTGAAATGAACACTCAATACTGCTTGACGCAAATGCAGCCTTACTCCTAATGAATAACAGGTGGCCGGGACTGATGATGCAGAAGGCTTGAGGAAGGAGAAGAGGTTGGATTATTCTGAAGTTTTTAGCAGCTATATCCTACAGAAAGTGAAAATGGGAGAAGTAGTACTCAGAATGGATGGGCGCGAATCGCGCCTAAAATGACATTTTTAACAGTTTATAGTCAAATAGGTTGAGAAAAATAACAAAAATATCTCAAGGAAGGGACGGTCGCTCAACTCCCTTACCCCGGCGGTGCGTGTCTGTCCCACATTACCAGGAACTTTCCCTGCCTTACAAATTACATATAAAAAGTTCTTTTTAGAATCTCGGAAATTTACACAGATCGCTGTGATAAAAGTTGGTTTTAACATTTCGGGGAGGGGGACCGTGGCCCTTCTGCTGCATACGGCCATGAGTATAACTCATATGTGAGTATGATCCACATACTGTTCAAACTTGGAAAGACGTTAAGTGTTGGTCCTTCCCTACGATCATTTTGAAATAAAAGTTCACAATAAATTTTGTGAACTCCTCACAAAATCACACCCATCCCCATTCCTCTTTCTCAGTTGACCTCGAAGTTTCTGGGACCTGACTCGATAAGCACTGATCCAACCGAAGTGTAACCATAGGTAAGAGCGTAGCGCTTAGAAACTTTCGGGCTAAAAGTATCTCCTTCATTGCCGGAAATGAAGCCGCCTGCTTAAGTGCAGATAATGATCCCATTTTGAGTAGTTCGTTAATAAGGCTTCAAAAGTAACGCGATAAGACCCTGTTTATTGCAATGTCAATAATACAACTAATAGGAAAAGGTACGAAACCTCTAGGACATGCATGCGTAACTCCGTGCTAGTGTTAACACAATATTACACCCTACGACAAGTTTACCCATGCGTCATAACCCACATGGCATGCCTCATAGCAGCTTTGTTGGTACATACTATCAGTAATTAAAATTCATGAAATTTCCTCTCACGTAACGTTACAGAATACAAAATCAAGAATGGTGCTGCAGTCTATATGCATGTTGGTAGTAAGAAAGGTAAGGATTTCTGTTTTAACTCAGAAGCAGATGTGAAAGCTAAGCTATAAAGGTGACTCGTTTATGGAAATTTTCCGGGGCCACCTAAAAGTCAAAATATTGGGGGTCCGTAACCTACAGGTTGCCTAGATTATAGGGTAAATCCGGCTATGGGCATATGTTCTTCAAATCTGTGCTTATTATCCACGTAAAAAGTACTTATAAGAAGCCTGGGACGGTTGTGAGATTGCTATCATCGAAAATGAACAGCAAGCAAGGAATTGTTTTACTTTGTCAAACTACTGTAACGTCAAATCACAACAAAGTCACAACAGGTAGCTGGAAGACAAATGCATGCATGCAAAGCTTGAATCTATTCAGGTCACAATTACCAATCAATGATTTCTAAGGAATATAAGCACAATATCTTGAAAGAAATCTTAGAAATGTGAATGCTCTTTTGGAAATCTATGCACTTTTTTAAGTGCACGTTTGAATAGAGAGATTGTAAAGTTGTGAAAAAGTCATTGATCTACGAGTACAATGCCGCAGACATAACGGACGTCCTGCTTCAGAAGTGCATCTCTGGTTGATGATATCGCTATCTGCTAGGCACCATTGTCACACACTCTCTGATTCTTGCATCCGCTCGATAAACTTTGGTTTGTTATTCTTATTTTCGAATTTGTTCCTCTTTGCGAGAAAGGGACCCGTTGTCCGTGTAAAATTACTTCAAAATGAAAACATGGGATTTCTTGTGTGCGTTAGAATTTGTTGTTAATTACGCCCCCGATATGTATGCTGAATAAACTACTTATACTTTATGAGCCGGTATTGTGTAAAAGTTTGTTTTTAATCGTGCGCGTTAAAACACCAGAAATTACTACTGGTTCCGCATGAATGGGCCAGTCGAATTTAGAGGTCAAATAGTTAAGCTTCTTCAAAGTCCCGCCTTAGTGAGAATCAATGGCATGGAACAGTCACGTTACTAGCCCTATATATCACGAATAGCGCCAAAAGAGGGTAACAGCTGCAGGCTGGACAAATGTATGGAATTCTCACGTCTAAACCCGTTTCACACTACACCCGATACGATACGATACGGTACGATAAAACAACAATCCTATCTCATCACTGGTCACAAAAGATACCGCTCGGCGACAGTTGGGTGAAAGTTGAAATGATTTAAACTCATCTTTATCGCGTCGTATCGTGCCCCGTCGTATTGCGCCTTGTTTGAAAGGGTCTGAGTAAAATCATTGTTTGTCAACTTTTCTATCATATCGTATTGCGTAGTGTCGCGCCTAGTGTGAAAGGGTCTCTGCTCGGAACTCCTCGGTGATTTTCCTCGGGACAATGTGTGAACGAGAGGGGTGGGGTTTGAAAGGTAGGGAAAAGGTATTCTCATACCACTCCTATATCGAACGTCTGTAGCAAACTCTTCTGCATGAAGGCTTTGTGACCATTTTATAACTTATTTCATAAACTGTAAGATGTCCTGCTACCCAAAGACAATTTCCATTAAAAACTTATTCGGACTAAAACCTTACTTCCAGCTTTACTATAAAAATATGTGCAATTTATAAATCTAGTGCATCACGCATGTTATGCCTCGAAAAGACAAAATCAATCATTCCGATACGTTTACAAGTTAAAAAAACTTTAGGGACTTGAAGAGAACCGTCACCCTAGATACGTTACCTCGGTGATGGGATACTTACAGGTACTGTTCATATAACTTAATGTGAGTGTTTCTATAGAGCTCTTCCCTTACCATCGTCTTTCTCCTTTTTCGTAAAAATCATAGGACTTTCAAAATGTAGAAATGTCGCCATTTGAGGGACGGTAGGTGGATGGGGGGGGGGGGGGGGAGGCTGATTGGAAAGTATGTCCTCCTCAAAGCTAATTGTTCTCACAATGTGCTACCGACCAGAACTCTTCCGGATGTTAAAAAGTGAGTTACCATGGTGACCTGGCAGAGGCACCGGGAGTTGCCGCTCGACAGGGGTAGCTCCTCGATAGGGGTAGACGTGGTAAGAAGGGTGGCGACAAGGTCTGAGGAGGGTCACTTGCAGTCCAGGGATGGGAAGAAAAGTTTTATGAAATAACCGTTCCATTCCAAGTCATATTTTTACAATGTAAGTACTTAATGCACCGATATAAGTGCAGATTAAGTGCATTACTTTTCTCGGTGCAACTGCTCCTCTTCACCCCGCCTCCAACCCCCCAACCCCCCCCCCAAAAAAAAAAAAAATCGAAGAAAATTTTGATCACATCGATGTCCTTAAATTTCCAAGATTTTTAAATAAAGATTGTTTAGATGCGACTTATAAGGCACGGAAAGTGCCATTTCCGGCAATATGGAAAGGCGCGTAGACGGGGGGGGGGGACAACCGCCCCCTCCACTGAGGTTGTTTTTCTTGTTTTCTACTACTTAAAACGTCTTAAAAACTTTTTCGAAAAGCTTCGCCCGCACTCATCCCGAATACTGATTTTCCCATTCTTACTTCCTGTGAGAAAATTTGGATAAATTATTGTTCCAAAACCCTAGGAAACTCTCACAATCTTCCATCCTCCCCTCCTCCCCCAAGTCCTCTGCACACTCAATCCCAGCCGACTGTTACTGAGACGTCGTGAAGCTATAAATAAGAAAAAAATGTCAAACTGTGATTTTTGTGGTCTGTTTAGTGCTCATCCAGTGTCATTTAAAGAAGCAAAAAGCTTACATTATTTTGAAACACCCTCTAAATTTTTCGAATCTCCTCTTATTTTACTTTCACGTACCTTTAATGATGTTCCAAACATTTAATATCTAAGGTAAAATAAAGATATGCTCTGCATGAATTTAACAGTTCTGTAACAAAAAGTTTGTCACATGATTGAAAAGAACCATTCATGAAACAGGATACCGGGTACACTAATACAAAGTGGGGCGACTACATTTCTCCTTTAAATGGATTATTCTAATGCCCAATCAAGGTCAGTCTATCGCTCTAGGGGCGGTGAAATTTCGGGGTCGCATTGCAAAATCTGCCTTCATTGACCGAAAAACAGGTTAACCGTTGGTTAACACTGGGGTTATATACTCGACTACCCCTTCCCTTCTTTGGAGCACCTCTTTGGGGGGTGACTTTTCTGAATTTTCTTATACCGGTTTCCTTCCTACAGAAGCATGGTGATTCTACTTTTCACAGATGTCAGTGTTTTGCAATTCCAAAGACTAAAAAAGAAGTCACATAACCTTTTGGTGGTTACCTGCATGTCTTGACAAACGTCGCCTTCAAAATTTGATAAATGAAGTTCTATTGCTTACTTATCACGCCCGGAAACATCACAAAACAATTTACCTTGGGATATATCAAAGAAACAAAACCTACACCATAAAGTCGTCAGGTTGTTTGTATTCACATTCAATCAAACAGACAAATCCTTACTGATCAACAGTTGCAAAATTACGATTTTTAAAGGGTCGAGGTCGCAATATCAAGCTGAGACTACGTTATGCCGGTTTTCGTCTTCATTTCTACAGACTGACAGAGGAAAACTTCGCAAAAGCATATTCCTTCATTTTGAAGCGACCAAAGACACAGTGCTGTAACGTCCAAGTCCGTACTCGGATTCGATTCCGAACTCGAGTCCGTATTTCGCCGGCCTTGGAATTGGACCAGGAATGGAGGGTCACCGAACTGGAATTGGCTCGGAATAGGCTAGCTCGACTCAGACTATTAGCTGATTCCGGCCAAGTCCACAAAAATGAAAGTTTCATAAATGTTACCTAAGACTACATTGTTATTGGTGTAGTTAAACAAGTGGTCACATACAGACTGCTAATTTACAGGGTGTACCAGGGTACGAAATTGACACCTCAAAAATGTCCGTTTTCATTAAGAGTAATCGCAAAATAATAATAACAAAATAAAAAAAAAATATATGAGATCCTGCATTGTCAAATAACCGGACTTGGGATTGGCTCAGACTGAGAAGGCACTGGCCACACAATTGGCCCGGAATGGTGGCCAACTGGAATCGGAATTAGCCCGGCAGCCCGGAATTGGTTTGGGTGGACTCCGACACAGCCCTTCAATGACAGGCCATCGTTGCGGTTTTGTTTTATACAGAGGGTAGGGGCAGGATCATTCTAGGGATATCCGAACGTCTGCCTCCTTGACACCCTAACGGGTTGCCATTAAAGGTAATCAAGCAATCTGAAGTTAAAGAAATAAATTGATCACACTTAGCAACATCTGACAAATCTTCCTTTTAACTGCTGACACCGGACTCGTAGTTTGACCTCAGGGATAAACCTTAAATTTTTAAATGTAGTCAGTGCAAACCTGCTTTAAAGCGGCGTGCTTTCTTTTTGTCTTTTCACTTACCTCACGACGTCAGGGAATAAATAACAAAGAAAATCACTTGAAAAAAGGGAGATATCGGGAGGACTAATCAGGCATAGGATCATTGAAGTTTTATGGATATCTGTAGAACTTTGAATATGAAACCAATCAAAACCGCGCATGGGTTAAAGCCTCTCTTGGACCAAAACGACATTTTATTTAAACGAAGTTCATTCTCATCAAGATATAGAACAATTAAAAACAAACATGTCATTTGTGATTACCTCTCGAAAAGCTTACTGCCTTGATCATCGGGGCTTAACACCATGGAAATATTTTGCACGTTTACGCTGCGGGAGAAGCTTGATGTCACTTTACGTTATACACGTACCTTTTACGATGAGACCCATGATACGGGGGTTCTTGCGGCGGAGAGAAAGGTCATTTTTAGTTAAAGTGTACCACCAGGTGTTGTAGCTCCTACAAGGAGCAGAGTCCCCCCCCCCGGGGGTAACATTTGATTTCCATCCAACTGTAGGAACGTTTAGAAAAGGTCACTAAAGAATACGTATGATTATTCTCGAAGCCCCACCTTCATTGCTAGTGAAAATCCCTTGGTATGAGGGTATGCCCCCTGATGTAGAGCGGTAAGTAAAAAGCCCAGTAGAAAGCACGATTCATTCGCAGGATAACCCTGATATTTCAAATGGTGCGTACTTTTCGAGTTATAGAAGACAAATTGGACTCACCCTTTTCTTCTTGTAATAACATGATACCACGAATTCATTGACAACTCACGTTTGAACAGCGTCAAGTACTTCGACTAAGCCTCAGAGTTGTTGACTCGAGTCGCTAACTTGGACTCGGGTCCGACCCGAGTTGCACTTTTCTTGACCAGGGAACTGGAAGACAGCTCCCTGTCTTGACTTGTGACTTGACTTGAACAAGTTTGACTTGACAACATTGAATGACAATGTTTGTTGCCGAGCGGATCAATTTTGCGTAAGTTTATCTAAGAACGGAAACGCAACTTTTGCCTTAATGCAAAAAAGTGGTAACCATAAGTTGCGTGTTGCCACGTGTAATTGTCTTCGAATCCCCACCTCCAAAACTTAATCCAAAATCGCCAAGGTAGTTATCTTAGTGGCCTAATTAGAACATTACAAAACTCACTGGGGAGAAGATTTCAAGGCATCTTTGTTGGAGTAGGCATACTGACATCTTCACAAGAAGCCAAAACACTCAATTTTGGTGACCCTTTGTACTTTGTGTCTGCGGCGCTTGACCCAGCGTTCGCCTTGAATTGGCTAGACTATGATTTCTGGGCATCAGATGACGTTAAGATGGATGTCAATAAATTTGTAAAAGGTAAATTGCCCGTAGTTTTTCTGAGACTAAACGTGTCTTTGTTGTCATTTATGTGAATAAAAACAAATGGAATTAGAATGTTTACAAAAGTTTCTAAAGTGGCTCAAATAATTCAGCGACCTATTATAATATTAAGAGTTTGCATGGGTATTCATAAAACATTATATTCTCTTAAAGGACTGAAACTATTTCCAAGGATTATTTCTGAAAATTACTGCTAATAATCACAGAAATGCACGAAAATTATTCACCATTCGGGTAGACCTGCACGTACACTCTATCAAGAGTTTCATTTTTTCTTTAGCAGTGCAAGAATGTTATCATACCATCTCCTTCCCCTTGTTCACACCCCTCCCTTTCTGTGTGCTTATCTATAGTGTCTTTAAAAGACTCATAAACCAGTACAGTTTTTAGTGTTGTGAGAGCAAAATCCTCCCTTTAGCAGTATGGTTGGTTGTTTGGTAATTTGGAGAAGTTTATTTCAAAAGTGCTATCAAGCTGTGGTGAAAGAATGCGCTTTATTGAAAAGATGTGATGTGGAAAGAGCTTTATTGTTCATGTATTCATTTATTATCATAGCTGCATCGCTTTTCGCTGTAAAAGAAGAAAGTTGACCAAGAGATGAAAATAAACAAAAGAACAGAAAATAAGAGATATTGTGTGCCTGTTTCTTTTAGGAGGGGTTTTCCAGTGTCGTTTTAAGCCATACTTTCATTTCCTGGGTGTCTCTTTTTACAGTTTCAGAGAAAAAGATAAAGGGGGCTTACATTTGGCACATAATGGTATCGAAAAATGTTGAGTAAAGCTGGGGAATATCCCTACATGAAAAGTGACCCTCTCTCATATTGAACTTGGCTAGTCTTTCATTACACAGTTTCTTTAAGTAAGTGTAGATTTAAAGTAGTTTGGGGGTTGAAAAGTTGTTGCTTGGATTTATTTTAGTGTGAAGAAAGCAGTAGCAACCTTTTACTTCTTTTGATGAAAGTTCATTTTAAGGACTAACCCCCCGGTTTTCCCTGGGCTCTTGTTGTATAGTTGTGATTTCAAAAACGATGACTTGACTTGACTTGATAGAAAATGACTTGTGACTTGACTTGATAGAAAGTGACTTGTGACTTGACTTGCCTGAAAGACATGACTTGTGACTTGACTACTTGAAGGCAAATGACTCGTGACTTGACTTGACTAGCAAAAAAATGACTTGCTTACAACTCTACTAAGCCTAGCCTGCCTATTACCTTAAGGAGTAATGCAATGGTCTTACCATTGTTTAGTTATCATGATGATACATACGAAATAATTTTGAACAAGCTTCTATGAAAAACTCGCGAAGCGCGCCGAAAAATAACAGTTTGTGAAAGAAGTTTAATTTTTTCTCACACATCACAGGCGCGGATCCAGACATTTCGAAAAGGGGGAGGGGGGCTGAAAGCCCCCTTGAATATTCTCCTAGATTAATATTATGCTATTTTTCGCGTATTTGTTATTGTTGATGTGGCAAAAAAGGGGGGGGCTGAGCCCGGGAAAGCCCCCCCCCCCTCCCTTGGATCCGCGCCTGCATCAGGTTGAAAAGTTATGTACTTTGTCAATTTTCGAACCATTCATCCTAGGGAAAGGTATTTTTGACCCCGGAGTCTACTTGCACCAAGAAGCTCTCTTACTGCTCTCTGCTTGGACAAACAAAGGTATGACAGTCCACTTGTGTTCAATGTCTAGTCTTCCACGCAAAGCTGCAACGTTACCACCAGTAGTACAAGCACGGAGGTGCCACTTTGACAATAGCTACCTGTTACAATGGTTTCACCTGCTTTATCTATGCCGACGCGGTATACGATACATGCTGCAAGGTGAATATTGTGGCATGTGCTACTAAACTAGTAGAAGTGTTATGCAGTGAATTTACCTAAAATGTCCGCAAAATGATGAACAGGATAATTTGTAAGTTTAAAATTGTTATGACTTAAATTTTAGGTGTTTTTGAAATTATATATATAAAGTGTCTTGCGGGCTGGATCAAAGTGTCTCACGGGACGTATACGACCCGCAGGCTGGACGGTTCCTCATTGCTCTACGTTATCAGTAGAACTTGAGAGTGAGAGAACCTGACTGTACATATGATGCTATTGCGGATACGAAGCTATGGGTGCAAGAACGAGTACAGAAAATGTGATTGAGTACGAACTCAAATACAGCAAGGCATAAATATTGTAGCATCCTGATGTTTTAAAATAGGTTTTCTTTACTAAGCAAGTGCAACAAGCACAACAAGTGGTGTGAAATCGGACATGCCAGTTTTCCCACCCCTTTCTTCGGTAAACATGGGAAGGAGAAATCAAGATACGATTTCTCCTTACTATTATCCACCGATAATGTGGACTGGAGAAAACCAAAGTCAGTGAGGGGGTACTTCAAGAAAGGACCATTACACAGTGTCCATAAATGGACGCGCCCGCACATGACACGGATCCTCTTTTCAATTTAAGTAACATAGCTAGCTCGCTCGTCGACGATTTCTCCGTACCACGGTGGGATAATCCCACGTTGGTAATAATATAACCAAAGATTATATAGCGTCATATCCGTGTCATGTGCGGGCGCGTCCATTTATGGACAGGGTGTTCGAAAATAGACACTGTGTAATGGTCCTTTCTTGAAGTACCCCCTCACTGACTTTGGTTTTCTCCAATCCACATTATCGGTGGATAATGGTAGGGAGAAATCGTATCTTGATTTCTCCTTCCCATGTTAACCGAAGAAAGAGGTGGGAAAACTAGCATGTCCGATTTCACACCACCGCGATGTTCTCGGCTTCCGTAAACAAGGGCCGATGTGTAATAGTCAGTGGCGGATCCAAGATGTTACAGAAGGGGACCTCCTTTGTGAGGGCGAACTTCAAATACAAGCGTCAAATATGCTAGGCCTCACTTGGGGAGGGGTCTAGTGAAAATTTGAAATAAGATACTGCTAAATGGTAATACTTGGCATTTGGCAATAATGCATAAGCAAACATTTTCGAGCATTACAGTCGTTATGTCATGTGACTACTACATTTTCAAAAATAATGTTTGTGTGGCTCACTCTGGTTGTGAAACCTTTTTAGAGCAAAACGAAAAGCAACATGTCATTACAGAATATTGCAGTTCATAAAGATTTCATGCTCATGACAAACCCTTTAATTCAAACATTTTTGAATGAAGGTGAACTGTCGTCTTTTATTTGTGTTTACATGATTTACGTTTCAACCTGTTTGCTGGTGTTGATTTCAGAAGTGCAAACTGTCAAACACACCGTTACATTTTTGACAGAGGTCAAATACGCTTGTCAAAATCTCTCATACCTGAGTGATATTTGACTCCAGGTAAAGTTGTAAGATCAAAGATGACAGTAAATTTTACCAATTTGTCAATCGAATTTGTCAAAAAGGATGCATTGTTTGAGATATATAACCCCCTCGTCATTTGAAATAAAAGTATTGCTCCTATGGTTTTCACATCAATAAAAGATAATGCTATTTATCACTCCGCTGTGACTCATTGGTGGAAAAACAAAATGGGATGAGGAAATATAGGTTGACCAAAAAAGGCGTAGTTTACCCTCTTCCAGTCACTCCCCTATTCTAAATTACGCTCACACCTGACCGTTGATATAAAATTTCAGGGTTTATCAAATCAATGTGTGATGGTGTTTTATTTAAAGTGTACCTAAAGTCTAGAATTTTGAAAAAATATATTTTAGAGGTTGCAAAATGAATCTTATTGATCTAACTCCCATTGTCAAAGCTTGCTCCGTTGCTGAGATATTAAATGTTAAAATTTATTCACCTTAATCCAAATAGTCCGTTGCGCAATAATTTGTGTCCTTCTTGTGGTACAACTCACATTAAATGCTTTTTTTTTTCTTTGAAAATTAAAAGTGTTTATATGACCTTGAACACTTCCTGTTTTGTTGCATGACTTGCTGTACAGAGAGGGCTTGTATAGTCAAGTTATCTGAAAGTCGTAAGGATTCGATCACATTTTGGCACGAGTTGTAGTAACTTTCAGAAAAACAAAGAAGTACAAAGGTTGTAATTTGAGTAGTACAACAATGACATCACAAATTATTGCGCAATCTACCTTTTTAAATTGAGTGAATAAACTTCAACATTTTATATCTCAGCTTAGGAATGTCCTGTGAAGATGGGATTTGGACCACTGGAATTCAGACTTCATGCTCTGTAATATATATTTTTGAATTTTCAGACTTTAGGTACACTTTAATACTCTATTGAGTGTAAGAAGTATATCAATTCACTAACTCGAAATGGTTATACATTTCCAAAAAGATAAGATAACGAGCGTGACAACTGCATTGTCATAATGAGAACTTCCTAATAACACCTCCCTCCTTGTTTACGATTTGAACCAGACAATTGTCAACGACCTTTCACCGCAATAATCTTGGCATACTAACAGACTAAAGAGGAGTTTTTTTAAGGTTAAAGCAAAGTTGTGTTGACAAGAAATCAGTTCTTCAGCTTCTGCAATCGGTCAATGGGCCTACAACATGGGGAGGGGATTTCATGCAGAAAATGTGCTATTTCCGGCAAAATTTATTCTATTTATTTAGGATACGGTGCTTAAAAATCCAGGGAGGAGTACTCAGCTCCCTACAACTATTTAAAGTAATCCTGTACAGCTGTATGCCTATGCATCGGCTGACAAACTTTCCAAGTGGTATGTGATATTTCAATTTCATGTACAAACCTGAAAGTGTCATATAGGCTACCGCAAAGTAACCATCCTTTGTTACATTATCAAGAATAAATGTTTTTCTTTACAATGGAAACGCCAGCCACTATACCCTGTAATAACTCAATAGTATACCCAAGCTTGACTGTTTAAAAGGGAAGAAACTCAAAGAGGTGGTACAAAATAAATAACCTTTAATTCTACACGCTTAAAGTATTGCGATATCTCTTTGCAGGAAAAAATGGCAAAATTTCACGTTAAAGGAATGAATTTAAAGGGCTGATATTGCTTTTCTTTTCATTTAGCATAATGAATTATTCCCCAAGTGCAGAGATAAATCGCAAGACGAAGCTGGTAAAGGTCGGTTCAAATTTGAACCGATCGGGGTCGGAGGGGCAACTAACCGAAATCTGTTCAAATATTTAACTAGACTTGGTTCAAAACTGAACCGAGTTGGTTTAACTTTGAACCAAATCTAGTCAAATTTCTGAACAGATTTGGTTAGTTGCCCCTTGAACAGACCGTTTTTAGAGTGTACCTATCATGACAGTCCACATATAAGTGTGAAGAAATCAAGATGTCGAGGCCGACATAAGAGCTTTCGTGAAACAAATCTTTGTTCTTTTAAATTTAAATGTGCACGAAAGGAACCCAACAAATGGAATCGTGTACATACCTGTGCTTCTAGAAAGGCCCCTTTGGTGTACGTACCGCCTCCCACATAAGTAATGGTGGGCAGGTCCTCGTTGAGCAGTGAACACTTATGGTTATCTGATGAAGGATTACGTAATTGATCCACAACGGCGTGGACCCTGTGACGTGACGAAAAGGTTATTATGGCCACACGGGCCGCCCATTGAGCAACAGTAAAATCCGCTAGCAACTTTTTTACGAATTTGAGTTCATTGAAGAAGTTTTCTTTCCCAACGCTTGACGAGCTATCTACAAGAAAAACTAATTCAACTTTTCCATTTGGAACACTTCTGAGTTTATGGACGTGTTTCTTGAGGAGTGTTCCAAGAACCTCTATCTTAGAGTCACTGTTCGTGTTTCCATCAACATTTACCTGACGCCAAAGACTCTTGTAGTGGTCCAATTCCATTTTCCTCATGTTAAAAACTTTCACGGTTTCAGGTGCTACTACTCCTGCTATGCGACCGTCTGACCGCGTAATTAGACGTGGCACATTTGCTGTTAAGTTGTGTCCATTTGTGGTAAGGGACATGCTATCATTGGTAATTTGCGGTAAAACGATTCCCATTATCACTTGAAAGAACATACAACAAATTAATAGTGTGAGATGATGAGCCCACAACGCCATCATTATTAGTTACTGTAGTTTACCATGTACTAGTAAGCAATTCACACCTCAGAGATTCAGTACAACTTGGAATGGAAGAAGCACTCCTTTTATACCCTATTGTTTGCAAGTATCATCCGTGAAGCCTATTTTTTGCAAGTATCATCCGCGAAGATATGATTATGTACTCCAATTTAATATCTACGAGATTACAATGCATCTCGTGGTGTACTCCATAGTCACATGATAGGATCGTGTATATCCTTCGAAACACGAACAATTTTCAAAGATAATTGATTCTATTCATAGATTTTCTTTTATTTCCGTCCAGTATGAAAATGATCGTATTTTTGTCAAAACGTAGAAGACAAACACCTGAGAGGTTACCTAATAGAGGTGAGAGGAGGGAGTAATTTACCTGTACACCCCGTTGTCTCTGTAAATAAACACGGCGTGAAGTCACAGCGAGCGCACTGTGCCCTAAGGTAATGCTTTCTGAACCGTCCGGTCTTTCTGCTTCAGTGCGATCGTTGTACAATTTCATTCAGATATGTTGCAAACACGGCTAATGCGACATTTAGTTGTCCATGGCAAGTCTTGAGTTCGTTATTCGTTCGTTTTTAATGCCACTTATCTTAACACAAACCGGACAATGATAGCACTGAACAACCTCCGGTTGATCCCGTAATTGTCAGGTGTGTAGTGAAAGAAAGTTCATTGCAACATGAAGGTGAGCAAACCATGATCGAGATACTGCCATTTTACACCCAGACTCCTAGTACGTTCATCTTTAGTATCTAAACAATAAATCATGCTTTGATAGAAACATAGCCCTGTCATTTCCTCCTTTTCCTGTCAGACAACTGTTAGCATATTGTTGACACTTTAAATGAAATAGCGTCGCACCAAGATTGTTTTAATTTTACATCGCATGAGAGGTAAGAGGACTGAATATGATGATTCTGTTAAAACCACACAAACACAGAATAATTAACTATCAACAAATACCTCTTTCATGCAGAGTTTTTGTGAGCTCTTTACTACACTTTTGTCAGAAATCTGACTCGCCATGATTATATTTTGTGATATTCCACCTATTTTATCTTTAGTAAGTTGCTGAATTTGGGTTACGGGTAAGCTCCAAAGTAAGACTGATGCCAGGGGGACAGGCCGATATTCGTAAGGTTTTTTATTTATAAGGGTCGTTATTCATAAAAAATCAATGATAAAAAGGTTCATTTTTCATAAGGTTCGCTACTCAAAATCGAGAATAAGGTTCGTTTTTCACAATCGAAAAAAAGGTTCAATGTTCATAATAAAAAAGGGGGGGTGGTTATAATTCATACTAAAAAGGGTTCGTTATTCATAATTCAGGAAAAGGTTCAATACTCATAATCGAAAATAAGGTTTGCTATTCATAATCGACAAAAAGGTTCTTTATTTATAATCCAAAAAAATTTCGACTAGTCTCTTTGAAAGGCCGTTTACTGTCAATCTAAATATATAAAACGCTGTCAACATGTTGTAGACAACACATTGGCCTATCATCCCTGCGAGTTTAAAGGGTGTGTCCCTGCCACGAGATACAGCAAGCCTTTAAAGAAGCCTTTAAAGCTGGAAAAACGCTTTTCCCCATAAGTTGAATATTGAACCATTTTTCCTGTTATGAATATCGAACCTTTCTTCCGATTATGAGTATCGAATCTTTTTTCTATTATTAATAACGATCTTTTTTTCTATTATGAATAACGAACTTTTTTTACGATTGTAAATAATGACCTTTATGAATAATAAACCATTTGACTAAAGAACCTTATGACTAAAGAACCTTATGAAGATTGACCCTTATGAATGAAAAACCTTCTAAATATCGGGTGGACCCCGGTGCCAGCAGCTTATTTTCTTAGGTGGATTCTTGAGAGATGTGCGATTAAAATAAGCTGAAATAGTAATAATGTAAACTGCTACACTTTGTTGACGATTTGCTCATGGCACTGCTTGCTTGTTTGCACTATAAAAAACTGTTTGATGGTTTCCCGTTAGCTTTCGTATCCCTTCTGATTCCTACCTCATTTAGGGAGTAATTTTAAGGTAAACACTACCATCAGGATTTGTTTAAGAATCAATTCATTCAGGTAGGCGTTTCTCGAGATGGGCTTTGCCCTTAGTGTATACCTTCCGGCTGTAAAGAAATGCAATTAGTGTAAGTGGTAAGCTTTATAACAAGCTGCGATAAGGGAGCCGTTATATTTATATAAAATAACAACTCCCTGCTCCGATCGAGACGTTAACGAATAGGAAACTTTATTGAGGAACATTATGTCTGAGGTAAGCAAAATTTCATACATGTTAGAACATGGCTTACATATATACAATTACAGCCATTTCAAAACTAGACAGCTGGGTTTTTTTCTCTAGAAATAAGGCTACTGCTTTGTAGTCCATGACTGATATGTTCACTCAAACTTGAAAATTTTCAAATGTTGCAGCATTCACGGTATTGAAATGCGTAATATTTGGCTGGAACACTCTAAAAAGCGTCCTGACCAAATCGAACCGAAAACGGATCAAATGGGCACTTAACCGAAAAGGGATCAATATTTGACTAGTTTCGGTTCAAAACTAACATTTTCTGTTCAAAATGAACCAAATCTATTCAAATATTTGACCAGATTTCGGTTCAGTGCCCATTTGAAGGGATTCGGTTCAATTCTGAACCTGACATTTTAAGAGTGAAGAAATTGCCCCTGTCAGAGTTTACTCGTGAAGCTAAATGGCTTAACAATGATAAAAGCTACTTTCTGTTTGTGTCATATTCATGCAGTGTAAACGCAGTGTTACTTTAAAGATCATAGCCTGTTTAACATTGAGCAGATTGGGGAGGGTTTCCCAGGTTGCAAACCTAGCAAATAATAAATATTATCGAAGGATAAACTGGTTTATACATTTATTCTGCTTCCGACCCAGGTTCCTGGCTTCATGTGATGGCAGATAGGTGTTTGTTTCGACTGAAACCTTCCGCACGTGGGTTAGCTAGCCTACAGTACCAATGAATTGTTTGACCACGGTGCTGCAGGAAGGAAATTTACATAATGTTTTTAATTTTGATCACTTCCCGTTGGAATAAAGTCAATTGTCATCACCTATAATTAATTTATGGTACATTTCATACGATTGTTTTGATTGGCCACATTTAAGTGTACAACCCCATGAGCTCTATTGATGATCATCCCTGTCGGGAAAGTAGCTTTACGCGGGTGTCACGTGATCAGATTAGGATGGAGGTCTATCTGCAAAGAGAAAGCTGCATACTTAATACGTTATGCTGATGGCCTACGTGGTGGATTTAGGTGGTGGATTTTCATTCGGCAAGATGAGCTCTTCACCGTTCTATTGTGTACATGTCCGTTGACAGATCGCATGTGATTTATACACACTTATAACATACATCAACCCTTTCTTGTACTACTTCTTTAGCAAGAGGTGTTCACACTGACAGCATTAGCTATTTTCGAGAAAGAAGAGTATCAAATACTACGAGCTTTTACTCCGTGCCATGCACGGGAATATCCACACAGAACTGTAGCTTTTATCGAAAGGGACCAAGATTTTCTCAGCACCTTGATTGGATGGTTGTGTAGGTAAACATCTTCTACCAAAAGTTGGTTATATATTGGTGTTTTGCTGTTACAATTTTACAAATCTAACACCCTTGCATCTTTGTATGGAGGCGCGGATCCAGAAGGGGGCGCACCCGGCGCACCCCCCCCCCCCCCCCAGCGATATGAAAAAATGAGCAAATAGACATGGAAAATATGCTTCCCACCAGATGCGTAAAAGTAAAAAAAAAAAAAAGGTCTTTAAAATTTTGAAGACCTTTCTTTTTTTTTGCTCGTCGGACTTCCCGGCGATGGGAAGCTTCGATGGGAAGCTAGTGAAGAAGAAAATACACGTCCAAAAGAAAACCAGTCCAAAGGATTCCGTTTCCGTTTCAATATCTCATAACCCAGGCAACTTTCGATAATACCTCATTGTTTCCTGATGTTTTTGCTTGTTCATATTTACAGACAGTAGGACGCAGAGGATGTAACCTTTCGAGTTCTTCCTGGAAATTAGGAAAATAACATTATGGTTCTAGCACCTGACATCCGAATAAAAGTCAAACTATCATTTTGCAAATCACTGAAGCACATACAAAATAGCTGAGAGCCAAAACCTAACTGTATATTTTTGGTCAGCTGATATATAGAGGGATTTCAGTCACGTGGCTTTAACCAACTAGACGCAATTTTGAAGGGCAAGATCGCGCGTCTTTTTTGTTTTGCAGGGCAAGATCGCGCGTCTCTTTGGTTTTGACGGGCACGCGTCCATTGTGTCACAGTAGTATCTATGGTTATGCCGTGCGCGTGAGCTGTAAGTTCGCTCACTGCGTGTGTGTTTTGCCCTTCAGTGCCTGGGAATCCATTGCGCGTGACGTCACATGAAATCCCCTATACCAGTAAAAGCTACCATGTTCGTAACGACCATACAATCTGACAATAGTTCAGGCCCGTAGCTAAAGGCGATATACAGTTTTTAGGTGAGTCGAGTATGTTATAGTCATAGTGGTTTTCGTCCGCAAAAATGTTCGTATGGTGACAGTTCTTGAAGGGCCGCACGTCTTCTGTCGCCCACCCCTTCGCACAGTCGCAACGGACGTGCAATAAATAATTCGTCTGTTCATTGAGGGTCAATTGAATGTTTACCATGAATTCCAACTATTTCCTGGACTGTTATTACACTACATGGTAAAAATGGCCATAAGGTTTTAAGCCTGGTATTAACTTACACTGAATTTTCACCTATTGCTCAATGACATGAACATATGATAGTAGTTACGGTAAGGAGATGAATTTATAAATTCTTTTTAAGCAATGCTTTCTATCTGCATTGTGGCTTCAGCATCTGCCGATCGTTTCTCTAAGCTTCAATCGGACTCATGGGCGTCAATCCTGGGGGGACGGGGGGACAAGTCCCCCACATTTCGATGGGTGGGGGACACAATATCAAATGTCCCCCCACATTTTCGTAAAAGAGTAGTGTCGTGGCTCTAATTGACTTGCTTTTTGAGTGGCATGTAGGTTTGTTGAGCAATTGTTAAGTATCTCGATGCAGATTCTGAATGCAGATTTCGTCAGGAGAATCTTATTTAATGACAAAATTTCGGCGCGTTTCGCGCGCAACCGTCACGGTTTGCACTCCTTCTCATGACCATTAAAAAGGTAATTATACATAGAACATTCTGATCACAACACTCTCCGAAAACAGACATACATTTCCAAACATCTAAAGAGGCCTCGCATCAATATGGGATCATTCAATCTGTGGCGTACGCAGAGGGGAGGGCCATTCGGCCATGCCCCCTCACTTATTCCGATTTTTTTAAGTTCCTAAAAATACGTAAATTTTTTAACACAAATTTTACTTCAAAAGGTAGCATTTTTGGCACCAGATTGCATGTAAGGACACCAAATTGTCAAAATTTTTCAAAGGGGAGGGGGACACCCCATTGGGCCATGCTGATGCCTATTTTTTAATTCCTAAAAATGCGTAAATTTTTTAACACAAACTTTGCTTCGAAAGGTAACATATGTGGCACTAGATTGCATGAAAGGACACCGAATTTTTCAAAAAAATTTCAAAGAGGAGGGGGACACCCCTCCCCTTAGACCCCTCCCCCAGGCCGGCAGTCACACAACATACTCCTCCCTCCCCCCCCCCCCCTTGAGAGGAATCCTGGGTACGCCACTGCATTCAGTCTAATTTGTAGCATGATGTCGAAGATTAAAAGTACGTTGTTGCCGTTAAACATTTTTCAAAAATTTTTACCGAGCGCTTCGCCGAAGCCATTATCGGTATAGATGGTGATTATTAATACACTTACGACTAAAAAGCATTCTGAAAACGCCCTTGCTAGTCCTTCACACCTTTGCTATACTACGATCAGCTCCAAAAATATCCCAAAGATAGCACCATTTTGCATCTAAGCAACCTTAAATTAACAAAAATTTCTTAAAGGGGGCTCCCCTCCCCTTAGACCCCTCCCCAGGATGACACCTTTATATAGTGACAAAGGAAGGATCCCCACTGCTGTATGCCCCCTGTGGACTGGGGGTTGTAGAATATGCCCACGGTATTTCCCGCCTGTCGTAAGAGGCGACTAAAGGGAAGGACTTGCACCGTATTTGAGCTATATTTGAAACCAGACTTGAACTTGAACCGCATTTAAACTTTTTCGTTTTATCTAGTTGACACTATATAACACATTCGTGTTGGTGTGTCGTTAATCTCATCTAACTAATCCACTGCTGTATACAAACGCAGGGTGCATAAAAAGTGCAGTTTACGCGCCGTCACTGCAGATAGTGAAAATATCCAGCCAGTCGGAAAAATTAGAATTCACTAAATTATGGACATTTTTCAGCCATATACGAACAGCTCCAAAAATATCCGAAAGATAGCACCGTTTTGCACCTAAGCAGCCTTAAATTAAAAAAATTTCTCAAAGGGGAGGGGACGCCCCCTCCCTACAAACCGCAGAGCGCATAAACAAAGTGCAATTTACACGCCTCCACTCAGTTGGAAAAAACATCCAGACAGTCGGAATTTGGGACCTTCACACCCCCAAACACAGGGGCGGATCTAGGATTTTTCGTTAGGGGGGCGCGCTGACGACCAAACATCAGCCCGAACGACTATCTAAGCGGAGCGCCACCATCGGTTGGCGCGGAGCGTACAGAAAATTTTGAAAAATCGCGACCCCTCAGATAGCCGGAAATGGCATTTCCCAGGCTTGTAAGTAGAGTCTAAGCAGTCGATATTTTGAGCTTTCGTTTGCCAAAAAATTTTCCCTTCAATTAAAAATGAGAAAATTGCAAAATGATTAGAAAATCACCAAATAAAATGCAGGGGCAAAGTCTATTTATTCATAATTCCCGTTCTTGACCGCCGTCATGGAGTGTCCCCTTTCCTTTTGAAATTTTTTTGCTGTCCCGAAGGGCTTAAAAAATCGTGCTATAATTTGCTTCTTTTCACACTAGATCCATGTGCTGAAAATGTCTTGATTTTCATTCTATCAATGAATAATATTATTCATAATTTTTACGAAAAACGAAATACGATGTGGACGCCTACATTGTTCTGTTACTCTGTTTCGTCATAGTTTTCAATATCATAAAAAGATCACAGTTGTGAAGGAAATATTTCCCAATTACCCTCCCCCTAGCTCTAGGCCTCTAACCCTCACCCTTCCACCCGAACAACATCCCATCCGTCCCTCCTCTCGCCGTTTTATTTTTGATCCCCTTCATTTTTTCAACATCGTCGACCGCGTCCCTAAAATTTCTGTGCGGGCATTCTGCCCCCTGCTGGCTAGGTCAGTGAAAACATGTACCACTACCATTGGATGAAATGGTCTTGTACCTTTTTGGGACAAAAAACCATACAACGGAATTGAAATCATGCTTATGACTGCGTATCTTTTACGACACTTGTCCGAACTGAAGGTCCACTGAATTTATGCCACTGTCTATATTGCTGCCCGAACTCCCGAATATAGATGAATTTACTCTGTGGCGTGCCCAGGAATTTGAAGAGAGGGGGAGACGTAGCCCATAGACAGACTCTCAGCGCTCCGCGCCACCTTCGTTTGGCGCGGAGCGCAAGGAAATTTTGGCTCAAAATGCCTCCCAGATAGCTGGAAATGGCACTTCCCAGGCCTATTTACCGCATATAAATTTGGGGAAACACTAGCAATATTGTAAAACATAAACATAGAATACTAGAAATAAGGTGGGACTGTCCCCTTCGCCCCTCCTCCTTGGCCTATAATAGATGATTAATTAGATGATTAATTATAATCATACTCGTCAAATTATATATCAATAGATGATTTACCGTTTTTTTTTTCAGAACTGCTATTTATTTAGTGGTAAACCTTTGGAAGGTAAAACAAGTTTCAACAGAGGTGCGCAAGGATTGATTCTTTGCTGTCCTGGGGAGGGGTCTAGAAACTTTTGCCTACTAGAAAGAGAGCTGAGATGTAAAATGGTGCTATATTTGAAACATTTTGAAGCATATTGAAACACACATGGGAGAGCGCGCCTGTTGCTCCGCAAGAGTAGGTCAGACTGCTCCCGATTTCCCCCGACCAGTTGATTTTCCTCCGACAACTTATAGAGGTGGGGCCCATGGCCCACCCGTCCCCCCCCCCCCCAATGCGCACGCTACTGGGTTTACCACTAACACCTTCTGAGAAAAACCGGTATGTCACGTTCCAAGATGGCTTTGAAGAATTTTCAGGCGGACTTATGGGAAGATTTTCTCACACTAAATTCATATGTGAAATTGAAGAAAAAAATGCTTTTACCGTTGCCCGATTTGGGGTTAAAAGCACTGCAGCCTATAAGTAGCAAGTTTTGCACAATTGACGGTGGCCCACATTGAAAAATGCAAAATCGTGACCACACATAGCTGCCCGAATACGTCCCAACTAAACTGAATCTTCGCCTTATGATGACTACTGGTAGTATTGTCATAAAGAAATATGACACGTCACTGAAAAATGGTCTTTGATTAATTTCTTTGGGCAAAATTTTGGGCTTTGTGTACACCTATACACCCTCCGTCTGTCAGTGTAATCTAGCAATTGAAAACATCCCAGAATTTTTTTACAACTGTCGCGGGAATATTCTACCATTTGGGGCAAAGTTTAGTTTGCACGGGACTATGAAGTGAGACTGAGGAAAATTGTTGTTCCATAAGCGACCCGCATGTGTCGCGAATTTTTGTGTTCTTTTCGTTTCGTCATGAAATTTTTACTTTGACTATGATGCTTTTTTTATGTTTCGGGCAAATGTTTCAAAGAATTGGGAGATTCGGACTTTTCGGGCAAAGTGTTGCGCAAGACTATAAAAAGAGGCTAAGGAATAAAAGTTTTTTTGACGCTTTTTAATTTTTCTGGCAAATCTTTGGAAGAATTTGGGCACGATAGGAATTTTGAGTGGAATTAAAACATGCGAGATTTTTTAAGACTCAAATAGCTGTGCAAACCCATGCCAGAAATTAAAATCTTGTGGAAATTTGGGGACAGTCTGCCCTCTGCCCCTGCCTTGTACGCCTATTTGACAAATGACCAGTTTGGAGTTCGACTTTCCCAGTATCTGTAAGCCGTAAGCGATCATTGGTTCGGGCGTAGCGTAAGAGTGAAATTTTGCAAAATGAGCCTCCCAGATTGCAGGAAATGGCCCTTCCCATGCCCTATAAGTTGCGAGATACGGTCGAGATCTTCGATGTCACCCTGTTGCCATTCCATCGGAAAACTTGAAACTGTATACTTTTAAACTGCCATTATTTTGTAGCAATTATAAGACAATACAACATGATGAAGAATCAAGTAGGCGAAATGATCCGTTCTACGAAGGTAAAAAAACAAACCTTGGAAAATTTTAGGGGGGGGGGGGCGCGCGCCGGGTGCGCCCCCGTCTAAATCCGCCACTGCCCAAACATGTCACCCTAGCAACGGGCCTGGTCGGGTCCATGATCTCCGACAATGATCCACGCTGCGAAGCGTTGTTTCAGCTATTTTGGGACATGATGAAAATAACATCTTCAAGCAATTCCGTGGACTCCGTGTATTTCACCTGGCAAATCATCTATGATGGTCATGTTAACTTTGAAATGATAATTAATTCTTATTAGAATAGGGCGTCAGTCATCATAAGGGGGGGGGGGAGAAAAGGGCCTATAGGAAGACACCCCTCTTCAAAACCAAAGGGACTGGTTTATGCTAAGTCATGTATGTCCCCCGTCCCCCGCCCCCCCCCCACACATTTGAATACGGATTGACGCCCCTGATCGGACTATCAAGGTTTGAGATTAACGGTCGCTCGCTAGCAAAATCTGAGTAAAACATCATCGTACTAGTGTGAGCGCGATTACAACGTGATAATCCAAGATTAACAACTGTCGATTCTAAATTCAAAACAACAGTCAGTAATACCAATGAAAATGTCAACAACAGGAAAAGTTTATTTAGTACGTCAAGTTTCTAGCTGAAAAAAGGACTCCTGAAATAGGATAAAAAGTTTAGGTAGCAAATTTGAGTCACTGCAAAGTTTCTTTTTTGTTGAGACATTCGGACAGTGAAAAATGGCTGAGGACTACCCAATAGTGTGGTTAAATGAAACCGAGTGGCCAGAGAAAATAAGTTATGGGAAACCTCTGGTATTCTATTAGGGATAAATTAGGTATACGAATGAACGTTCATTTAGTCTGAACCGTTGTGTAAAGAAAGTGTTAGAAGAAGTCTTCAGAATCATTTGTGAAAACAAAATACGACTTTCCTTACAAGTTTTGCTTCATGGATATGTTCCAGGGGCGGCGCCACAGGGGGCTAGGGCGACCGCCCCCTTTCAGTTGAAAGAAAAGGGGAAAAGAAAAGAAAAAGGAGAGGGAAAAGAAGAAAAGGAGAAAACGAAAGGGAAGAAAGGAGAAAGAGAAAGAAGAAGAAAAGAGGGGTGGGTGGGTTTATAGGCCTATACCCAATACATATGATTTATCCAGAGCTTCCAGGAGGCCCTATTCCGGTGTTTGCCAGCCTTTAGATACCCTTTTATAATGCACAAACATAGCAAAGGAAAATTTTCGTTATAGTTCAAGAATGTTTCTGTGGACTCCACGCAAGTAGTATGCGTTAAAACTTTCCCGGAATAGAAGGCAGTAAAGTAGCTAAAAGGAGCCTGGGTTTTAGGAGGTTTGTTGACAACATACCTTTCTATTAGACAGCATACTCTCCTCTTTCACCTAACCAAAAATTAGAATTAACTAAATTATGGACATTTTCCAGCCATATATATGAGTTCCAAAAATATCTCAAATATAGCACCATTTTGCATCTAAGCAAGCTTAAATTAACAAAAGTTTCTCAAAGGGGAGGGGACCCCTCGCCTTAGACCAGGGGTCGGCAACCTTTCGGGGACGCCGGCCAAATTGCTATTTGGCGAATTAGCGGAGGACCAAAGGGGTAGTTGAAATAGCATTGTTACGAATTCAATAAGCGAGGCAGGCCACAACAAACTATGAAAATGGTTTTGTATGGGTGAGACAATGTGGGCACTATACACTGCACTTTACCTTAACACACTGCAACGGGCCGGGCCGACTGCATGCACTTCTCACGTTCAATCGCGATCGCACAGCGGTCATTGTACAGTGCAGAAACTGTACCCCTTTATCTGTATATAATGTGTAATTAGTGGCACAGTGTTTCACACCCAGTTTTAGTTATTTATAGCTTTAGGGAAACTTTAAGCTATAGGTTCTCTGGAGGGGAGGCGTATACGGGAATTTGATAGTTGAAATAAGTATTACAGACATGCGTGGCTAGGCGTTCCAGTATTGCACATTGTGCTTTTTGTACGCGATTTTGACTGCTCTCCGCGGGCCGGATTCTTGACACCGGCGGGCCGGACTTGGCCCGCGGGCCGTAGGTTGCCGACCCCTGCCTTAGACCCTGCCCAGAACGGCACATTTATTTAGTGACAAAGGAAGGATCCCCCACTACTGTATACAATTGCACGGGTGCATTAAAAAGGTACATTTTACGTAGACTTGGGGGGTTTAACTGAGCCGGCATTACGACGCCATCTGTGGTGCCCCCATCACCAAATCCTGGCTGCGCCACTCCAGCCACATATGATCATTTCCAAAAATATCCCAAAGATAGCACCATTTTGAATCAAAGCAATCTTAAATTAACTAAAATTTCTCAAAGGGGAGGGGACCCTCAGACCCCTCTCACAGGACGGCGATCACTCACCTTATGCTTCCCCCTGTTAAAATATCCTGGCGTCGCCCCTGTATGTTCCTATTCAGATTTTGACATTTCGCTTAAATGAAAAAAAAATTCAATGCCTTTTAGAATACAAACTTGACACAAACGTAATGACTTTGTCTATGTGATTTTAAGGGAGTACTTGATAAAATGAAAAAGAATCTCGATATGTGACTTCCTATTAGAGACTTACTACCGGCAATTAAATGTCCCTATAGTTGCTGCTCCTTCATTTTGAAACATGTTGGCTTCATGAAAGTACTAGTGGGACTAAAGCCAACCTGACAACAAAGTGCTATGATGACCAACGTTAGTACAGTTGAACAGATTTTTAATAAATGTGATAGCAACATACAAAGATTAGGAAGCGGTGGAAGTAATAACCCCAATAGTAAATAATCAAGTGCTCTACCTCGCTGTGTATTCCTTGACCTTTGACCCCAGCGTATCAACTGGGAAAGGAATCAAAGTTGCATACACTTAGTTTATGTTATAAAAGCACTTATAGGAGAAAACATCCGCATTTATTCCACCAATTAAGGCAATTCTGTAAATTGTAAACTCCGTAATTGCCAGTACCTGGCAAAAATATGATGAAACAATAGCTATAAATGATGCAATAGATTGATAACAGATAAGAAGGTTGATTTCAGATAGCGCCATGATAAATAAATTGAGAATGTTTAATCGTCCATTAAAGGTAATTTCATCACTGGAAGTCTTTAAGATATGTCTGCTATTTTGCCATATACAAGCTGTTTTGCGTTAATACTACTGCTTTGCGTGCCCAATATTTTTGCTGTTACAACCGGTTCCTTCGTTTATTTATAAGATTTGATAACCTCCGAATGTAATGGGAAGTGATGGCATCAAAGTGATCAATGCTATTAATGGAACTCTATTTTCGAACGCACAACAATAGCGCTACTTATCCAAACAGAATTTGATTGGAACCAATTGATTCCAAGTGACTGGCGTTTTGGTGAATGCACCGCCAGCATTTATTTGGTATGTTGTGTTCGTTCAAGTTAAACATTAACCTATGGTACGTACTTTACCTATAACAAGGCTAGAGCCCTACATGTTCAGAGCTATTGGTAAAGTTTGTTTAGGGATCCCTCCGTAGTCTGAGAGAAAGTTGATTTCTTCTGGTTTCTGATTTAATGAGAAAATCATTCAGATAAAGAGGAACGGTGAAAGTCAATTCCGGCACTGTTTCTGTTAAGCCGTGGAAGCTAAAAGTCTTATTAATTGTGCTTCTTAAGTGTTTGTAAAGCAGATATTTAGAACATGTTTGAATTTTGCACTCTTTACTTTTCCTTTTAATCTCTGGATAGCACTCTGTATGATCTGGAGTCTGTTGCAGGCGCATACTTTTGGGGGTGTACAGGGGTCCTCATGCCCTGAAAAATGATTAAAAAGGCAATTAAGAAAATAAAGACTAAGGATTGAAGACAACTAGAGAAACTTTCCCTAAACCGTATTTATGAAGTAGATCGAATTGTTGGTACTGAACTTGTGGACTATTCTCTTCTTTGTTGGTACTGAACTTGTGGACTATTCTCTTCTTTGTATCCAGGTTAAGTTTAAATCACCTTCAGTAACAATCCAGGGAGGAGGTTGAAAACCAAGCTGATGGCTGTAAAATAAGAGGAGCAACTGTATGGTTTGGCAATGATGTTATCTACAGACAAATGAATGTAAATTTATAGTATGGCGGTAAATATACAGGGCAGGAAAACAGATGGTTAACATGAAACTGCAATGACGAATTTGTTTTGAAAAGTGCAATTTCCTGCAATCTAAGGGGTATGGAAAGAAAAATCCACACCTGTTTTGGGTTTTAAGTATATGAGGATAAGATGAGAAAATTCCCTGCGATTTACAGCTAAGGTCTTCAGGTCTTAAATGTCTTTAATCAGCCAGTCCTTATGCTCTAAAAAAGGTCGGTGAAGTTTCCCAATAAATGTTGGGTTTGTGGTTATCGGAGAGGCTGGTTACCTAGTTAAGTGGTAACTAACCCAACTTTTTATAGTGTACATAGCAAATTAGACTGGGTGCAAAGTCTAAACTTGGAATAAATAAAACTCGGAGTACATTCCAGTGAAATGTTCCTACTCTACTTCGAATTAAATCATTCTTTCTATTCTTACTGAAAATTTGTGCTGTGACACTGCTCTAATCGTGCCACATTGCAAGTTTCCAAAAGGATTTTCGGGAGTTTGAGTCATTGGTAGTATGAAGAATAAATAACAACGTTATTTGGCTTGATGGACAAAATCAATTTGAATCAAGTTAGCCCTAAGGTTTCGGGTGACAGTATAAGACCATCAGAAGGTTTATAGAAGCCGTGATTTTTAAGAGGGGTAAAATATTCCTTCATGTCAACTTAAGTTCAAGTTATTCAATATTCTCATGAGAATGTACAAAACGTTTTATCATAGAGTACAGCAGGAAAGGGCGAGTGTTGACTTATGATATCATATTTTCTTGTTATTCTTTTAGTCCTCTCGAGATTAAAAACAAAGATGGCATTGCATTGTGACCCGAAAGACACTAAACTAATTTATCATCTTCTCTTAAATAAACCAACAACTACACGGAAGTACAAAGAGGGCACAAAACAAAATCTGTTTTCAGGATGCCCAGAAAAAATAGGTCAGACTGCCGAGGGGACTGAAGTCACGTTAATCAAAAATACAAATAAAGGAAAAATCACCAGTTCAGAATGCTCTATGTTCACAAGAAGATGGTTTCAACTGAAAGTCACTTTCAGAGACACAAGGCAAAATGGCAAACAACGACAAATAAATGTATGAACTTTCTATAAGTATAGTACCGACGATACTACATTTGCTTAATGTACTTTGCGAAGCCTATAAGCCCTTACACAAGATTTGCTTTATGTAGCCAATTAAAAAAAATTTATCTAAGAGACTAACTCCATATGTTTTACAGGCCGAACTTTAGGACAGGCACACGGTAGCATAACACACGTTTAAAATGAGGCACAAATACAAATGTAAGATCCTCTTTAAATTTCTTAGATATGGGTCGACTTTACAAAGGTATAGAAACTGAAAAATTTGTAAAATACGACTTACAGGGTTTTGATTAAATGTTGACTTAATACAACCAAGGAGGTGATATTAGATGGAGATTTATCGAATACTCTTTGTTTGAACCCTACTAGCTGCCGACAATAATCTCTCTTGTGTGTTGTTCTTGATAATTCAATAGGGGTAAAAGGTGTTAGGAAGTAAAAACAAGTGGGGTACGTCGTCTGCTACATCTTGAAGAGATGATCTGGAAATGTGCCTGTTACCTTAACATTGCCAGGTGCTTATGCTGTAAATTAATTTGACAGTTTCGACGTGTTCCAACGCTATTTACAACATATTTCTCTAGTTCCTTATAACTTGCTCAATATGGGTGTGTCTGCATGCGAGGGAACGGGGAAATTAGTCAAAATCCAAGCGAAGTTTAGTCTTATACCTCTTTTGCTCATATGCATAAATCATGAGCATTGGCTTTTTTTTTTTTGCTAGCATCGTCAGGTTCCTTGGCAATAAACAGTCGTTTTGAATGTCAGAACAGTGTTTCGTACTTGACTACGGCAACTAGGTAGACATTAAAGCATTGTTCCAAATAATCCTTTTTGTGGGGGTCACTGTAGGTATGAATGATGCTGTCTAGATATTAGACTATTAGACAAAGGAATTTAATGCCTTTTAGTTCAATAATCCCCAGTTAAAGGATTTAATAGTCCCCACTCTGAGGTTAGTGTAATTGGATTAACATAAATTAAAGTTTTCGATTGGTCTCCATCTAATATCCTCTCCCTGATACAACAACCTTCCATCGAAGACAAAGTCATCGCCCTCTTTTAAAAATGATTATGTGATGGTTCTGTTTGTATATCATCATCAAGGTACAGCACACTAGTTTACTTCCGTCATGAACAAACCGTAGAGGCGAAGTAAGGAACACATTAAGGAAGCAAGGCGCCGACTCGGTTGAAAGACAACTACAAAGTTTACACAATAAAAATGGGTTGGCTGATATTTGAGATGGAAGCTGTTTGTCCGAGGTTGTTATTATTCGATTACCATAAAATTTAATCTATTTCAAGAATTAGAACAATTTTTATGTAGAACGGCTGACCTACTTTGCCAGGCCTAATTATGAGTCATTACCCGCTTAATGTGTTTGATGTGTGGTTTTAAAAGCGCCATGCATGGTTTATGGACCGACGCGGAGCATCCCACCCAGGAACTTCACCAAACCACGACAATCATCATGATGATATATTTCTTAAAGAAAATGAAAGTCATGTTGTTTCTTTCAATCATCGGCTTAATTGCAACAAAACGCTATTTTACCTTGACATTAACTCTTCATTGATTGTTTATCGTCCATAAACTGCTATTATCGACAGAGAATTGTTGTTATATTTATAGGTTGATCAGTTGATACGGCGTAAATAAATGTGGCTACAGTCATGTGGAGCGCAAGTCTTTTGACAATGCTAACGCATGTAGTAGAAGGACGAAAAAGAAATATGGTCCTTACTGTAAATTTTCTTATTTTTCAGTGTTATGGAATGCTAAGCATTGGAAGAAACTGGTGCTCAGAGTGAGTCTTATTAGGTTATGAATGTACCTACTAAATTGTGCATGTAAGACAGGGATACCCAAGAACCACGTCTTGCAAAATAGCTTGCAATTTTTCCGTAGACCAAGCGCAGGCTATTGAAAGAAGGGCTCGGGGAATAATTGTTACTTTATATTAAAATACGCAGGTCTTTTGTTGGCGATACTCTTCTAAATCTGTACACATATTTTTACTTGTTTTTAGTATTTTTTCCGGACTTAAATCTGATCCGAAATTTTTAAGCATTTTGCGTCCGAAGCAATGAAAAATTAACAACACTTAATGACGAAACAAAGGTATTACACATTGAGCACATTGTGATAGTAAAATCATCCTCACATAATGTAAACAGATGGCACAGTACTCCACCACCTTGAATTCAAATGAACTATCTTATAGACTCTTTTCCAAACAGCAATCACAAGGATTGTGGGATAGAGGTTTGGTGTGCGTCTTTTTTGCCCACGGCAGTTTACTGTGGCGAAAACGACTCATACCAGCACTTTATCCCACAACCCTTTGTAATTGCTGTTTGAAAAAGGTTCAATTGCTTTCTCATTTCAGTTCAGTTTCTGGCACTTATCTTGGCTGTAATTCTTATATGCTTCATTGTATTTGGCTTTCGAAAAGCAAATGGCTCCTTTCTTGTCACATTCGCACACCAGAGCGGCACATTCTGGGAACAGCGAATGATACAGGCGGTAATCCTTGACCGGAGCTGTAAATATCACAGAATAAAGAGCAAACATATGGATTATTTCTTGTCTTTTACTGCGATCGATTGGAACAGAAAATATCACTATGTATCCGTAAAACGTGATTTGATGCAAACTTGGAGAGTTGGAACACAATTAGCCTCATGACAGAGCCTTAATGCTCAGTTACACATAGATTGCATCATATTGCACAAGTGTTCATAGTTATGTCAGTGACGGTGCCTCATTGGAAGGCGGGCTAGTAATTGTTCGTGCATCAATAGTCATGTTTGTGCTTTATTGTGTAAAGTCTGGTTAAAGGTTAGGAAGGATTGGTAAGTGTGATTAAGCATGGGATGGAACTTAATTAATTTTTAGCAAAACTTTCATTTCATGAAAATAAACCCACCATGAGGGCCATTCACTAACAAGAATTCAGTCGATACCGAGGTTCACTGTTAAATGTACGTGTTGCCACATGGCCTCAGGCTTTGTCTACGTCTCATCGATACGTTTCATGACAAACCAATCACTTTTTTATAATTTTCCCCGTATTTTGCTACCAGACTGTGACTTTGAAATATGACAATGACCCCTGATGACTTCAAAATGACGTTTGGTTACCTCAATCCATCTCGAATATTTCCATTTAATGTTGTGTATTTCAAACTGAAGATCCATGGAAATAAAGTCATAGTCATTGACTCCCCTTGTCAGACATTTGGGCAGTGAATTGGGAATTCAGTTCGTTTTTTTAAAGTCTGTTTTTTCTGCTTAGCTTGTCTGAAAGGAAGGTCTTAAATTTTCGTTTGTGCTGTTACTACAGCATATGCATCACTATTTAAATCCGTCTTGCCTATATGCATTCATTCCCAGGGAGACGTTACCAAGTTTTTTCTCCCCTAATTTACTATAGAACCTGGAACAGTAAAACCAACTTATACAAACACAAACTCGTAATGTATGGAGTTGATAGCTGAACTCTTCTGCTGGAAGTACATTGTGAAAGTCTTTCGTTTAGTAACTGTCCATAAAGTGAATGTCTAATTTAGCAGCGAAGGTTCATTAACTTTTATTACAAGAACGCCACCATTTGTAACTGAAAGAGCTGAAAGCTTCCACAAACAATTCCCAATCTCAGATGCAATGTATGAAGCATATTTTGATACATTACTGCGAAAGGATTCAGCGTCCAACTCAAAAGATGGAGTTGAGGAATGACTGTTGGGGAAATAGGTTGTGTGTATGAGGGAGGGGTAAGAAGGATAGAGATTAAAAACAGTGTTTAATGTTACCAGGACAGTTTAAGACATACTATCGCAGTTTCCAACAGAACTACAGTCTGCAAAACTGTATCGGCTACGTGCTTTAACTGGAAAGAGACACAGTAACGAGATGATGAAAATGAGGGGTGGTGCCAGAGTTGTTTGCGAGAGGAGTTTACAGGCCAAACCGGTCGGGTAAGTCTAGCCACCCGGTCGATTGGAAGATGTGAATTTGTCGGGAGACAAACATGTGTTTTTTTATCATCTTTATTACCATAACAAAGACAATGATTAAGCTGATCTATTCGACAGCTTGTGGGAACTATATTTAAAGTTTGTCGGACAGTTACGGTTCGCACGAAGCCAAATCCCCGAAAATCCTCTCGCGCTTAGAGTTACGCTGTGTTTCTTTCCTATAGTTTGGTGTCGAGTCATGTACATAGCTTGTGACCCACTGATAAAGCAAGTGGCACACAAAGACGTACGTGGCTTACAGTTTTCTGGGAAGGTCTGTAATTCCATCTTCAATGACAAAGTTTTATCTCACCTTCCTACATGTAATGTATTGAGATATTGTACCTCACCTAAACCTAACATTAAAAATGTTAAGTAAAAAATGAGTGAGTGTCTCTGTGTCCGAGTGCGTGTATGAGCAAAAAAAAAAAAAAGGAAAGAAAAAGGTAGTCGCAAACTCCTCCTAAACCGTAGGTCCAATCAGGTTCAAACTTAATGGGTAGGGGCCTGACCCTTTAAACACAAGCATACATAATAGTAGACGTCATATGTTAAAGATCAAATGTCAAAAATTGCTAAAAAATATTTTTTGTTTGCCATTATTTGCAAATCAGTACATTAGAAAAAGTGATAAAACCACATTATATAGGACTGATAGGATAATTTTTGAAATAGTACATTTTGTTTGGTAAGGACGGTATGAAAAGGTTAAAATGTAGGCAAAAATTTGCCTAAATTTCGAAAGCGTTTGTCGGGACCTCCTCCTAAACCATAAGTCCGACTAAGTTCAAACTTGGTGGTAGGAACCTGAGCATGAAAATGTGAGCATACATAATAGTTGATGACATAGGTTTAAAATGAAGAGGTCAAAGTTCAAATGGGCTAAAATTGTTTTTTTTTTCCTATTAGTTTCATATCAGAAAAGATAATAAAACTACATGATATGTAGAGAGTGGTGAGACACATTTTTAAATAGCACCTTACTATAATTGCTAAACTTTAGAGATCGAAGTTTAAGTTACCTAAAAGTGGTGCTTTGTTAAATTTGCTTATCAATTTGTTAGGAAATTTCTTTAAACCCAATGTATGTAGAGAATATGGGGAGATGAGATTCGCACATCCATGGGTTGCCTTCTTTTTTACCTTGTATTTGTAAGGGTAAAAAAATGCCTCTAGAAACCTATTCGGCGGACAGGCCGGTGGATACTGACTCAATGTAAGTTATCCCAAGGGTATTGTGGGGTGAGGGCGGGGAACAATGACCTCCGGGGGGGGGATTTTTCCAGTTCTTTTGGGGCGACTCAGTAAACACTATCATAGTAAGTTATCCCCAAGGGCCAGAAACCTATTCGTCGGAGAGAAGGGCGGATACGACTCAGAGACTCAATATAGGCCTATGTTATCCCAAGTGTAGCGTGGGGGTGAGGGCGGGGAACAAATGGCATCCCCGAGGGGGAAATTTTCCAGTTCCTTCGGGGAGCCTCAGTGGACACCATCATAGTAAGTAATCCCCAAGGGTCATCAGTCACCCAACTGTTTACCTGTTTTACCTCTCAAGCCGGGCAGATTTTGTAAAAGAAACCCCGATTTGTCCACGCTCTTAGCACGCTATATGCACATTCTTTGTCTGTTTCTTCCATAGCCTCGTTTCCATATATGCCCATCTAATACAACTCCCTTACCAAGTAACCTTTAACCAACACATTCTTCTGAGAATGTTGAGAATTCCATCACTAATCGCACGGTAGTTCTCTTGTATGTGTCTCACGGTAAGCGACCCTCTGCAGGAGGTATGGCTATTTCATTGGCCGGCCGTGTTGGATTTAATACAACGCATGTTATCTTCGATAGCCTGGGGTTTTGATTTTAGTCAATAAACTTACCGCAAGTTATCTTTTTGAATGGCGTCCCACACGATTCTTCCTTATATAAGTAATGAACGATATAAATATAGGAATGAAGAGGAGGACACTTGCCGCTCGATGACACGCGCTCATAACATCTGTCGTGTAACTGGCAACATCTGCATTGTTGACAAACAAAGTTTAACAACATTAATTAAACAGGTACACTTACAGAATGCAGGATTGGTATCATCTTCCCATTTTGAAACATACTGAGATGTTAGATTACCTGTAAGACATACGAATTTTACAATTTCGCACACTTTTCATAACTTACAAAAGCATGATGCTATGGTCGGAAAAGGCTTTGAAAAGTAAAATGAAAAGCAAACTGGTGTTCAAGTTCTTCTGTGATGTCACCTCGGCATAGACCCTTTTCCATATAGCAGTCACAAAGGATTGTGGGATACACTTTTGAAGTGGGGCGTTTTTCTCAATGGCATTCTACTGTGCCAAAAACGACGCACACCAAAATCCAATCTCACAATCCTTTGTAATTGCTATTTGGAAAAGGGTCTATGTGTAAAGATACACTTCTGGTCAAAAATCTAAAAATCTGTTGTGAGTTTCTCCAAAACGTCACACAGGAACTAAATGTAACATTTAACAGAATGCTGACAGAAAATTAAAAAAGTTTTCTTACTGAAATGTAAATTTGAATAGGAACCGCTTTCTTAGACAATGGGTGTTACTAAGTGTATATAAAGGTACATATTTTCTTTTTCATGCATGTTTGTATTCACGTACTGAATCAGTGGCGTTTTTCCTCTAATGACAACCAGTTCTTCGTTGGGAGTGAATGGTCCTCGTGACTTTAGCAGTGGATTCAAACGCCAACGGATAGTCTTATACTCAAATGTACCACAACAAAGAATTTTTGATGCGTGCATTCGATTCCTCTGTTGTTCTATAATTTTTGGCAACAACATATAGGTCTACAATTTCAATTCAATTTCAATTTATTTATTCCAGTATAAATATATAAAATATTTATAAAAAGGAGTAATAAAATAAAATAAGATTAAAAATACAATGATAAGACAATATATGTACAGAAAGTTAGTTCACATTAAAACCCTAAAAGTCTAAGAGTCTAAAAGTCTACAACAAATCGTTTAATGTTTTGGATTGATTGAAAAAGGCGGCTCTGTAGACAAAGGAATTCTTGAATAAAGTTATTCTGTACTTAGGTAAAATGAATGGATTTCTTAGGTTTTTCTTTGATTGCACACTGAGGCTTTTGAGATAACTATGTAACGGGTGATTATGATCATCATGAATTTTTGTGGCCATTCTTATAAACTCATGTTTGGCAGAGACATTGACAGTCAGTTTGAGATAATTGAAATCTAGATGTAAGATCTTTGCAGAATACTTTAAAAATCTTAAAATTCTATCTTTGTCCTTTCGTAAAATAAAATGATACCAAACTGGCACTGCATAAATTAGATGCGGGAGTATGACAGATTTAAAAACACTTTCTTTAGCCTCCTTATTAAAGAAAGACACAGTATATGCTAATCCAGACATAATATAGTAAACTTTGCTTAAAATACTAGAAATATGATCAGAAAAAGTCAGTCTTTCATCAATACATACTCCTAAATATTTGGTTTTTCTAGTACGTTCCACCTCTGATCCTTCTATTTTGACACATTGTGATTTAGATAAAAGTAAACCTTCATGCTTGATATTCTTGTTGGTAAAACACATTTCCTTTGATTTCTTAGGATTAAGTATTAAATTCTTTCTATTGCACGTTGAAACAATATTATTTACAGTCTGTTGATAATTAAGTTGATCCCTGGTCACAGTGTTTCTTGAAATGTTACTTGACAACGCAGTATCATCAGCATATTTAATAATTGATGCAGCAGCTTCTTTAGGCTATAGTAAAAATCATGGATGGTCTAAAGAAGAATAAAACAAACCTATCTGTTTCATCCACCGGTTTTCCTCTACCACCAATACCACAGTAACATCCGTATCCGTCGTATTTATCCCACGAAGTAATAACCTGCTCCTCATTCAAACAGCCGATCATTTTTCCAAACTGGTAAATATTTCGTCTTTCTGTTGGTATTGCTGAAAAAACTGTAATGGATATTTACTAAACAATTGTTTCGAAGAAGTAAGTCATTTACTCAACTATAGGGAAGCATTCCAACTGGATGACGATAATGCCTAGAAAATCGTAACACGAGTTCATCGCATGGAAACTGGCTGAGTACAATATAACATCTGTCACACCTAATTAAGGAGACGGCAATGTGGGACCAGACTTCATTGCTGGCAGTACAATCCATATTAATTGGTGATTTCCCTGTACATGATTTGTTATAACTGGCTACTAGCAAGCATTTATTATAAGGGTGAGAACACAATAGCATAGAGAGTGAGTAGAATCTTCCTTAGCTATGCTCCGGACCTCCGATTACTTGACTATTACCCATTTGTGTCTTTTTATACGTTTATTACCAATTTCATGAGGAATGGACATTCCTATTCGATGGCTGAGTGAAATGGAGTAACTACTCAATAGAAAGCCTTTCTCGTTTATGTCTGTATCTCTCATGTTGCTTCTGTCACCGGTACGTGGCGTCGGGGCAAAATTGAAACTGCAGATTACATAAGATAGCTTACGTTGATTGGGATAGCCCAACTGGGAAATGCTCCACTGATAGGTCAGTGGGAAAGTGAACTTTCGGCATTCGTTGGGCATTGTTTGAAGTAGATTGAGTATGTGCTTAGAGCGTACAAGAAGGATCGACAACCCTTCACTAGCGGCTAGTACTACCTATCCGTTTTAATGAAAGGAGCACGGGCTAGATTACTAAGGAAAACATCTACAATCTTGGACAAAACTCGTTGGAACACCCCTGCACCCCCGTCCAGTGTTGGAAGTAATAATGTCAATTGGAGATGCACCGCTTTCGTTTGGATACAACATTGTACTGGGGGACGGGGGTTTCGTAAATCTTGCGCAACATTTTACTGGGGGACGAGGGCATTATATAGTACACGGTACAACGGGTGGAGGTGTTCCAACAGTTTTGTCCAAGACTGTAGATCTCAAGTGTCCCTAAACGTCATTGTTTACATACAAAAGAAAGGTAATATACAATATGAAGCATAGGCGGAAATACCAGCAATCTCACTTTCAACCACTGCGTTACTCCATTAGGCGGAATTAAGCTACATGCAATCTTTTAATTCCTTTCCGACGCAAATTTGAATAAAAAAGATCATGTTCATGGCAAACTTTCAATGTTAAAGGAAAAAAACAAGAGTGTATTCGTTGGCGGTTTTGTCTGTTTAAAATATGTAATATAAAGTGGAAGGGTTGATTGGAAAACCGGTGTGTATTAGTTAACATAAAAACCCAATTTTCCGATCTAATACATAGAGTTTTGTCTTTAACATAAGTAATACTATCAAACACGATTTACATGTAGAGTAGTGAAACATATGCTTACCAGGAACGAGGAGAGCCGTCATAAAGTAAAACTTCAAATTTGGATCCATATTTTGAGCGACTAGCGCAAACCAGAAACTGTCGAGAAGATGTTATACAATTGAATGTTACAAGTGTTTAGTTCGTTAGTGGAAAGAATCAATGAGTCAACATACCATAAATGAACACGCCTTTGTTTCGTTTAATGTTCAATATTTCATGCCATATTTTCACCGTGCAATGCAATAAAGTGTCTTGGAATGATTAATATTGATAACATGACGAATAAAAGCTAATATATTATATTCGTTGGAATGACTTGACTCTGATTTTCACGCCAAAGGACGGGTACCTTCAGCTTTGTTCATTAAGTAATTAAAATGAATCTCGACCGATTATAACGGTTCGAAAACGAATAAAATCTAAAAATAAAACGATTTTTCCCTTGTAGACCTCAGATTGATAATCATATACTTGGAATTATTGAACGAATTATCCAGGTATAGTATTGTATTGTATTGCATTGTAAAAAGAAAATTAAATGTCTACTTTACCATACTTTTTAAGAAAGTTTTAACGGTCGGGACAACAAGTAGGTCTAAGCATAGGCTAATACAGATGCCTCTGGTTTAATACGTGCGGTCTTCTCAGATATTGTATTCTACCTATCAATATAACAACTAAACTAAACACAATAGTAGCTCGTAGTATGAAAAGGAACTAACATTTCCAGTTTCTTGCTTTTGTAGTGAATACTGTTTTCAGTAATGGAAAGAGGCTCCAACGAAAATTGCTTAAACCAAAGGAAACGGGATTATCTACACGCCAGGGGTGGGGAACCCTTTTCCTCTGACGGGCCGTTTTGATAATCAACAGACAGCAAGGGCGCAACAAGTTTTCCCATAGAGCTCAGACCAAGCGGTCCAAGCGGGCTCTGGTGGGATCTAGGGGGAGAGTCCATGTCAGAACTAGGGAAAAGCCCCAGGAAGCTGTGGAGCTTGTAAATATTTGTACTGGGCTATTGAATCTTCATCCATTATTTAAATTGCATTGAATGTGCAAGACTACATAGACTAGATTTATTACAAGACGACCATTTGTCGTTTTATTTATGTACGAGTAATAACGAATAAGCACATACAGCATAGAGCTACTACCAGAACGCCCCATGCATACAGAAAGCGCCCGCGAAGCGCGCCGAAAAATAATCGCCTATTTTGAAACCAACTTCATCTTTTCTAGACTTTACACTGCAAAATTGTTCAATTTTTACCTTTTTAATTCATTTAATCACTCCTCGGAGATACAGTTCTAACCTCCCTCAGTCTACCCAGATAAATACAGTAACCACTGAGTTCCGAACTGTAGCAGATGGATTTATACATGTGATAGTGCAACTCTGTTCAATGCTATGTAGCCTCCCAAGTAAAGCTTTCGTTAACAGTACACCATTAGTACAAGGACTTTCCAACTGATTTATGTTTAGCGAAAAGGTGGGAAGGTCAAAGGAGCTGGGTAGTGGCGTACTTCCGAAATGAAAATGTCATATCAAACGAGACGTTAACCCTCAGTATGAGGCTAATATTGAAAATATTCCTCTTAATACTGTTACGGCTTGTGGTCGCAAGTCAAACCAATAACAGCGAAAGATCACAGAAGAACGAGATTAAAATTCAACAACTGAATGATTATTTACAACCTCCTTATCTCACTTAAATTTACAATAATTAATTAGACTTACTCACAATCCTTTACTTAATATTTGCCTGGTCTGGTCCAAGGGCTGGTAGTGCATGCACGTCGACGATGGTACGGTAGTAGACCTGCAGCGTGCTGTAGAGTAGGAACTGGTTCCACGAGCGAATAACGACAAGGCTAGGCGATGATGGATGATAACAATATCAATGCACAGTGTAGAAACGGCGTAAGGCAACTTATCACAAGTGTGTAGTGTCAGTGACTGGGTCAGAGAATAACTTCTCAACAGCGTCTGGACTCGATGAAGTGTTATGATCTCTCTCCCGTAACAGTTGTTGAACTGCCTTTTATATGCTAGGCTTTTGTTCGAGAACTCTCCCGAATATAACAGAAATTTCTAGTGTACACAGTCGAGAAATTACGAGAACGTTCATTGTATGCACGGTAGTAAACAAACAACGTCAATATTTCTTAGAAGTGTCGTCAGGCCGTGTAAACAGTTTTCACTTCTAGACAATTCTAGAAAGGCCGCGTTGAAGTTGAATTCTCTGGAACTTTCCATTCGCTCGTCGATGGATTCAATCCGGTGTTCCTGACGGGTAACACTCCCCCCCCCCCCTTGAAAAAGTTTTGGACGTCTCGGACAAAACTTAAGTTACAATATTTACAATGTACAACTTTACAGTAATAACTATAGTATGTACAGCATGTAGTCCAATATTCAATGGAAGGTATAATCATAACATACAATTTGTCTTGCAAGGTGATGATACACGAATACAGTAACATCATCAATACACATTGTGCTGTAGTTAACACAAAATTTCAAAACTTACAGTGATATTTTCAACATACTGCATCAAATCAAATTCTTGACAAAGAGTCTGGTACAACATTGTCTTTCCCTTTAATGTGCTTAATATCTACATTATATGATTGCAGAAATAAACTCCACCTCATCAATCTTTGATTCTTATTCTTCATCTTAGATAAAAATGTCAAAGGGTTATGATCAGTGTATACAGTGATAGGGAAACTAGTAGTTCCCAAATAAACATCAAAGTGTTGAAGACCAAGTATCAAAGCTAATGTCTCCTTTTCAATTGTTGAATAATTTTTCTGGTGTTTGTCAAATTTCTTAGAATAATAACAAACAGGGTGATCAACACCATGCTCATCAGCTTGAAGCAAAACTGCTCCTATGCCATTGTCACTGGCATCTACTGCCAACTTAAATTGCTTCTCAAAATCTGGAGCAATCAACACTGGTGAACTCATTAGTGCCTTTTTCAATGATTCAAATGCTGCTTGGCAATTATCTGTCCAATCAAACTTTTCATTTTTCTTTAACAATTTTGTCAGTGGTGCAGCAATGTCAGAGAAATTCGGACAAAAACGTCTGTAGTAACCAGCCATGCCTAGGAAGCGCATGAGCTGCCTTTTATCAGTTGGGGCAGGGAATTTGTCAATGCCCTCAACTTTGGCCTTAATTGGTCTACCTTTACCCTGACCAACCACATGCCCTAAGTATATCACCTGGGCACAAGCAATCTCACTTTTGACCAAATTGACAGTCAAATTAGCTTCGGCAAGCTTGTCAAATAATGCCTTAACATGTTGTACATGTTCATCCCATGAGTTGCTGTACACAATAAAGTCATCAACATATACTTCACAATTTTCTAAGTCTGACGTAAGGTTATTTACTAAGCGTTGAAACGTCATCGGTGAATTTTTCATACCAAACGGCATAACCTTATACTGAAATAGCCCATCTGGCGTCACGAATGCCGAGATTTTCCGAGCCCTCTCAGTGAGTGGTATCTCCCAGTACCCCTTAATTAAGTCAAACTTTGATACATACGTAGCTTTCCCAATCCTATCAATACAATCATCGATACGGGGTATCGGATAGGAATCCGTTCTCGTGACCGCATTCACCTTTCGGTAATCAGTACAAAATCTGTACCCACCGTCTGGCTTGGGGACCAATATACAAGGGGAAGACCATTCACTATTACTAGGTTCTATAATGTCATGGTCTAACATGTACCGAACCTCATCCCTGAGATGTTGTCGTTTTCGAGGGTTAACTCGGTAAGGATACTGCTTGATTGGTGTGGCATCGCCCACATCAACATCATGTTCAATCAAATTTGTCCTAGTAGGATCATCTGAGAACAAGCATGCATATTCATAGATTAATGATTTCATTTCTGACTTTTCTTTGTGATCCAGATGACTTAATTTCTGGTCGAGATCTTTCAACACATCAGAATTTTGTAACTTAATACACATGTCAGGAACATTATTAGCCTTGATCTCATCATTACTGAGTTCATGATCAGCATTGATAATACACACTTGATCACCTGTATCATTAGTGTTACTATTTACATTATGTACACTTTCATCCTTAGAAATGTCACACTCTTCTCTTTCATAATATCTCTTCATCATATTAATATGACATACTCTTTTAGATTTACGCTTGTCAGGTGTCAAAATGACGTAATCTGTGTCACTAACTTTTCTCTCAATGACATAAGGTCCTTGAAAGCGAGCTTGAAGTGGCTGACCAGAAACAGGCAAAAACACTAGCACCTTATCACCAGGCTTAAACTCTCTTTTCACAGTGGTCTTATCGTACCACGCTTTCATTTTCTTCTGAGAGTGCCTCAGATTTTCCTGAGCAAGTTCACATGCTCCATGGAGACGATCTTTAAAGCGGGATACATAATCAAGTAGATGTATATCTTCACCTGGTTCTGATAACCACTTCTCCTTTAACAATTTCAATGGTCCACGAACTGTGTGTCCAAAGACAAGTTCAAATGGACTGAAACCAAGTGACTCTTGTATAGACTCCCTGGCAGCAAACATTACAAATGGAATGCCTTCATCCCAATCTCTCTCATTATCATGACAATATGTCTTTAACATATTCTTCAATGTTTGGTGAAACCTTTCTAAAGCCCCTTGGCTTTCAGGATGATAAGCCGAAGACTTAATTTGGTCTATGCCTAACTCATACAACATCTGTTGGAATACAGTTGACATGAAATTAGACCCTTGATCTGATTGGATCTCTTTTGGCAACCCAAACAATGTGAGAAATTTAAGTAAAGCTTGTAAGACTGTCCGAGCCTTAATATTTCTCAGAGGTATTGCCTCTGGAAACCTTGTAGAAGCACACATAATGGTTAATACATACTGATGCCCTGCCCTACTCTTAGGTAGGGGACCTACACAATCAATGATGACTCTACTAAACGGCTCTTCAAAAGCAGGAATTGGCTTTAAGGGTGCAGCCGGAATATTCTGATTCGGCTTCCCAACCATTTGACATGAGTGACAGGTCTTACAAAATTTGGCCACATCACTTTTAAGTTTTGGCCAATAAAAGTGATTTAGAATTCTGTGGTAAGTCTTATTGACTCCTAGGTGCCCTGCAAATGGCATTTCATGAGCAATACACAGTATTTCCCTTCTATAGGTCCTAGGTACCACAATTTGATGGTAAATTCTCCACTCTTCATCTAATGGTGCATCAGGTGGTCGCCATTTACGCATCAAAATATTGTTCTTAAAATAAAAGCAGACTGGGACGTCTTTCGATTCATCCTCAGTGAGTGCACCAGCTAATAATGGCTGAAGCTCTTCATCATGTTGTTGTTGGACTGACAACTGGTCTCTGTGGAGTGTGTCAGACATTTTTGATTTTTCCTGTTCTACCCCCTCACTATGTGTGGGGCCAGGAGACTCACAATCCTGACTATCATTAAGATTAGTCATAAAAGATTGGCTGAGATCATACCAAGAATCTTCACTTTCATGAATATTTTTACTGGAATCTTTTCCAGATTCTGACTCCTCTTTTGGGAGTGTTGTTCCATTTTTAGGAACTAATTCCTCAACTTTAGAGGGCGGGTGATTAAGTTTATCATCCTTATTTTCAGAAATCATACCCTCATTTTTAGAGAGTGGATGTTCAAGATTATCATCCTTACATGATTCCCTACTTGTTCCACTTTTGGGAACTGTATCCTCACTTTTGGAGGGTGGATGTTTAAGATTATCATCCATGGCGAGCTTTTGTGACATAGCTCTAGTGACAGCACAGGCAGGGAATAAATTTGGAAATTCCTTTTCTAATTGCTCTGTGTTGTTATAATCACATGGTTTATCTGTCAAAATTGCATTGGCTACTACCTTTCCACCAGCTAGGTCATTGCCTAGCAACAGAGATACCCCCTTTACAGGTAGAGTAGGTCTGACCCCTACTAAGACCGACCCAGAAACTAAATCTGACTTCAAATTAATTTTGTGGAGAGGGACAGAAATAAATCCACTATCAACCCCCTGAATTAGTACATTTGCCCCTGTGGAAGTAGAGTCCGATAATGGCAAAACTCCATCAAGAAGCAACGACTGAGTTGCGCCTGTGTCACGCAAAATTTTAATTTTAACGGGTGGATGAGCTGAATTCCCATCTAGGGAAATAAACCCCTCAGACACGAATGGAAGGTATTCTTCCTTAATTTGGTCTTTAGAATTAGGCCGTAAAGTCACGACTACCTCAGAAGAGTTCTCTACAATGGCTAAGGCATTGGAGGCTGTTTCAGTCTCCTTTAATTTTGCCAATGTGAAGCAATTTGCCATTGTGTGGCCCTTTTTGTGACAGAAACCACAACTTATGTCCTTAAAGGCAGCTTTGTTTGAGCTGACCTGGTCGTTCTTTTGACGACTTGAATCTGGTTGTTTTTTACCAGAATTTGTTGGAGAGATAGAACCAGACTGAGATCCACTGTTACCTGTTGTGCCACTACTGTTGCCATATTTCTTATTTGGCCTACTAAACTGACACTTGTTTTGAGTCTGACCCACTTTACTGAATTTATGAGTAAGTGCATACTGATCAGCCAAATTTGCTACTTCCTTAAATTTGTCAGCCTTATTTTCCTCAAGGTGAGTCTTAATGTCATCATTCACACACCGTTCGAATTCCTCGACCAGCATCAGTTGTCTTAAAGTGTCAAATGTGGAGACCTTTTTGGAAGCACACCATCTATCGAAATGCCTTTCTTTTTGATAAGCAAACTCTACATAGGTTTGTGTATCCGCCTTACGATACTTTCTAAATTTTTGGCGATAAGCTTCAGGCACCAATTCATAGGCTTGTAAAATGGCCTTTTTAACCTTATCATAATCCATGCTGTCCTCTATTGACAGAGCGGAATACACTTCTTGAGCTTTGCCTGTGAAATTACTCTGGATGAGTATGGACCATTTATCTCTTGGCCACTTTAGTTGCTCACCCAGCTTTTCGAAGTGGTTAAAGAATTTCTCCACATTATCCTCCTGAAATTTGGGGACAAATTTTACTTGCTTAGAAACATCGAATCCCCCAGTATCCAAGCCTAATTTAGGGTCTGATCCTTTCATGGCCCCTAACTCTAGTTGCTTTAACCTAAATTCATGTTCTCTTGCCTCCCTTTGCATTTCTCTTTCTTCTTTTTCCCTTTGCATTTGCATTTCTCTTTCCTCTTTTTCCTTTTCTCTTTCCATTTCTTTTAATCTTATCTCCTTATTCATTTCCATTTCAAGCCTTTTCAGTTCAAATGTGTTGTCAGTTGGCACAGTGATAGCTGTTTCCAATACTGTACTAGGTAGGATACTTTCATCCACAAGATATTCTAGAACATATCTTTTAATCTCGTCTTTCCGCATTAAAGGCTGAAATTCAATGCCATAATGTTTTGCGACCTTTACAATCTCAGACTTCTTTAATGAATCTAGTTCCTCGACTGAGGGACTAGCCACGAATTTATCTAAGTTGAATGGCATTTTGAAATTGTATCAAGCCTTCAACAAACAAATAAGTAGTCTGAGCAAACACAGTTGCTTACGATTCACAACAGAATTTCTCAAATTTTCTAGTATTTTCGTTCCCGGATGTTAGGCCACCAATTCTGTTACGGCTTGTGGTCGCAAGTCAAACCAATAACAGTGAAAGATCACAGAAGAACGAGATTAAAATTCAACAACTGAATGATTATTTACAATTTCCTTATGTCACTTAAATTTACAATAATTAATTAGACTTACTTACAATCCTTTACTTAATATTTGCCTGGTCTGGTCCAAGGGCTGGTAGTGCATGCACGTCGACGATGGTACGGTAGTAGACCTGCAGCGTGCTGTAGAGTAGGAACTGGTTCCACGAGCGAATAACGACAAGGCTAGGCGATGATGGATGATAACAATATCAATGCACAGTGTAGAAACGGCGTAAGGCAACTTATCACAAGTGTGTAGTGTCAGTGACTGGGTCAGAGAATAACTTCTCAACAGCGTCTGGACTCGATGAAGTGTTATGATCTCTCTCCCGTAACAGTTGTTGAACTGCCTTTTATATGCTAGGCTTTTATTCGAGAACTCTCCCGAATTTAACAGAAACGTCTAGTGTACACAGTCGAGAAATTACGAGAACGTTCATTGTATGCACGGTAGTAAACAAACAACGTCAATATTTCTTAGAATTGTCGTCAGGCCGTGTAAACAGTTTTCACTTCTAGACAATTCTAGAAAGGCCGCGTTGAAGTTGAATTCTCTGGAACTTTCCATTCGCTCGTCGATGGATTCAATCCGGTGTTCCTGACGGGTCATCTTGTAACAATACGTTTTAAATTCTCATATAAAATATTTTTGCAATATAATTTAGTGATATCGTTCCTACATGTTTTCGTAGATTTTTGGTTTTCAACTTGCAAGATATTAGACAATTTGTTTTCTGAATTTCTAGTTCGTTACTTTTCCTTCTGGCACAGACATTTTTGAATCGTTTCCATTTGTAACGGTTCTGATCGATAGCAGTGCTAATTTTAGCCAACATTAGGGCCTAGGCTAGCGTCAGCGCCTAGGTCTACCAAGAAAAACAACCTCATTGATCGAAAAAAGACCAGTTTCAATTACCCGCAAAATTGACAATGTTGTCCATGAACTTCCAGCAGGTGATGAGCGAAATAGTCTTGTGTCTTAATTCCTCCTAATTTAAATTTATCGCACTAAAACACGCAACGCAAATATACTACACAAGTACGTACGTTGTGAGTTGTATACTGTGCTTAAACACAGTGCATGGATGGCTTCATCAGTATCGGATCAAATCAATAAACTAAGAACCATAACCGGATGCGACGTAACGAAGTCGGCGGGTCTGAGAATTTATTTTGTTTTGGCGGCTACCCAGCTCCTTTAAATTGTGCATAGTAAGGTTTTAGTAATATACTGGAGGTGTTTAGCAGCATTTTTACGTGAAATATCAGGAAAATGGTGTAAGCAGGATAAATCGGTGGGCACCGAGGCTTAAAGATTATTTTCAATTACTTTTCCAAGAGATTTTGAGTTGCGTGGGGGCCGGATAAAATGGTCTCGCCGGCCGTATACGGCCCGCGGGCAGGAAGGTCCCCACCCCTGATCTACAGGATAGAGAAAATGGTGAAAAACTGAAGCCATTTATTTCTGCCTCCTTTTTTGTAATGAAAGTCTTAATAAAAGAGAATATTTTTCATCACATGCCTTTCAAAACCCACACCCATAGCTTGTTCATAACTCAAGACAGCCTGTTTCCATTTGAGGTTTGTTAATTCCTGTCAGTAACAGACTTCAAATTGCTTCAAGCTTACAAAATATTATGTAATACTGGCAGATGGCTTCCAAAATCATTTGCTTCTCTTTAAAGTTGGAGAGATTAATTAGACTTTAAAAACTTCACACCAGTAAAACATTGATTAGCATACATTGTAGATTGAACTTCAGATTTATTGAGAATTAAGGCTACAGGGTTAAAGATGTGTGCATGTTTCATTAACTTGTGTCAAAATTATAAAGAAATTTAAAAGAGTTTCAATTAGTCTGCCTGTATGACATCACATAATTCCATAATACAATGTACTACTGGTAAATGGATAATTTCTTTGAAAATTCATAACTTCCAAATGCAACATTTTATTTAGAAGAGATTTATACCAATACAAAGAGAAAAGTTCATTGATTTTACAAAATTCTGTTATCTTATCACCGGAACATCCCTCTAATGAGAAGAGATGGCAAAGGGGGGAGGATATTTTGTTAAGTGTTACCTTTGAACCTCTTATTTACTATTAACGGAAGGAACCTGTGCTATAAGAGAAGGCAGGTGATTTGGAGTAATGTAGAATACCAACTGGTTGGGATCAGTCACGGCAGGTTTGCACTGACTCTTTCATGTAAGAGCAATCCGATTTTCCCACTCACTAAATTGGAAATCATCCAGATTTGAGTTGATATGACAAAAATGTTAGCCATTCCACACACAGGAGTACGGGATATTTTCTCTTGCGGGGTCTGAGCTGTTTTTGCCCAAGAAAAGCAATTATTGCTCGAGAAAGTTGCCTAAATTTTTTCTTCAAAAATCTGCCTTCGAAATATGTTTCGCCCAAAATCCGGTGTGTGAGAATGTGTGTGGTGACAGTGGTGGTGGGTTAAGGAGGGAGTGCAGCCCCTAGCCTGAATTTAGAACTTGGTTTTTCCCACATCTGCTTTTGCTTGGCGTTGTAATATGACTTCCTCAAGATCTCAGCTATAAAAACCTCCTCTGGCTACCAGCATCATTAGCTATTTTTAAAGTCGACTTGAGTCGAAATCATTGACTCAAAATATTGCAATCTCCCTTTTAATGGGTGTCAATGTAAATACTCGAACAAAGTCCTGACTTCTATCGCTAATGTTAGAAACATTTATTGATACCCACAAGATAGATACAATCATTAACCACTACAGAGTCATTTCAAAAATGTGAGATGACTTTTGGGTCGTTAGCTCTCATTTATAGAAAGACCGATTCTATGCCATATCATGGTTATCAAAGAAAAATTCAATATGATAATTTCAAAGGATTCTGTGTGTGTACATCGATTAAAAAAAGCAAAGTATTGAACGACTGTACATACTCTGAAAATATGATGTGTCTTCACCCTTCCTCTGTCATGGATGCTGCAAGGCTTGGTTATGACGGAAAATCTAGATCACCAATGTGACGACTATGATATATCTAAGTTATGTATTGTAAAATTAATGGAATTTCACAGCGCGTTAACGCTTACAGCAAACATAACAACGTTCATCACAAACTGACATATGTCTTGACACTTAACATGTAATGATGAGATGTTGTGAGTATTGGTAAATGCATCAAGAGTAGACTCTCAAAATGACTTAATGGTTAAGTCGATTACCCTAAAGGCACCAATGAAATGCAATTACACAAAATTTGTTGTATTAATGCAAAACATTGCAAATTAGTTGAAAGTTTTCACATGACTTCATCTCATCTCATCCAGTCTCGTCCAATGTAGCAAAATGACAGCTGCTTAACTAGCCATTCTTACAGTCTGGCACATATAAGCCTTAAACTCTTTGGTGTCATTGTGTACAACACGTCGATTCCAGCAGGTAGTGATAAATTTCTTCTCAGTGTACTAAAACTAGAGGTCACAATTTGGTTCTGCCGTTCCACCCATTTCGACAATGAGGGTCTCAAAAGATTCAGCTCTGGACGTTGCTACATGTTCTGAAATATTTACACAAGCAACTCTCGTTAAAACGGTAAAGATCGAATGGATGAGCACAGCTGCGAGTATGAGGTGTTCTAAAGAACCCCGTTGACACAGCACCATCAGCAAAAAAACCAATCAATCAATAAAAAATAAAGACCTTGGTTAGCCTTCTTAACAATTCTCCTGATATTTTATCTTATGGCTTTGACGCATAATACAGTTGCTTTCTGTAACAATCAAACAGGCTACTGGTAACGACCACTTAAGCAACAATCTGCTCCTTTCTTCTATTGTGTTCAGTGTACCAGCTATAATCCACTAACCTTTTTCAATAACTTAGGACAGAACAATTACTTTGCCGCAAAAAGCTATTTTTTTTTAGAATTTTTTCAAGGTAAGAGGTACATCCTTGATAAACAACACAAGAGGTCATTTTTTAGATATTATGAATTGAAGTTATTACATTATAAAAGGGAACTTAAAAGTGAATCGATGTGATCTGATTGTGTAATGTTCCGAACTTCGTTAAAGATTGTTATAAAAGAGATTGTGACAATAACACTTTGCAAAAAGGAGAAAGACGTCTACAGTTCAAAACAACTGATTCTAACAAGAGAATTAATGTTGTAACTGGCAGTCTTTCCGTACATTAGAGACATTGATAAATATTATAGAGTCAACATATGATATCGTCCTGGCTAGTAGTTTGACCGGCATGAATGATTGAAGGTGGGCGGTTGCACTACGTGCACATAAATAACCTAGCTTAAAGTGAGACCTAAATGTCGAACAGTAAAAATGTCATGAAGATAAAAAACTACACGGAAAGAAAATTAGAAAATGGTGATGGATTGATGATTTTCCCCACAGCATTCACCTCATAAATTAACTGAGAAAGAGTGAACTTAAAAGATCTTGGTTTGAATGAGTGAGTACTCAGGAGTAATGCGGCCCAACGCAAAGCATGAGTAGACAGTTTGAAAACGATATATTTTCTTGTAAGTCACAAAACACAATTAGCAACTCTAGCACATATTCAAAATGGTCCTTCGGATTTAAGCCTCAGTCGGATTGAGAGACAAGGAAACATTTTTACTTCACCTATTCTAAAAATGATTCCAATTTAACAACCTCACTTAAAATTCAGTCTTCACTGCGCATGTGATTTGTGATGGCGTGCATACAAAAGACATATGCTGGACTCAAGAATAGTAAAAACTGAAGGACCTTTATCCTGCTCCGTGGAAGCATGTGCAACGTCTACAGTAAAGTCAAAATTTTTCTGTTTTCTAAATTCGGAAGTCCGTTTTGTTAATTTTTCATTTTCCGTGATCTTCCCGTTTTCCCGCCGTTTTCTTTGTTTCGTCCGTTTTTCAATAAATAAAGAATTTTTACTATGAACTGTGTACGTTTTTTCACGCTGCTAAGTGGTACAAGAGTAGTATAGTAGACCTTGGTAAACAGTGTGAGTATCCGTTGTTCTCCGCTTTGAGTGTTCTAAAACTGAAAGTTTACAACTTCTACTCACATTTCTAATTTTTTTTTCATTGCCAGTTAAAATAGAGAATTCCGTGTTCTTTTATCGATTCCGTTAATTCTGTTCGTTTTCTATAACACGGAAAAATGTTGGCTTTAGCTATACAGTGCTGTCATGTTTCTGGAAGTAACATTCAACCGGTGGCGCTCTTTATCCACTGCTACTTTAAATAGATCGTCGAGTTATACTGTGTATTTACATGTAAAATATGTCGTTCTATTCAGTAACCAATCCTTCACTTAAAGAAAAAGAATATTTTTTTTCAGATAATGTGCAGTTCCATTGCCATCGCAGGCAAGCTATCTAAGGTCTGAACTTTTTTTAGAATTAAAAGTTCCCCATTTAAACGATCGAAAGGTAAAAAAAAAAATTCACAGTGATTTATACTCGCAGATGAAGAGGGGAAACGTAAGGATTTGATATGTTCTCTGCATTAGCACCGGAACTCGGGGCGTATGGGAGGGGGGCGTTCCCCCAATCGATTATCGAAAAATTTCTCAATTTTTTTAAATGAACCGAAAAGACGTTTAGGCTATAGATTTTTGTAGGGTGAGGTGTGTTTTTTAATAAGTGACAAATCTATTTTATCATTTCCTATCACAAATTATTAGCAAACTGTCAAAATTTCCGTCAATCCTTCACAAACTAGCAAAGTTTTTGGGCGATCAGTGCGCTTCAACCTTCAACTCTACTTTTTTTTATAGCATCTCACACGTATTTTTTCAAAGGTTCGATTAGGGCTTTATAACAATTGTAATGCAATTTTCGGGCGCAATTGGCAGAGTTCACACTTCATGGCTGACGACCATTACAAGGACGAAACAGCACGGAGTAACTCTGGTGAAAATTATTTTCCCAAAACTTTTAACTCCACCCCCAAGCTTGCATCAAAAAGTGGTTATGTGGTAATCTTATATTAGCCTGTGTGCAACATTTGTAACATGATGTACTTGACTTGAAGAATATTACTCAGTACACAAGCTTATTCGAAGGTCATTCAGTACATTTGCAGAGAAGCATTATTTAACATGCTTTTAATACCTTACCCCCTCTTTATACCTTTATTCACCTCTTGGCCATTCTACGGTGGAGGCTGTTTACTTTGATCCTCGTTCAAATTGGTAAAACAGATTTTTGTGAAGTGTTTGGAGCGCTCTTATGAAGTGTCATTTGTTTGTTACAAGCATCATAACAACGTCCAGTTTTGTAAATACTCCAGAGCTTCCGGGAGATTCTGCGCCGGTCTCATAGTACCAGAATTGGTGGGGTGACATGACATATTAACATGGAATCAGTTCCAAGCTTTTCCAAAGATAAAATCATTCTGCATCCAAACTACTTTATCAAACTAAACATTCCTCAAGGGGAGAAATTTCAACTCCTCCACTAAGACACCACACCCATTCCTTACACCCAACAAAATAAGAGTAATTCACTAAACTTTGAGACATTTTCAACAATTAATCCGCTCGAAACCTTGGATAGCACCAGTTTGCAACCGTTAACGAAAAAATATTTCAAAGGTGACCCTGGATACCTCTCCTCTTAGACCATACCGCAAGGATGGCACCTCTACGTTTGGTGACAAAGCATCGGAGGTACGCATAAGCATCATTTGTACGGACTCTCTGGGTTTATCTGGGGTAGTACAAGATTTGTTTTCTGTTGTGCCTCCTCTCTCCCATCATCAAACCCAAGCAGTGCCACTTGTTTTCACAGATGGATAAGTATATTTTTTATTTTTAGCACTTTTCTGGAAAAATTAGATTTCGCCTCTATTATTTCTTTTCAGCTTGTTTTTAACTTTTCAAATAGTCTGGAGTAAAATTTTTGTAATGATATGAGAAAGTGACTCGAGTTCGTCTTGAGTTCGAAATTTTAAAATTTGAAAATGGACTTGGACTTACTTTCAAAAGACTTGGGACTTGCTCTAAAATATAAAAAACCTTTTTCCGACTTGACTTTTAACCACTTGTTTTTATTACAGTGGTCGATTTTAATCATTCTGAGAATTTGACATCACAGCTACTATACAAATTTGCTGTAGACAGGTGGAAAGCGAATACTAGAACAGGGAAAGTTAAACATGTTTTCTTTGGAATTGCCAATGAAAAAAAAAAAACGGTTTAACAACATCACATGTAGACCTCGATAACTTTTATTTCGTTTTCCGGATGAATTCGTGAGTGTTCTCTAAAGAGATATTGATGCATGTAAATATTAAAAGTCAAACAGAAAGCTTAACAAAGTCTTTAAGTCCTATTGTTGAAGCAATTTCATTCATGATAATTTAGGTCTAGCTCTTGAAATCCCCCAGTTCTTAAGCGGGGGGGGGGGGAATTGGGGCGTTTCTTTAGGGGGAACTTGTTGTTCTACTCTGCGTGGCTGTACGAATACTTTATAATAGTTTTCTTATTTTGAGATGGACTGGAGCCGCTCCAGTAGTTCTTTAATGTTCTTTGTGACAGCCCTATCAAAATAACGTTGTAGCTTTGCTTCAAATTCGGGACATGAAAAAATCTTGTATTATCATGGAAGCAAGAAGCTCCATTGTCTCGTTTGTTAGAGTCACGGGTAATTCCAGGGAAGTGTTAGGCCCAGGTCATTCTTTTTAGTTTGTTCCATCGCTGAACTGAATTTAAGTCCCTCACGTGATAGCGTTCAGAGTGCAATAATGCTGTCTCAATTCACTTCTTCCCACTGCCAAACGCGTATAAAACTACGGTGGCAATGTACACAAATTTTCCAAAAAAGGACCTTGGACCTATTGAATTGTACTACAGTTTACAAGTTAATTAAATTAAGGTTGTTGTAGGCACATTTCGTCTCTACATTCACATTGTCGGCAGTACAGTTATTTGATTCAGCAAAAGTTAAGTAAGCTGGGTTATCGTGTAAAACAGTCTCGTTAGTAGCAGAATGAGCTGAAGTTGAAGCTGTTATGCCCTCCCCATGACGAATTATGTCCTGCATGTAAAATATAATCCCAAGCAGTGTCAAGATAATAACTAACATAAGGAGGACCGCGGTTCCCAATTGAAAATAATCGATTGCTTTTGACCCACTAGTCCTTTCCAGTACATCCCTGACCAGCACATCAGACTCATGAGGCAAGCTGCCACAGAGAAATTCGATCACAGAAACGGGTTGACTGAGTACCGTTGGTTGTGTAAGATAAACTGAGTTTAACAAATATAGAAACTGAGAAGTTTGTTTGAAAACGAAGCTGTTTTTCTCAATGATATTGATGGAAAAGTCTCTAAAGTAAAAATTTAAATACTGATTACAAATACATAACCGTTTGAAAGTACCATTGTAAGAAAGATTGTTTAGTTCTGTTGCCATGGTTGCTCCCATGCATGCAGTGACAATGATAATCTGAATCAAACTTTGTGCACATGGAACAAATCCTTCCCCCAACAAATGCAGAGTCTCCAACACTTGACATACACAGTGAAGTAAAGGGAGTTTCCCTTTCTACGTAATTTAAAACGGAGCACCCAAAGGAAGTATTATTTTAAATTAAGTAAGAAGCAGGGACAGCCGAGACGGGGGGGGGGGGGGAAGGCTACGGGCCGGGCTTTAGCCCCTTTTAGCCCCTGCACTTTTTTCTGCCGGGGGCATTTTGGGCCGCCTTGAAAGGCTTTTATTTTCTTGAAAATATTGGGCCCCCACTTCAAATTTGGCTTCACGGTCCCTGAGACGTACGTTAAGCACAATGATACCTTCCCATCAAATCCCTGCTGATCCTTAAAAGTCTATCTCAGCAGTACATCAATCCCTACTGATCCTTAAAAGTCTATCTCAGCAGTACTTATCTCATTTTCTGATATAACGTATGCATTGAACGATTGATAATCCTTAGTAAAAGTTTGTAATGGAATCCTAACTAGTGATGTATATGCGATGGTAGCACGTGTACCGCGTTTGCTGATAGTATCCTTTCTTGTTCCCGTCTTATAGACATCGTTTCCTCATACCTCAATATTAACCATTAACTGTGAATCAAACTGTTGCAGTGCATAATAAAACCTAGAAATGAATAACCAGAGTGTTGCTAGCCTGTCGAATAGCCTACATCCATTTTCATCATGAAAGGGAATTCTAGGAAGTGAGGAATTACCTTCCTTAATTAATGGAGATTATTAAATGTCACGATGTTTTTTCTTCTTCTTTTGTATCAGGCTACACAAACTGACAAGTTGAGTGAGTAGTCGGGCTTATGTACATATGATGCCTTTACGGAAATATTTTCTGTATATTTGTATACGTCATTACAGATTATTTTCTCACGCTCTTCTTTCTTTTTTTTTTGTTCCATATTGTCAGCTTTCAAGTTCCTTGTATTAGAGCTTTGCTTATGGACTTGTACTGGTAAGGTTGCACTTTCTGTGTCCTAGTGGCTAGTTTTTCATATCCAGGTATGGGTTGTTTGTTGGGGAATTGTGTTACATCGAAAGCAGTGGCGTCGCCAGACTTTTCGAAGTAAAGGGGGTGGGAACTGACTTACAAAGTCTGCCGGAGGCACACTACCATAAAAAGATGAGCCACGCCGGAAGGACTGTGGGAGCGCTAAGCACTCCTCAGTAGGCAATGGGTCCAACGGTCCGCTGTATGGCCGCAAATGAGTTAGTCAGTAAGATAAGATTTAACGACACACCAACACGAATGTGTCATATAGTGTCAACTAGATAAATACGGTTCAAGTTCGGTTTCAAATATTGTTCAAACACAGTGCAAGTCCTCCCCTTTAGTCGCCTCTTACGACAGGCGGGGAATACCGTGGGCATATACTACAACTCCCAGCCCGGGGGGGGGGGTCCACAGACTAAGTTCTACTTGTGTCTACGGTTGAAGCCCTAATAGGCCTCAGGGTATTTCCAACTTTTGACCATTAAAACGAAACATTTAACTATGACCAGAAGAAATTGGAATGGAACTCTGCAGGCCACAAAAAACTCAAATTGAATAGTTTTGTTATCATAACTTGGACCAGTGAGTTGCTGGTAGGAGGAGACACACCGAACACTTCAATTAATGGAAATTTTAGTTGATCCATTTCTTCTTGAGGAGAGTATAAATTCATGAGTTAGGGTTGACAGCACCCACTCCTTTTGTCTAATACTTTTCAGTTTCTACTTTGGTACCCAAGTAAAACTATTTTACACCTGTAAACACCCTCTAAATAGCATAAGAAGGACAATGCGTTGGTCACAACCTTGTTACGGACAGTCAAGTAAGGAATGCTGTGTATAATAAGTCACAAAGACTGCTTGTCCCCATGAACTTTACAAAGATGAACGTCAAAGAAGTTTTACCGCTGTTGCAAATCGTAAATGATTGAAAAAGAGGTGTAATAATCTATTTTGCTATATTATTTTATTAAAGGTAACAGAAGGGAGCACATTAGGTTACTAGATGCCCACAAAGGAGACCACAATTTAACCGGTTTGTAGTCATGACTCAACTCGGACTAGTGGCAGTTCATTTGATTATGTAGAAGTGACTGGGAGCAAAACAGAGGATGCAGTAAAACAACAATAACAACACTTTTGGCCCTAAACGGGTGAGAAACAGATTATGACATGGGCAGAAATTAAAGATTAAAATTAAAATGTCCTTTTTTGTTTTATATGCTTTCTCCTTCTTATCTTTAAATTCCTCTCTTTCCTTTTCTTACTTATTGTAATGCTAACATGAGACACCATGTGACGCCAAGATAGTCTGTTGGCCACCACATTCCTTCAAATTTGCAGAATATAACCTCTTTTTAAGTACATCTTTGAGTGTGTCCTTATATCTTAGACATGGTCTGCCATCTTTCCGTGATCCTTCAGTGAGTTTACGAAAAAGTAATGCTTTTAGAGAACGGCCACTAGGCGCGAGTGTGACTATTATTGCAAGCTAAATGTGCAATAATTCGAAAAACAAGGTTTTTTCACCGATGAACTCGGTTTTTCGACCGAAAAACAAAACCTTGTTTATCGGTTAAAAACCTTGTTTTTCGAATTATTGCACATATAGCTTGCCATATAGGTATAACAACTGTTTTAATATCCTCTGTCTTATAGCACGTTCTAAAGTTTCATGATTTAGACTAAAGCCGTCCCATTTTATTTTCAAAACTGATCAAAGATGACGTTGCTGGATCGTCCTTAACTTATTGATATTATGATGTCCAGGACTCACTGTCATATGTTAAAAGAAGAATAATACACTGTTTGTACACCTTCAGTTTAGTGACCGCTGATAGATCTTTTAAGTCAAAAACTCTTTTTTAGTCTTCCAAGTTCCAACAGCATATGATGCAGCTTGTATGCGAGTCAGGATTTATTGATCCTGAGTAACATAACTTCCTAGATATTTAACACGATCAACCCTGGTCAACGTCTGTGCCGCAATATAGAAGGGTGTTTGCTCGCCAATACTCATGGTTTCAGTTTTATTCATCTTTGTCAGTGGACCCATTTTCAGAGAGATTGTGTTTAAAAGGTGTTGGAGTCCTATGGCAGAGCTGAAGAATTGCTGAGCCATTGGCACCCTGAGCGTTCGAATGTAGTGATGATTTTGGTCTTTTATTTTAAGCAACAATGCCACCAACATACCTGAAACGGATCTTTCTATGCTCAGGGATTGACTGGTGTTGCGACATACAAGGTAAAGCAACACACCAGCATATAGTCCAAAAGGATTGGGAGCAGGTTTGCATTCTTGTTTGATACCACTGTTGTAATTAATGTGCTATTATCAGCCTAGCATTCATGTTGGCGTAACGCCTTCTAATAGTACGAAAAAATCTCTGAGGACATCCAAGTTTGACTAAAATTCTGAATAAAAGTTCACGGTTAACACAGTCAAGGCTTTAGTGAAATCGATTGAAGTTATGTGCAGGTTCTGTTAACTTTCTCTGCATTTTGCCATAATTTGTCTAAAATCATATATTCCATCAAGAGTACTTCTGTCACTTCTGTAATCAGATTGTGATTGAAAATACATTTCCTCTACCAGCTGTTGCAGTCGTTGAAGAATGATGTCTGCAAATACTTTGCCAACAATACTAAGAAAGGACATGCTTCTGTAGTTTCCACACTTGTTGCGGTCTCCTTTTTTAAAAAGGATTAAAATATATTTTGCATCATTGATATCAGATGGGATATTTTTAGTCAGCTAACACTGATTGTAGATGGTTAGTAGATAATATTTCAGATCATTGCCTCCATAAACAAGGAGCTCTGGTAAAATACCGATAGGAACTGGACTTTTGTTAGGCTTTTTATTCTTGAGTGCACTTTTAAACTCATCCATGGTGACCGCATTGTCAAAATTATCTAAGGTTGGCTGGGTTAGAATTTCACCCAGAATGCCGCCATCAACATCAGATGGTTGGTAAAGAAAGAATTCCACCAAAATGCTCAGCCTATCTTTTTTTAATGAGATTTACATAAACTGCATTTAGTGTTTCACAAAAGTCTTTGCAGTTCATTTCATTAGCATAGGTATAAGCCGGGTCTGTCTTGCGCTGAAACCAATTATTCTTTAACGGCCTTCCTTTATTTCCAAGGGTTTCCCTATCTCTATTTTGTCTATTTTCTTTAAAAAGACACTGAATGGCCTTGTTCTTGTCATCAAACCAATCCTGAGACTTATCTTTTTGCCAAAAAATGTTTTTTGACATTTTAAAGGACTTCTTTTAGGTCATCGCAAGAAACAAACCAACCCCAGAAACCACAGATAATCGGTGTCAAATGTACATAAGCGCCATAAATGCAAAGTTTTCTTCTGATGACGACAAACCCCTTGTCACCTTAATACCTTCTTTGCAATGTTTTGCCTTGTAAATAAAAAAGTTAAAAATAAAAATGTTAACAAATAGTTGTAAAAATTCATGCAGAATGACTGTTATCTATGAGCAACGATTGCAATTGTTCGAAACGTTCAACGTTCTGTATCTCAACATGGCTTACTTCAGCTCTTAGAATCCTGATCCAATAGATCTTCTCTCTTTGAAAGTCAGAATTCAACTTTTTAGAGATCCCTAAAGTGAAACTCTTAACGGTATACTTCAGAATCCTGCACGTGGTGGTCAATCATTACTGTGATACTCATTGGTCACTTCGAGTCTTAAGACAATAAAGTATAAATATTTACAAGTTACTTTCTGGAAGTGTCCAATCAAAGTTGTATTGAACAAACTTAAGACACGCCTGTGCAAGGTAAGTTTGATTACGTAATGTCTGAGCCGGAAGCAGAAGTTTCTCGTGAGAACCGGACGAGAGGAAGTCTGTAATTATTTACGGCTGAGTGCAACACTGACTGTGATCAAAGAAGGATTGTTCAAAGAGCCACTTCCTGTTTATGAATCATGAGAGAAGGTAAACATACCTGAGGTTTGAAAGGAAATGGGCGTTATCTTTAAAGGAGAGGATGCAAAGAGGGGGTATTATATGACATCCCTTCTGAGATTTTTAAAATTTTGGACCTGTCTAAAATTTTACTTACAATGGAAAACATAAGCTTTTTAAAAATACATGAAAATGTAGAACCCTGTAAAGAATTCATCTTTTTTGTTTGCCGTACTCAGTAACACTCTATGAAAAAAAGGAAATAAAACTTGCATGCCTATTTACATTTATGTTAAAAAGTAAAGAAAAAGGAAAAGTTGCTATGAACATGCATCATGAAAACTTGCTCATATTACTGATTTGACACTATGGCATTTTACTTACAGAAGTGCATTCAGGATAAAGTTCTGGTGAAGTACCATGAAAAACCAGATATCCTACTACTGTTACATATGATACCAAAATGCAATCATAATAATGATATCGATTGAAATACAACATACTTCAAAACATGTTTTTCTGAAAACGCTGGAAATATAAAACAAAAGAATCGAGAAAATTGAAATAACTCAAACTTTAGAACAAATGAACGTGAAAAAAGGTATCATCACAGATAAAAGCTATCATAAAGATCTGTTTTCTCTTAAAAAACAAATAGAACGATTTTACAAGGTGAAGTTCTTTATACATGGTGATTCAATACATTTGACAACAACACCAAAGTCAGTTACTAAAAGAAGCATACGTTAACGTAAACGAGACGTATGAAAATGTAACTGTCACTTGCACCTAAAATTACTTTGACCGTGAATTCACAAAAACAATTTTTCAAACATCTTGTGCGGTGCACCTGTAATTTGCACTCTATTTTCCATCAAATAGTTCACGATATTTTCTGTGTCAGCATAACTGCTAACATTTCACCAAAAATAATAGCTGTTTGAAGCTTTAGGTAAACATACGAGCACTTGTAATTGGCCATGTTTGTACCTGGCACGTTGAATCAACATATTTTCGTGCGGTGTTTCCGTCAAAAGATTCAATTGTCTCGCAATCTGGTGTTTTTCCAGACGGTATGGCACTGCCAAACCTTTATTATGAGATGAATGTTCAACATAAGAGTTCAAAATAATAGGTTCTGTACATGTAGTACATAAAATATCATGTGATGTAATCACTGGCAAAATCTTATCATTTTCATCATGAAAAATCACATCAGAATCAAACATCATATTTACAACGTTATTCTCATTTTGCTTGAGAACATCTTTTAACTTATTTACATTTGTAATATTCTTTGTCTCAGAAGAAGCTCTTACGAAACAAGGTTTTAACCTATTGTAATTGAAAACATCATGGAGAATTTGTCCTGTAAGAGTTGCTAAAATGTAGTGTGTACGGTCTAAGACTTCGTGTACAACTAACGGACCACACCATTCTGCAGCAATTTTTCTCGAGTTGGCTGTTAATGAAGATGAGGTTGGTTTGTACAAATAGACCAACTGACCCACAGAATAGATTGACTTCTAGCAAGTTGTTTCGTAATCTTAACATTTTGCGCGTCTTGTTGTCTTTTCTGCAATTTTAACATTGTTTGCGATAAATGATCAAATCTCTTCTTCAACAATTTTGCATATTCACCATAAGAGTGTGACAGACCTGCCGGGGACAGCCCGATATTCATAAGGTTCATTGTTCATAAGGTTCATTGTTCATAAGGGTCGTTATTCATAACATGATGAAAGGCAAAAATAAGGTTCATTGTTCATAAGGTTCGTTATTCATAAAGCAAAATTGTTCATAAGGTTCATTGTTCATAAGGTTCGTTATTCATAATCGAAAAAAAGGTTCGTTATTCATAATTGAAAAAAAGGTTCGTTATTCATAATCGAAAAAAGGTTCGTTATTCATAATCGAAAAAAAAGGTTCGTTATTCATAATCGAAAAAAGGGTTCGTTATTCATAATCGAAAAAAAGGTTCGTTATTCATAATTGAAAAAAGGTTCGTTATTCATAATCGAAAAAAAGGTTCGTTATTCATAATCGACAAAAAGGTTCGTTATTCATAATTGAAAAAAAGGTTCGTTATTCATAATTGAAAAAAAAGGTTCGTTATTCATAATAATATACAGTACAGTTGTTGGAGGTGAAAGTTGAAGTGAAACGGGCACTTTTCGCGGGTAAAAAAGTCCTCAAAATTCCTATAACACATTAACAAGCTTTTGCCATAGCACCCGCCCCCCCCCCCAACCCCCTCCGGGTCAAGACGGGCCATCTACAAAGGCGATTCGAAAATGGACCTCCGAATTAGTGTTACGGCATACGAAAAAACCCAGTTTTTTAACTTTGGGCACTTACAATTACTCGTGAGAAGAGGTTCCTTTTTCAAAATTCACTTCGGGGTATCCACCTACGTGAGTTATATGACATATTAACGCATTTTCACATATCCCCTCTCCCTTGATAACGGTAGATCTCTTACGGAGAAAAGTCGAAAATGGACCTCCGAATTAGTGCTACGGCATAAGGAAAAACCTGTTTTTCAACTTTGGGCCCTTACCATTACTTGTGAGAAGAGGGTCCTTCCTCAAAACACACTCGGAGGTGTTCACCCACGTGTTTTCAATAACATATTAACGCACTTGGACCATAGCCTTTCCCCATTGGTCACGGTGGGCCCTTTACGGAGGCAAGTCGCAATGGACCTCCGAATTAGTGCTAGGGCATAATCTCATAAGACAGGGCCAAAATGGCGGAGTATTTTATACAAAAATGGCGGAGTATTTTATACAAAAATGGCGGAGTATTTTATACAAAAATGGGAAATTGAAATGGATTTATTTGGACTTGAAAGCCTAATACAGACTAAACTATACCACTGACTGCACTAAAAACTTGATATTGGAATCAGCGTATTCGAATACCCTTCTTACATGACTTATGTCAAAATCTGAGGGGGTCGATATTTTACCCAAATCTTACCCAATCATTGTCGAATTGATTCAGGTTTACTTTAAGAAAGTTGGACAAGGTCTGAATATGTCTTTCGACCTGAAGACTTCCATGGTTCATGACACTAATGACTTTCTGATCAATACCTAAGGTTCGACACAATAATTCTACTAATTTTCTTGTCAATGAAGCTGCCGCATCGGTGATTAAACACGATGGAGGGCCGGGGTCTACCCGATATTCATAAGGTTCTTTATCCATCAGGGTCATTGTTCATAAGGTTCATTGTTCATAAGGTTCGTTATTCATAAGGTTCGTTATTCATAATGAGAAAAAAGGTTCATTATTCATAAGGTTCGTTATTCATAATCGAAAAAAAGGTTCGTTATTCATAATCGAAAAAAGGGTTCGTTATTCATAATCGAAAAAAGGTTCGTTATTCATAATCGAAAAAAAGGGTTCGTTATTCATAATCGAAAAAAAGGTTCGTTATTCATAATCGAAAAAAAGGTTCGTTATTCATAATCGAAAAAAAGGGTTCGTTATTCATAATCGAAAAAAAGGTTCGTTATTCATAATCGAAAAAAGGGTTCGTTATTCATAATCGAAAAAAAGGTTCGTTATTCATAATCGAAAAAAGGGTTCGTTATTCATAATCGAAAAAAAGGTTCGTTATTCATAATCGAAAAAAAGGTTCGTTATTCATAATCGAAAAAAGGGTTCGTTATTCATAATCGAAAAAAAGGTTCGTTATTCATAATCGAAAAAAGGGTTCGTTATTCATAATCGAAAAAAAGGTTCGTTATTCATAATCGAAAAAAAAGGTTCGTTATTCATACCAATTGCAGCGCCCCCATCTCGTCAAAATTGAAATCGGACACCATAAATCTCAACATATCATATTAGATAGATTTTGACCCGAGGATAAAGATAGCGCAATTTGCAAATCCTTACTCTTAGAATCCATATCTCATTTGGTTCTCGAGTTGTTGTCAGAACACCGCCGGTTGTCGGTTTTTCGGTTAGACACGAATAACTCCATAACGGTACATGATATTGAAAAAATGTTAACGCCATGCGATTTACACGAACGTTTTACACCATTAAAAGTTCAATTTGTTCAACATTATTGCTTACTTACACTTTGAAACTCTAACCCTATTTCACAGACACCCCCCCCCCCCGTACTAAGTATGTAATGCTTGAAAATGAAAACTTCTCGTGCAATTTCTTACAATTTTTAGGCATATGTCTGTTAAGTAATTACATTAAATGTGTTATTAAATTAAAGCGCTTGATTTGTTCTTTATTAAAATATCCCCTTGTACTCCCAGTTACTATTGACAAAGTATGAAAAAATGCCAAAGTGCCCCCCTACTCCTATTTTTTTTTCAAATTTTAGACGAAATATCGAATATTACGTCACATAACTTCACTTGAGACTAAGATTTCGGCTTTATGTTTTTTTTTTTATGTAACTGATCATATCATAATAAATCATGTGTTAAAATTTCAAGGTCACAGGTATCTCACATTGACGTTACAGCTCTTCAAACTTGAAAAATGGGGATTTTTCGAAATTTTTGTGTATAGGGATTTATGGGGAAATTTTCAAAACAAACCTAAGACCCTTCCCAAACCTTCGAGGATAGAGATAATGATCTTAAATCTACGTGGTTGGTAGCCCTATTCATCTTCTTTCAAAATAATGTCAAATTTTTTGCATATCGTTCCGGGAAGGGTATCAAGTAGGGTCGCAAAGTAACCCCTACACACGGTTTTATTGTTAGCGTCTATAGAAAAAAATGCGCTTTTTTAAATGCTAAATCAAAATCATATTCGGAAAACCGAAGACCTGATGAAAAAATACAACTGAGGTGTCTACGTAAAACTCTAGGTGTGATCTATTTAAAAAAAATCATTCAAAAACTATGCAGTGAAAAAATAGGAATGATTGAACCAAGATGGCGGCAATTTTTGGGGGGGCGTCTTCGAAAAAGTCATTTTTTTTCATGATATTAATACCATCAAAATGTAAATTGCTCCCACGTACTCAAAGTTCAAACAGCATGATTTTCTTACACGAACTTGACCACTGATATAGCTTTGCAAAGTATAAAAAGATTTACGTGTGCGCACTCCAGGGCAAAGATATTATAAGCATAGATACCAAGCTTATTTTTACCAACTTATAATATCTTTGTTCCAGAGGTCAAACAGCGCCCCCATTTTTGACGTATGACCAGAAAACTGGGTTACTTTAATCGTTTGGAATTGTAATTTGACACCCAAGACCAGCATCGATTACCATTAAAATTATACACACGATAGATGCACCCCTAGTTAATACCCACTTAAAAAGATTGTTGGATCTCTCCACTAAGGGTAAAAAAGAGTACCTAAAAGTGACGAGTCAACATATGTAAAAAACCTAACGTGGTACCAAGTTTGAAAATCAAATGTCACGAAAACGCTTGAAAATAACGTATTATGTATTTTCGATAGCACTGATTACGAATTTGAGGTCCATTTTCACACAGGGGGTCGACTTTTGATATATGGTGGTTTAAAAAATTGCCCAAAAATAGAACAAGAGGGCAATCCACGGAGTTGCTTATCTCATCGCTAGTACACGCATGGTACTAAGCCATATATGGGTAGAGTTGGCTTGGTGGTTTGAGTGTACTGCCTTGAACACTGAGGTCCCCAGATCAAATCCCAGTGATTTCACAGGGAAATTTTCTGGGGACTGAAAATTACTTGTTCAGCTTAGCTGTTCACAGTGATGTTGATGGGTGCAAAATTGGTGAATTTTAATTGGGTATCATATTGTCCGTTTCATGAAGTTGTGCGATTCAGGAAGTCATGATATTTTCTCGGTTCAGCTGTCGAGCAGTGGTGCAGAGCAAGGAACCTCCACCCCTCCCAGCCTTTGGCAAAGTGGTCAAAGACTATGGATACACTCATGCCCGTCGGATGGGGACGTTAAATGGCGGTCCTGGGAGCAGGACTGGGATGGATTGGTACACACCTGCCTCGTTTTACCTCTGAGCACTAGTCGAAAAGAGAATCCGAATCTCGCCGGTGTTCATCCATGCTCGGACTGATATATGATCCTGGATAAGCCTCCTTCATTTCCCCTTTCCTGCAGCTTCCCTTCCAGATTTTTTCTCTGGGATTTTTTCAGGGGAAAAGGGCACTTTGCGCCCATGCCCTGTTGACTACACCACTGCTTCAGCCTCTAACGCATTTATTTACGCTATCACACGCTGGCACTTAAAACTGAAAGATAGGCTTTTATAAGCATAGATTTTAAACTTACGATGAAGTGGCAACACCTCATAGCGTCCAAAATAATGGACGAAAGTGCCGATTGTTGTTTAGTTGTTTTGAAAACAAACAGGCAATATAGAATGTCTCACGAAAGTATAAATACTTTTTATTTTGCAGTAATGTTAATTTGAGAAGTATTACTACGCATTATATTTCACTTAAAAGAAGTCATTTCTTCTTGGTTGGCTACTGCTCTTAAAATAATGCACTTGAACATGAAGTTGAACGCACGATGACTGATTTGACGTTCGTGGACTTATTCATTGGTCAATTTTGAATCACTTGAAAATGCGCGTTCAATTTCTTACACACTCACAACAGGAAAGTAACTAGCGGGTTCGTTTTCCATGCACGCAGACCTGTGGATCAACTAAAATCTGGATAATACATGTAGACATGTATTTTTGCGTGTATGGAATGCATTGTGCATTAAACACTATGATAGAAATACTAAAAAGTGTGATTTCTAACAAAACTTGACCTTTGACCTCATTTCACGGGACCTTTGACCCCAGTTGCCATGGCAACCATATTCTATGGTAGTATTAGGCAGGTTCATCATATGTGTGAGGAATGTTTCCTTCTGGAATTGTACTAAAATACAAAAAAAATGTGATTTTTTTACCAAACTTGAAATTTGACCTTCTATTACTTAACTTTTTACCTTGGTTGCCATGGTAATCATATATGTTGATAGTAAGTTAGGCACGTTCATCATATGTGTAAATTTTAATGTATGTGGAATGTTTCCTTCTGGAATTGTACTAAAATACAAAAAAAAATGTGATTTCTTACAAAAATTGATATTTGACCTTGGTTGCCATGGCAAACATATACTATGGTAGTATTAGGCAGGTCCATCATATGTGTGAAGTCTTATGTATGTCAAATTTTTCCTTCCGGAATTATACTAAAAATACTAAAAACATGTGATTTTTTACACAAATTGAAGTTTGACTTCCTTTCATGTGACCTTTGAACCCGGTTGCCATGATAACTATACATTTTGATAGCGTTCGATATGTTCATCACATGTGTGAAGTTTCATGTATGTGGAATGTTTCCTTCTGGAATTATACTGATAAAACTAAAAAAATGTGATTTCTCACAAAAACTGATCTTTGACCCCGGTTGCCATGGCAACCATATATTTTGGTAGCAAAAAAAATACTAAAAATACTAAAAAAAATATGATTTTTCACAAAAATTGGCCTTTTACCTCCTGTCACGTTACCTTTGACCTTGGTTGTCATGGTAACCATATATCTTGGTAGTATTAGGTATGTTCATCATATGTGCAAAGTTTCATGCATGTGGAATGTTTCCTTATGGAATTAGACTAAAAATACTAGAAAAGCGTGATTTTTCCCAAAAATTGTCCTAGACCTCTGACCTTTGACCTTTTTGGCCGAAAGTCACTCAGACACAAGTTTACACTCTGGGGTACCTACCCACCAAATTTCAAAAGAATCGGTCTGGCCCATAAGGAGGAGTTCGTGGAACACTTTTTTGCTTAAAATGTTAATATCATGTGACTTTTGACCTTGGTTGCCATGGCAACCATATATTTTTGTAGTGTTTTTCCTTGGAGTAAGTTGTAAAAAAAGGATTTTCACATATTTGACCTTTGACCTCTGACCTTAACTTCCGGGAGTCAATGTATAACTGGGGTTCTACCTTGGACACCTTCCTACCAAGTTTGAAGAAAATTGGCTTTACCCTTTTAGAGATATTAAGAAAACAAAACTGGACACACACACACAAACACACACGGACACGTTTTGACCCCTCCCTCCATTATGGACTTTTGGTCATCCTGGGGTACCCCACCATGGGTTAGGACTTTAGACTAGTAACTTGGGAAAATTAACCGTTACCATGGCATCGGTTGTTATTTCTGCTGGCATTGCCGAATATAGCCCAACAGGTCAAGTGACTACAATATCTCATCCTCCTCACGGAGCGATGAGACAAAAAGGGGGCATCTCTTGAGAGGAAGAAGATTTGCAAATTTTAACCTCGGATTCGTAATGGGCGTGGTCTAATTGACCTTACTGAAAAGTTGGAATAATAATATGGAACTACCTTATGTTTTTTGGGGGCCCCCTGGAGGTCATCTCTCAGATCAGCCCGAAACGTTGCACACATATGCATTCGAGCACGCTGTTTACGAAAATGGCATTTTTCTTTGCATGTTTCACTTTTATGGGGCGGGAGGGGGCGAAAATGGATTGTATGTGACCCCGGGATCGGGATAAAAGTGTCAGGATGGGGTGAACTGGACCCCCCGATTCCGAAAATATTTATAGCGCCCTCACACGCAAGATTGAAAAAATGTCCACTTATTTCGTGGTACATTTCGACTTGCTTCTGTACAAGGGCCACTGTAACCACGACGAAGTGGGCATAGTCAGAGTTGATAGATATGTTATAAAGGAAACATGTTTAGATACACTCGGGTGGGGGGGGGGTAAGCCAGGCCCCATCCCACAAGTTATAGTAAGTGCCCCAAAGTTGACGAGCTACTTACCCCCAATAGTTTTGTTGTCCATTTCGACTTGCCTCCGTAGAAGGCCCACCGGGGCCCAAGGGAAGCGGCCGTGGCAACAGTTGAGTAACATGTCATGAAGGACACGTGCGCAAATACTCTCCAAGAGATGCGCTGGTATTGGATCCCTCCCACAAGTTACAGTAAGGGCCCAAATTTTGAATACAACATTAACATATTAATTTTAATTTTTTTGGTAAAAACACTCCAGCATCTTGGCCCAGTCTTTCAAAATAGATAGCAGCTGCGCAATGCTAAGTATTACATTCAAATAGAGCAAGGTTTCACCTATCGGATAACACCTCATTTGCTATCATAACTCTCATACAGCCAAAGTTATGAATATGATTTTGTTTTAAATCCTTAAATGTGGGAAATTTGTAAAGGTGAGGGCGCTCTATCGTACGATAGAGTAGAGACCCTATAGTGGGAGAGATTGGCCAACTTATTTCACGGGCGCCATTTTGGAGCCAAATGTTAACTATACCAGATATCATGTACACTGTGTGGGCACAGTTTTCCGTACAAAATGTATAACAAAGTGAGTTACAGCGTTCTGTTCTCTTGTGACAATCATTCGTATTGGTTGAGTCTGGCTGGCACTGTCTGCCGGATCCTTTAGTTTGTCACCCGATACAAGAAAAGCCGTCCTGGGAGGGGTCTAGGGGGAGGGGATAACACTCTCCGAGTCCATTTTGAAAAATTTTTGCTAATAGAAAGTGACGGAAATGCAGATTGGTGAAGGCTATTTTGACAGTTTTAAAAGTGATATTATTTTTAAAAAAATCTCATTTAAGTGTGTCTTATTTTTGTGCTGGTAAGAAAGGGGGAGGGGGTTGGGTCTATTCTGGGCTGGGTCTACCCCTTCTTTCTGAGAAAACTGCTAGTATACGTTAATGCAGGATGGCAACATGCAAAATGGTGCCTTTTATGGAAAGTTGTAAGCAAGTTGAACTAATCATTTAAGATTTTTCATTATTTAGTGAAAGTTTAAGGAGAGGTCTGGGGGAAGGGGTAAATATAGGGGAGCACTTCCTAGTGAGGTTTTATAAAATGTGACTGACCAGGGTGTATTCCATGTAAAAACCTACATCAAAGTCAAAGGTACGTAAATGTTTCAGTTTTCTCATGCTACTAATACATCCAGGAGCAATGTTTGAGCAATGTCCCCCTCCCCTATGGAAATGTCCCCCTCCCCTATGGAAATGTTTGAAACATTGGGTGTCCTTACATGCAATCTTCTGCTGCATATGCTACATTTGAAGTAAAATGTGTGTTAAAAAATTGACATATTTTTAAGGAAATAAAACAAAATCATCGGCATCAGTGAGGGGGAACCATGGCCCAATGTGGTGCCCCCCTCCCCTTTGAAAATTTTTGAAAAATAAGGTGTCCTTACATGAAATCTGGTTCCACATATGCTATCATTTGCAGTAAAATTTGCGTTAAAAAATTTACGTATCTTTAGGAAGTAAAAAAAATCGGCATCAGTGAAGGGTGGGGGGCATGGCCCAATGCCCCCTAAATAGGCCACTGCTCCTACACCTATGACTGGGGACTGCAGCTCTGGTATAATTCCAAACATTGGCTTAGGAAGTGGGGGCAGGGAACTTAATTAAGCCCGGCCCAGTCAAAAATGTGAGGGGCTGAAGTATGCTTCTGCCCCCCCCCCCCCCAGATCCAAAGGCAAAACCCCGGCCCTTATTTGTCTCTTCTGTAAGAAATGTCAAAAATTTGCAGTAATTTTCCTTAACGTTTGTCAAAAATGTTGCACCAAATTGCATCTGAGGGCCCTCAAGTATCTGAAAATTTTCCAAAGGAGAGGATCGGACACGATCCCCTTAGACCTCTCCCCCAGGACGGCGATCCGAAGGTCATGCAGCTATAATTCAATGGGCTCGTTTAGCCAAAGTTTCCCGGGAAAAGACCGCTTTGTCTGGTGAAAAATAAAGAAGTCTTAAGTCGCCTGATGGCTAAATCCCCCTATTGAATTTTAGCCTCATGTCAGCCCCCCGTTTCGAAAAGTTTCCTACGCCTATGATTCCAACCTCTCTATGGGGATGTTCCGACAACTCTCCAATCGGGTTAGTACTAGAATTAGGGTTAGCCGGTTAGGCCAAAGGGTTAGGAGTTGTATTTGGGTTTATGTGTTGGAATATCAAGCAGTCGGAATATAGAGCTGGAGCCGCCGTATACGGTATAGGCTAGGCCTTGTACAGAACGTCGTAATCTAACTCCAAGGCTAAGCCTACTCTAACGTTAGGCCTACATGTACTACTAAGTCGTATTACGCATAAGCGATCGCTGTTTGATGGATTACTATTAAACCTTCTAACTTTTACAGCCCACCGAAGCCTTCCTTTTGTACAGGACGGGAATCTATACAACTTGTACCCTTTTCTGGTCTGTTCGTGCATCCAAATGCAGCACAACCCAGCCGCAATTTTGGAAACAAAATATGTTTATCTTACATAGAATGAGTACGTCCGCACATAGGCTACACTAGTACATGATCTTGCAAGCTCGTACTTAACTTTGGCTCCAAAATGGTGCCCATGAATTTCGTCCAATCAGAACGCGTATCTGAGAACAATGGTTGGCCAATCTCTCCCACTATAGGATCTCTACGATAGAGCGCAGTGGACAGGGGGAGAATTGCAATCATCATCCCTGCCATAAACATTTCTTGACCCTGTGACTCGAATTGCATGGCAAAATCATACCCCGAATCAAAAAGTTGAACTCTCGTTTTCGTCACACCCCTGCATGGGGATTAAAACAGAGTGGAAGGCGGTTTAAGGGGCTCGCACGTGACTTGCGTGCATCGTATGAACTCAGGAGGCTCATTTGTGAAATGTGCATGCCTGAAACCCCCAAATGATTCATTTCATAACGATTCACTTGCGGGAAGACGAACCCTTCCCAGGCCCCTTCCCTCGGGGGAAGGATAGGTCGGGTATCGACCTTCCCCAAAATAGACGGAAATAACATATTAGGGGTTTATGGCCATGTGATTCCAAATACGAAGTCCGTTTTCCCGTGTAAGCCCCCTATTAGAAGATGTGGCCTTTCAAACGGGCCCCTCGGGTGGCCAAAATGTGGTTTTTGCGGCATAACTCTTTAACAGAACATAATAACAAAATTCCAACTTCAGATTTGGAATCAGCACCCTCGATACGTATATAGTGTTACTTTGGTCAGTTTTGAGGCACCTCGATGTCACACCCAAATTCCACGGGTGAGTCCCCAGGGATTTGGGTTAAATATCGACCCCCTCAGATTTTGACATAAGTCATGTAAGAAGGGTATTCGAATACGCTGATTCCAATATCAAGTTTTTAGTGCAGTCAGTGGTATAGTTTAGTCTGTATTAGGCTTTCAAATCCAAATAAATCCATTTCAATTTCCCATTTTTGTATAAAATACTCCGCCATTTTGGCCCTGTCTTATGAGATATAAAGAAGTTAGGAGATTTCAATTATTTTGGTATGACAGGGAAATGTTTTAGCTTTAAGGCAACATCTAATTTGTCATCATAGCCCTTGCACCGCAGCCAAAGTTAGGAATATGATCTTGTTTGGACCCCTTAAATGTCTGGTTCACTGCTGCATAGCTCATTGTACCTAATTCAGAGGGCTATTTTCGACTTGCCTCCCTAAAAGGGAAGGTGCCATGGAAAAGGTTTGTCATGTTTTGAATAGAAGAAACATGCGCGAATATCCCCAAGTAGCTTGCGGGTTATTGGCCCCCTCCCACAAGTGACAGTAATGACCTAAACGTGTTAGGTCCCAAAAGGTGAAAGGGCACACACTATAATGGGTTAATTAGAAGTGATGGAGGGGTGTTTCTGAACTCGAATTCGATGAAATTAATATGGACATACGCCCACTTGACCATCTTTGGAAAAGTGAAAAAAAAAAAAAATCATGAAATACCTTCAAACGGTAGCCCTTGTTATGGCTATTCGGCCTTTGGTTGCACATATAACATGCAATGCGATCTTAATTATTTCCCGTTCTTTATCTGCACTCCCTCTACCCGTTCTGTGATATGCGTATACCCTCTTAACAGCATCCAGGCCAACAGATAATGAGGCCGGCAGAAGAGAGGGCGTGCTAGATGAGAGGGTTGCATATCAGGGAAAGTGTCGAGTAGAGAGAGTGGAGAGAGAGAACGGGAATAATTTGATTACACTGCATGTAATATAAGCAACAAAAGGCCGAATAGCCCTAGCAAGGGCTATTCAAACGGTAGGGATCACAGGGGTTAAAATGTTGAAAAAGAAAAGATCCCATTATCCGTCTTTCATTTCAATCTTAAATACTGACACCATATTAAGGTCCATGAAGTCGACCTACCTATCAAATTAACGGGAAAAAATCTTCTATACCCTATTTATACCCCAGTTGCAAATGTATTTTGGTTAATATAGGCAGGGTTTCAATATGGCGGCGTAAAGCCTGACTTCGGGTTATATTTTTCATGGAAAAATAGCGTTTTTCTTTATCGTGCTGCCACTCCTTATAGCAATGGCGGAATTTGATCTCCTTTACATCGTAACCTCTACGTGACCCAGTGATTTAGAAAAAAAATTTAAAAATATTTTGACCTTTCACTTGACCTTTGGTGAGGTCAAATTCATGACTATCCCTTGCGGACCTTGATTTGACCCGGAATTGTTGCACGTGATGGCCCCGGGTCAAACTTATATCTGACCCAAATGACGTGACCCTGTGACGTAGGGAAGCATTTTTTTTTAATTTTTGTTTCAGATTCACCAAATTTGGCGTGCCCTGGATTCAGATTTGACTTATTTTATTTTTTGATGCGATCCGAAAGTTCATTTTTGCGGTCCCCATATAATGAACTTGCGAGCTGAAAGTTTATTTGTGCGAGCCCAAAATTCGATAAAAAAAAAAAAAACTTAGAAAATTTTCTGGCGATCCCAAAGTTCAAAGTGGTGGGCCCTGTTTCAAAAGTGCGGGCCAAGATCCACAACAGACTTGCCCAGACCTCAAGTGGTCCTAACCCCAAAGTTAAAAACAAAACGGGTTTTTCCTTATGCCGTAACACTAATTCGGAGGTCCATTATTGACTTACCTCCGTAAATGGCCCACCATGACCAAGTGTGAAGAGGGGGTGGGCTATGACCAAAGTGCGTTTATATGTTATTGAAAACACTTGTGTGGCCACCCCCAAGGGTGTTTTGAGGAATGGCCCCGTCTCATCAGTAATGGTAAGCGCAAAAATTCAAAAAGCGGGTTTTTTCCAAGAATTGCAGTGCTGATTCGGCGGTCCATTTTCCACTTGTCTCCGTGAAAGGTCTGCCATGACCGGGGGGGGGGGAGCTATGGGAAATTGCGTTAATATTCTTATATAACTCACGTCGGTGGATATATACACCAAGAGTGTTTTGAGGAAGGGCCCTCTACTTACAAGAAATGGTAAGGACCCGCATTTAAAATAAAACGGGTTTTCCCTTATGCCCTAGCACTAATTCGGAGGTCCATTGCGACTTGCCTCCGTAAAGGGCCCACCGTGACCAATGGGGAAAGGCTATGGTCCAAGTGCGTTAATATGTTATTGAAAACACGTGGGTGAACACCTCCGAGTGTGTTTTGAGGAAGGACCCTCTTCTCACAAGTAATGGTAAGGGCCCAAAGTTGAAAAACGGGTTTTTCCTTATGCCGTAGCACTAATTCGGAGGTCCATTTTCGACTTTTCTCCGTAAGAGATGTACCGTTACCAAGGGAGAGGGGATATGTGAAAATGCGTTAATATGTCATATAACTCACGTGGGTGGATACCCCGAAGTGAATTTTGAAAAAGGAACCTCTTCTCACGAGTAATTGTAAGTGCCCAAAGTTAAAAAAGTGGGTTTTTTCTTATGCCGTAACACTAATTCGGAGGTCCATTTTCGAATCGCCTTCGTAGATGGCCCGTCGTGACCCGGAGGGGGTGGGGGCGGGGGGCGGGTGCTATGGCAAAAGCTTGTTAATGTGTTATAGGAATTTTGAGGACTTTTTACCCGCGAAAAGTGCCCGTTTCACTTTAACTTTCACCTCCAACAACTGTACTGTATATTATTATGAATAACGAACCTTTTTTTTTCAATTATGAATAACGAACCTTTTTTTCAATTATGAATAACGAACCTTTTTGTCGATTATGAATAACGAACCTTTTTCTCGATTATGAATAACGAACTTTTTTTCAATTATGAATAACGAACCTTTTTTTCGATTATGAATAACGAACCCTTTTTTCGATTATGAATAACGAACCTTTTTTTTCGATTATGAATAACGAACCCTTTTTTCGATTATGAATAACGAACCTTTTTTTCGATTATGAATAACGAACCCTTTTTTCGATTATGAATAACGAACCTTTTTTTCGATTATGAATAACGAACCCTTTTTTCAATTATGAATAACGAACCTTATGAACAATGAACCTTATGAACAATTTTTCTTTATGAATAACGAACCTTATGAACAATGAACCTTATGAACAATTTTTCTTTATGAATAACGAACCTTATGAACAATGAACCTTATTTTTGCCTTTCATCATGTTATGAATAACGACCCTTATGAACAATAAACCTTATGAACAATGAACCTTATGAATATCGGGCTGTCCCCGGAGGGCTAAAGGTGGTAACAATTTTCTGCAGAATTGCTTCACAGATAGTTTCCGCGTCGAGTGTCTTTAACGGCACACAAACCACAAATCTTGTTATCTCGTCGCAAGCGACCATTAAATGTTTGTAACCTGTTACTGAAAGAGGCATAGACTTAAAGTCTAGACTTATCTTGTCAAAGGGACGATAAGAATCTGGTATTTTTGCGTGAAATTGTCTCACTTTGTCTGGCTTACTCCTAAATTCTTGACATCGAAGACATGCTTGAATATAGTTACTGATGCATTGAAACATGTTACGCATGTAAAAATATTGCCGAATTGTTAAGTACGTTCGCATAACACCTTGATGGTTGCTTATCAAATCATCATGATACTTGGATATAACTTTGTCAACCATGGTATCTGGGATAACCAATTGTAATGTCATCTTGTTATCATCTTTATCATGCAAAAATATTCGAAACAGTAAACCGTTACACAACAAATATTGTTCTGCTTGTGTACATACAGTTCTTGCAGACTTAACATTATTCGGCAAAATATCATGAGCTAAGTAATCATATATGGGCTTGAAATGTGGACATGTTTCTTGTTGGACTTGCAATTCCTTTACATCAAAAGGCAAATTATAATCTCTGATAATTTTGCGTAGAATATTGTGCATAACTCGATGTAATTCTTTCTGTTTTGGAATTTGATCAGTAACTAATTTGTCTATTTTGGGAACCAAAGGCAAGGGTGGTACGAATAAGTGTGGAGGTGGGTCTGTAATTATTTCTTCTGATTTACCTTTATCAACCAGACGCGGTTCAGATTGACTTGGCTGAACATCTGAAAATTCTGGCAAAAAAGGCAAATCTACTATCGGCTGACGTGCCAAAGGAGTAGGCTTCGAAACATTAGGAGGGGGCACGGTAGCAGGTTGGCTACGGGATAATGGAGGAGGAGGGACATTTTCCCTTGAACTTGAATCTTCTTGTTGCCTATCAACAACTGGGGGAGGCGGAATTACAGGAGGCGCTGAATTCTGTTTCGCTTGACCCCTTGTCTCGTTTTTCGTAGGAAAAATGTCGGGTACTTTTATTCCTAACGAGTGCAACACTGACTGTGATCAAAGAAGGATTGTTCAAAGAGCCACTTCCTGTTTATGAATCATGAGAGGAGGTAAACATACCTGAGGTTTGAAAGGAAATGGGCGTTATCTTTAAAGCAGAGGATGCAAAGAGGGGGTATTATATGACATCATTTTGAAAAATATTACAATCCTTTGATATTCAGTCAGAAGTCTTTGAAGTCAATGTATATGTACATAAATGTTTATCTCCCAAAGAAAGAGATTCGAGTCTCAAAATGTTTGGTTCGTAGCTCACTATCCGTTTGTTAAGGGGGAAGTACAAGTCTCCATAAAAATATACTTTGGGGTAAAACAAATGCCTGATTCAGTCATTCTCGAAGAAAGTTACATCGTGATAACTTAGTTAGAAATTTGCCCAAATATAGATTGAACATGACCATTATTTCTCGGGAAAGAACTCTACCAACTTAGTTTGTTTCGAAATTGCTTTAAAGAGACAACTTGAAGTTCATGGTAATTCACAGAAGGCTATGTTTGACAAATATATGAAAAGTATGCGATTTCAGGAATCTAAGAAAAGTATAAACGGTGTTTATTGGCATGTCACTTAGTGATGGGTGGACGGGGGGGTTACTGTTGTGTAACTAAACCATGGGAGAAGAAACCACGGAGAGTAAAGTCTGCCGAAAAGTTTGGAGTCTTAATTTAAAACTTCCTCCCTTGAGATTAAAAACAATTGTCTGGGAGTTTGACAACCATCAAAGTCCAATAGGTGAAAAATACTAACTTGGGACGTTTCAAGAGAAATGTCTGCCCTCTTCATCGGCCTATTGCTACACTAAAATGTTTGGGCTGTTTGTTAAGTCACTACTAAGTCAAGAGGGCTTTTAATTATTATTAGTGAAAGATATAATCCACTCATCTCCAGGGGAGATCCATGCATCATACAAGTAGCTGAGTATGAATTTGCCAACAGTCCTGTTCAATGACCGTTGCTCCCGCTTCCTTATCCAGGTTGAATCCTTGACCCAACTTGTGCACTTGTTACATTCTGTTATAGGATTGTGATTTCCTTTCAGCCAATAATATGGTTTATTGGAGCAATGTGGTCAGGTAAAGCTAAAGTGAGAAATTCTGATTCTGGCGCCTTTCGTTGGCTCTGGTAAATTTTGTTTTAGAGGCCTTTTCAACAGCTTTGGCATGTGATGGTTTTCTAGTACCAAAGGCTTTCCATGTTTCATTAATGTGAGTGGAGTTTGCATCCTCGGTATGGAATCTCATACATACAGTCGGTGATATTGCAAAACTCTCTTTTGATTTTAGGACGTACCAGATATTGCTGAGGGTGGTTATGGGTCTCATTGATGTAGAAATATTATTCTTGCAAAGTATACGTTGTGTTTTTTTTTCTTTCTGTTAGCCCTTGGATGTATGCTATAACAAACATCTATGCCTTTGCTTTGTCTCTATCATCCTTTTTCGTTTGGTCTTTATCATCCTTTTTTGTTAATGTTTTATCTTTGGCTGTTTTTCCCTTAAATCCCCTTCTTATTTAATAAAAATCTATTTCTGCTTTAATTCTTATACTGTTAGTAGGAGGGAGACACAGCTTCCTTTGCCTATGGGAATTAAGCCGTCTTGGGTTGGTAGTGAGTTACCAAATGGCTAAGAAATTTCAGGGTATCATTTGGCTGATGAAGAGAGTAGACGTTGCTTTTGAAAACCTATTGGACCTCTTCTGAAGAAAAGGTTTTGTCCAAAGATATAACAAATATTTCCTGCTCCGATTGGTTAAAGGAGAAACTAGTATTATATGAAAATATTTTGTTTGTATTGACTTAGAATGAAATGTAACATGAGGCATAACAGCCGGTGTCTGAGAACTGACAAAATAAATGGTATTAAAGAAGAAACAACAACGTTGTTCTAGATTTACATTGCTTTGTTTCGTGATCGTTCATTAAAATGAAATAGCACTTTGTTAATTCCGTGTTATAAGAAAGGCTGTCCTCAATTACTTATGTAACTACTTGTTAACATGAGCCCAGTCCCTCATGACTGTTTCCTAAGTCATGGATTGAATTGTATAGTGGGAAAGAAAACGAAGTCACTTGAAGTCAGGTCAACATTCTTTACATACGTGGTGACAATTTCTAAGGGTTAGACACATCAAAAAGTGGTATTATATTTTAAACTAAGAAAGAAATGGATTATCAAGTTCGAAAAGATTCCAACAAGACCCCAAAATTTTAAGTATATAGGGTGAAAAGGTATGCTGCTCTAAGAATACTTTACCAAAAGGTCTGACTAACTGTGATTTACAAATCGACATAAATAGATTAGCGACCAAGACTGACAACGAACAGTGTCTTGTCTCAATGATAAATGGAATAAAATCGACATGCCTGGTGAAAAATTCTGTGTAATTAAAACTTCAAAATAGTTCTTTCCTGTATTCTTCCAATAGTAATTACCGAACGGTATAAATCTTGCACCTTTCAAGTTTACTCTTTCCCTACCTTGGTATCCTGGATTTCCGAACCTGAAATGGAAGTTTTCTCAATGTACGAAATAAAATTCTCAGAAGTGTCAATTTTGATCATAAATGTATGATTTTTATTCACCTGCTAGATTTTTCAATTAAGGAAAAAGAACCAGAATTCTCCCAAATGGGGGAAAACGTATACAATACAGTATACAGGCTTGAAATTCGTATACAGACAAAGTTTTGTAAGAACGAAGGCCACTCAAGAACTTTCGTTTTCCCAGCAAATAACTCGGTGAGCCACCGATAAGGACGTAGCTTTTTAGTAGCTTTGGTAATACACCTACCGAATATGCATTTATTTCTATACATTTGACAGATAAACATTGCAAGGGGCTTCCAAAACCCATTCTCCACTCAAAATGTACGCACAAAAGGCGTGGGATTGTGGATAAAATAGAGAAATGACGGTGTCTATGACCAATTTTTCTTCCGATTGAGGAAAAACTAGATTCTCCGAAAGGGAGACGCTATTGAACTTTTTCTAGGAACAAAAGATAAAGCTTAAAGCGTTATTATTGCATATTAGGGAAGGTCTAGGGTGTGCTGATAGTCCCGATTCTTTTTTAACTACATACCATCCTACAACCTTGAGATTCACTATTAGATGTGGACCACAATGTTTGTCGATTGAAGAAGTATGGATGCAAAGAACAAAGACTTTCCAAACTTAACGAACATATCTATGTTTAATTTGAAATGAATGATTTTAGTACAATTGCACAATGTCACGGCAGAGTAAGATATTATTCGTAGAAGAGTGCTTGTTGCAAAGTCTTTGCTAGCCTAATTAAAAGGTCTTTGCAATGCATACGTATTACAAATGCCCCCCAAAACGTTAATGCATTTGGAATTGTCGAGAAGGTTCAAGCCGACGTGGCAAGAACTACTTTTTTAACAAAGCCAATGCAGAAGGCTATTTGCGTTGAATGTCTTTTATTGTAGTATGCAATTAGCAAACGTACATTCTTTTGCTTTACTTTGCTTTACCCTGCGCTGCATGTTTTCGCTTACGAGACGGCATAGATAGCTGCGCAGGTCAGTGGCGCCGGCACGGGGGGCATGGGGGGCGCGTGCCCCCCTATGAATTTTTTTTGAAAATTTTAAAATGATCCCCAAAGGCGATTAAGCTATAGATTTCTGTAGGGGGTAGGGTGAGGTGTGTTTCTACCAAATGATAGATCTATCTAGTCATTTTCTATCACAAATGTTTCTCAAATTGAAAGAATTTTCGCAAATCCTTCGCAAGCTATCAAAAATTTCGCGCGCTCCGCGCTTCAAACCTTACCACTGTGTTCTTATTATCAATATCTTCTGATAGCAACTCCCGGAGAAGCACAGCAGCAAAAGTTGAAAGCTGTTCACCAATTAACAGTTAAAAGACTGGCTTTTTGAATGAGATGTAGGTTTGCTGGGCAATTGAAAGTGTCTCGATGCAGATTCTGAATGCAGGTTTTGTCATGGAAATCTCATTTAATAAAAAATTTCGCGCGCTTTGCGCGCATGCTTTACTCCATCTTATGACCATTATTAACATAATAATGCATGAAACTATAATCACAACATCTGTAGGGGCCTTGCATCAATATGCGATCTTTCAATCTAAGTTGTTGTAGCATGATTTGGAAAGTTGAAATTACGTTTTTGCAGTTATATATTTTCCAAAAAATTTTACCGAGCGCTTTGCGCGCAAACATTATCGGTATAGATGGCAGACACGTAGCTAAGGGGGTGAAGGGGGCAGCCGCCGACTTGAGTATATTTTTGGTATTTTTTTATGTTTTTCTTTACAATATTGCTAGTGTTTCCCCTATTTGTATTCGGTAAAATAAGCTTGGGAAGTGCCATTTCCAGACATCTGGGAGGCACTTTGGGCCAAATTTTCTTGTGCTTTGCGCCAACCCATGGTGGCGCAAAGCGCTGAGAGTCTGTCTATGCGCTTCGCACCCTTGACAAATTCCTGGCTACGCCCTTGATAGATGGTGATTTTTGATACACTTACGACAATAAAAGCACCTTCACCCCTTTTGCTATACCTATCAGGGAGGTCTAATAGTCTGCACCAATAGTCTCCCTACCGCCCATTCCCCATGGCTGGAAGCTGTTCATCTGGAGTTTCGTCCAAAACTAGTAAAACTACGATAGTTGTAAAGTGCTCTACTCTATATTATCATTTGGATGTCAAGTAATAGGCATTACGTCATTGCTCCACTTTATGTACTTTATCCAGAGCTTCCGGAAGGCCCTATACAGATATCTGCCAGCCTTAGATGCCTTTTAATAATGCACAATGAAGGGGACGAAAAATTCGTTATAGTCCAACAATGTTTCTGTGGACTCCACGCACGTTTTTTGGGTAAAAACTTTGCCAATAGAAGGCGGTAAAGTAGCCAAAAGGTCTTCAGGAGGTTTGTTGACAACGTATTCTTCTCTTAGATTATGGACATTTTCCAGCTATATATGATCAGCTCCAAAAATATTCCAAAAGATAGCACCATTTTGCATCTAAGAAACCTTAAATAAGCAAAAATTTCTCAAAGGGGAGTGGGACACCCCCTCCCCCAGGACGGCACCTTTATGTAGTGACAATGGAAAGATCCTCACTGTTGTATTCAAAACGCAGGCGCATAAAAAAGGGAATATTTAAGCGTCGCCAGTCAGTTGGAAAAAACATCTAGACAGTCGGAAAAATTAGAATTCACTAAACTATGGACATTTTACAGCCATACAGGTATGTGATCAGCTCCAAAAATATCATAAAGATAGCATCATTTTGCATCTAAGCAACTTTAAATAAACAAAAATTTCTCAAAGGGGAGGGGGAACCCCCTCCCTTAGACCCCTCCCCAGGACGGCGCCTTAGTGCAGTGACACCTGACAAAGGAAGGATCCCCACTGTGTATAGAAAAAAAGCAGAGGGCACACCAAAAAAAAAAGATTTTGCGCAGACTTGGGAAGGTTAACTGAAGTGCCATTACGACATCATCTGTTGTGCCCCCCATCACCAAAGCCTGGCGGCGCCACTGGCGCAGGTTATAATCATGCGTCATCTGCCTGTGTAACCACGATCGCGTCCAGAGTCCATTTTTTACGAATGATTCTGATTAGAAGTCATTTTATGCCCGTAGTTGTGCCTGAAGAGATGTTGGATGTTCTTTCTCATCGAACGACGTGATTGAAAGAATTCAGACAGGTTCACAGTGAGCGTAAGTGTGTAAAAATAAGGCCAAGTTGTAAGCTTCGTCTAGAGAATTGACTTACCTTGTTAGTATATATATATATATATATATATATATATATATATATATATATATATATAGGTAAAAATGAAGTAGTAAATAGTGCTAAAAGTTTGTGAAAAATTCCACGACGTTTCGGGTTTAAACCCTTCATCAGGTGGCAAAAATGCAACTGATCGTTGACACGGCCAAACGTACAATTTAAAAAAAAATACACAATAAAATTGGGCACGGTAAACCTCGGCTAGGAAAACAAACAGTGTTAAGTGGTTACCACAAGTCAAAAAAATGCAGGAATTGCTGCGTTATAACAGTTCAAGTCTAACGTTCAGACCATGTGGGGACAGGGTTCCAAGTTTCATGATTAGGCGGTTTTCGGCAGCTAGGCGGTCATGATCGGAACCTCGACACGAGATGGCCTCCGTCATGACCCATCCACCCGTGACCATTTCCCTGATCCCCCCATCACGGCATTCAGAATTGAAAAGAACATATCTAAGCACTTGGTCCGTGCCTCTCAACCTCAAGCAGTAGTGCCTGACACCCCAGGAACTTTTCCTTGCAACCGTGGGAGATGCAATACTTGCCCAGTGGTCAGTTATGACAAAAACCTTTCCATTGTAGGTCCCAACAACAACCGGTTTAACGTTCATCAGCATTTTACCTGTACTTCAGCCAATGTTGTTTACGTTCTCGTATGTAAACGCTGTAATATACTGTACGTGGGAGAAACAAAACGTCGTCTTGCTGACCGAGTCACCGAGCACCTGAGATCAATCAAACAGAACCTCCCAGGGTTCCCGGTAGCCACCCACTTCAATCCCCCGTCAACATGCTCGATCCGTGACTTGATGGTTTCGGCGGCCATCTCGTGTCGAGGTTCCGATCATGACCGCCTAGCTGCCGAAAACCGCCTAATCATGAAACTTGGAACCCTGTCCCCACATGGTCTGAACGTTAGACTTGAACTGTTATAACGCAGCAATTCCTGCCTTTTTTTTGACTTGTGGTAACCACTTAACACTGTTTGTTTTACTAGCCGAGGTTTACCGTGCCCAGTTTTATTGTGTATTTTTTTTTAAATTGTACGTTTGGCCGTGTCAACGATCAGTTGCATTTTTGCCACCTGATGAAGGGTTTAAACCCGAAACGTCGTGGAATTTTTCACAAACTTTTAGCACTATTTACTACTTCATTTTTACCTAGTTACTTCATAAGTGCTACGCAGTACTTTGACCTTATTTTATTTACGTCTTTGACTACCTTTCACTGCGATTTTAAGACCTTTTTGACTAGTTGACCATGCCTTGCTTGAAACAGTTTGTTTCAAGGCTTCGTAGTACATTTATACAGGAAATTGCTCGCTATCCCAGCGAACATTTTCCCACCATTCTTTCTCTTGCTATGGCAACCTTCAGTAAAACTAGGTTTGCCAGCCACATCCACTTCTTGGGCACGTGCCTACGTAGGAAGGTTATCCCAAGAGGTTTCCAACTCAAGTTTCACGTTCATACCTACTCAGACCCCGTTCATAGACGTAACACCACACGTTACCTACGTTCGTGTTCGTTTGGTTTGATGCGTTCTGCTATTAGCGGAATGGTTAGGAAAAAGGCCTTATTTGACCGGACCATGAATGAACAAAGGTCTTTTCTTTCTAATTCACTCCCTAACGCTGGCGAAGTACATTTTCTCATCCATGTCTATAACCGTAAACTTTACAACTTTTTACAAGAATCCAAATCGAAGACCTTAGCTTCCTTGTTACCCAAGGAGCATTCCACTCTAACCCCTGGCAGTGACCGTACTCCTAACACTAGATTAGTCGTCACCATCCCCTCTGACATGAAATTATCCTCCCCTGAACGTTCAGTCCTTTCAAAAGGTTTGAATTTTGTCCCCCTGAACCCCCTTCCAGATGAGTTTTCTATCCGCAGAGACGTGGCCTCGTTCTGCAGGAGGCTCCGCCTTCGCTTACATTTTGGAGATTCCGATGAAACCGACAACACTTCATCGGAGGACGTTTTCCGTTCATTTCAGTCTAAGCGATCTCCATGGACCCCTAAACCTGGTAAAAGCAAGGTCCTGGACAGTGTAATTGAGTCCATTAATGCCGATTTAGAACGTCTCCTTCCTCCCAAAGTAACTCCCTTTCGTAACATTTCTTTGGACGAGCAGAAGGCCCTTCTGTCCCTCAAGAAGAACAAGAATTTGATTATTAAGCCTGCTGACAAGGGCGGTGCCACTGTTGTTTGGCGTCGAGATCTTTATGTTTCTGAAGCTGAGAAACAACTCTCAGACCAAACAGCATACACCGAACTGCCGATGGACCCCACTTCTGAAATCCAAACCTTGGTCAAGAAAACCTTAGCTACCCTTGTAAGTCAAAAACATCTTCCTGAATCGGCTAAAGCCCTTCTGCACCCTTGCCCACAAATCTCCAATTTCTATCTACTGCCCAAAATTCACAAGGCCAATAATCCTGGTCGTCCCATTGTGTCTTCCCACAGCTGCCCCACGGTTCTGATTTCACAGTACGTAGATTCTGTACTTTCCCCATTAGTTTCAACCCTACCTTCGTTTATCCAGGATACTCCTCACTTCCTTAGGTTAATTCAAAATTTTGAGTTCCCTGAGAATCCCAGTGAACGTACTTTATTCACCATGGATGTCAGCAGCCTCTATACTTCAATCCCCCATCACGCTGCTTTAGCAGCCATACGCCATTACCTTGATCAACGCCAGGACCCTAGCATCCCTACCACCACCTTTCTTCGCTTGACTGAACTAGTCCTCACACAAAATTGCTTTCAGTTCAATGGTCGTTTTTTCCGCCAAATTAAAGGAGTAGCTATGGGCACTAAACTGGGACCTTCTGTGGCCTGCCTCACCATGGGCCACTTTGAGGAGCAGTTGTTCTCACGATACACCGGGATCAAGCCCATACTTTATAAAAGGTACATTGACGATATTGTTGGGGTCGCAGTGGGTCCTCGAAACGATTTGGAAAAGTTCATTAACTTTGCTGAAACGTTCTGCCCGTTTTTGAAATTCACTCACTGTATTTCCAACTCCTCAGTAGTGTTTTTAGACACGGAACTATCCATCTCCGACCGTCAAATCAAGTCCAATCTCCACTTTAAGCCTACTGACTCTCACAACTACCTCATGTACCCTTCCAACCACCCCAGATCTTGTACCAATTCGATTCCTTTCTCACAACTTTTACGGGCCAGACGGATTTGTTCCGACGAAAAGGATTTCGCTAAAGTTTCCAAGCAGATTATTTCTTTCTTTGAACAACGCCAGTATCCACAAAGAGTGCTCTCTAATGCCCTGAAACGCATACAAGGAATTGATAGAGCCTCTGCCCTTGCCCCCAAAACTGACCATACACCCACCAGACGTATCCCGTTGGTCCTATCCTTTCACCCATCTGTAACCCCCATTGTACGTGCCATTTACAGGAATGTAGAGACCCTCCGTCATGACCCATCCACCCGTGACCATTTCCCTGATCCCCCCATCACGGCATTCAGAATTGAAAAGAACATATCTAAGCACTTGGTCCGTGCCTCTCAACCTCAAGCAGTAGTGCCTGACACCCCAGGAACTTTTCCTTGCAACCGTGGGAGATGCAATACTTGCCCAGTGGTCAGTTATGACAAAAACCTTTCCATTGTAGGTCCCAACAACAACCGTTTAACGTTCATCAGCATTTTACCTGTACTTCAGCCAATGTTGTTTACGTTCTCGTATGTAAACGCTGTAATATACTGTACGTGGGAGAAACAAAACGTCGTCTTGCTGACCGAGTCACCGAGCACCTGAGATCAATCAAACAGAACCTCCCAGGGTTCCCGGTAGCCACCCACTTCAATCCCCCGTAGTTTTTAACACACGTGAAGAGGCAGCAGCTCGAATTTTACGAATTTCTCAGGCTTTTTTGGATTAAGTTTTTTCTATTTTTTTACCTTTCTGACGCTTTTAAGCACTTTAATTTCCTGTTGGAACCCTTTGAGACTTTTTTTTGGATTGTATTTGCGTCAATTTTATAGTTATTTGACGTGCCTGTGAATGCAATAGGTGTTCCGAAGCAACGAACTCCCATTCGTTAATACACGTACCGATTGTGCGATATACACTATTTTTAGTGGACTATGGATATCTCTATGGAGGAGTCTGACACTGTGTTCAGCACTGGTATACAAACAGATTTTATGATTGCATGCTCAAACGTATGTATTTTTCCATCTTTAGACCCACTTGGTGAGACCGTATGTGATTTTTGCGGTACCAAATACCATATTCAGTGTGTGGGGTTAAAAAAAGTTCCTGCCAAAACCAAAACATGGATTTGTACACCTTGCAGAAGTCTCCCTGCAACACTTCAAGCTACAACTGAACGACTACTTACCGCCCTGAACAAAATTGATCGGCTTGAGAAAGAACTGAATATGCTGAAATGTACAAACGAGCCAGGTGTTGAGCGAGGCATCACACCTGACAATGAAAATAATGATGGATCTCAAAGTGCACCTAGTTACTCTGAAGTGACTAAACTCAACTTTAACAAACCGAAACGGTCTTTGATCATTGGCGATTCAATGATTCGTGATCTAACCTGTGACACTTTTGAGAACACGGATATCAAATGTATCAGAGGCGCCACAACCTCTACCATCCGGGACTCTCTAAACACCATGGACGTCTCAGTGTATGATCACATAGTAGTACATGTAGGCACAAATGATATCTCCATGTCAATTCCGTTGGAGAAGACTCTCAGTAATTTCGAAGAAATTGTTACATCAACACAAGTATCCCAAGTCGGCTCCAAAATTGCCATTTCTGGACCATGCCCAAGATTGGACCAATATAGCCAAGGGGCTAAACAACTGGACATCAGCCTGCAGGATTTGTCATCCCGATTGGATTGCAGGTACATACAGTTATCAGCTTCCATGACGTATGCTGACGGTGAAGCAGACACGGGCCTCTTTGCTGACAACGTCCACCTAAATCACAAGGGTACAGACCGCCTCATTGACAAGTTAACCCAAGTACCATGGCTATGTAGATCATCTAGTAGGTACAGGCGACTAAGTAACAGCGACCATCGCGTTTCCAACCCTGATCGATTTCGCCGAGGCAACTGGGACCGTAGAGACTACCATGACTATAGGAGGTTAAATCCAAGACATGAAACCTCTGGAAATCGAAATCCCAGTCAGCAGTTCCCGAGAAGATCTCAGTACAGTAGATATGTACGTGGTTGTTACAACTGTGGGGAAAACAACCACAATTTGGAAAGGTGTCGCTTTGATCGGCCAATTCAGTGCCGTTCGTGTGGTCGACATGGGCATAAAGAGAAAAATTGCATGTATAAGCGTCCAACATATTAACACAATGGCCAAGATGATGGAGCCGCTACTATACATACCAGTACTATCACAAGCATCCTTCACGATGCCCCAAATAATGTATCCATCAACAATCCACTGTCCACACGTGTGGATGTAAGTAATTCTTCCAATCTAAATCTTTGTAACAATGTCACGACTTCTCTGAAAAATAACGTCATTAAAATAGGTTTCTTAAATATTAATCACCTTTTGCCCAAAGTGGATCAACTTCAAGATATTCTATACGAATCTGACGAGTTTTTCAGCATTTTTGCTCTGAATGAAACATTTTTGAACGAAACCGTCCAAGACTTTGAAATATGCATACCAGGTTACCATGTAATTCGTAGAGACAGGAAAGATAGGCAAGGAGGGGGTGTTGCTGTATATATTAAAAGCAACATCAGTTTCATTCGACATACCAATCTCGAAACTGACAGAATTGAAGCAATTTGGTTTGAAATTGTTTTGACTCATATTAAAAATTTGATGTGTTGTGTATTGTATCGCCCACCAGACTCAGGAACTGAGTGGTATGATCACTTTCATGAAATGATAGCAGTCCCCTGTAACAATTTTTCTGACTTAGTTATAATTGGTGACTTCAATTTAAATTTATTAGGTGGAAATAACTCAAGGTGGTTACTGGACCTCGAGATGTATAATTTGAAGCAAATTATAAAGGTGCCAACTAGGGAAACAAATTCATCAAGCACTTTAGTGGACCATATTTATACAACTAGAGTAAGTCGTATTGGAAACGTCAAAGTTCCTCATCTTAAGCTGAGTGATCATTACCCACTTTATTTCACTTGGAAACATTTTACTTCACATCAACCTAGGTCTAAGAAGGGAGGACATGAAGTCATGAAATACAGAGAAACTAAGAAATTGGATATTAATGCTTTTAAACGTGATTTAAGGAACTGTCCATGGCAATCGGTGTTGCAGGAAGCAGACACCGATCTCTCGCTAAAAAAGTGGGTGAATATTTTCTTAATCATTGTTAATAAGCATGCCCCAGTTAGAGAAAAAAGAGTTAAAATAAAGAATCAACCCCATTGGTTTAATGCTGAGATAAGACATGCCATAACTATGAGAGATTCATCAAAATTAAAGGACCGGGAGACATATAGATTTTGGAGGAATAAAGTTGTCTATTTAATTAGATCGGCCAAACAATGTTATTTTAGGAATTCTATCATAAAAAATAAAGGTAACCCAAAAGCTATCTGGCAACTCCTTAGGAACGTTCAATCTAATGATACTAATATGCAGAGTCAACAGAAAACAAACACGATAATGAAAGATGATCATCTTTTGTCTGACGCTATCGACATTGCAAATGCATTCAATGAATTTTTTACATCTGTATCATCTCAGTATTCGTTCAGTGACAATCCGAGGAAGGATTATGCTAGGAGTGTTAAAGATTTTGTATCTTGTAAGTTACGTAATGGTGTTACCTTTCAAATACCAGAAGTGTCTGAGGACTTCGTGCGTAATTCGCTTACTTCACTCGATGTTACTAAGGCCACTGGCTTGGATGGGATAAGTGCCTATTTTCTCAAGATATCCGCTGAGGTTATTTCAAATAGTATCACCCATGTTTTAAATAATAGCATAAGAAACTCTGTCTTTCCTTCTCAGTGGAAACATGCAAAAGTTGTCCCCATTTTCAAAAGTGACTCGAATTTAGATGTTTCCAACTATCGACCGATTTCTATCTTGCCTGTCTTATCTAAGATATATGAAAAGCATGTTCATGGGGCCTTATCTATGTTCTTAAATTCGCATGGGTTAATACGTGGGTCACAATCTGGGTTTAGAGAAGGGCACTCTTGTGAGACAGCTTTGCTAAAGATCATCGATGACTGGTACAAATCTATTGACAGCGGGTGTATAATAGGATCAGTATTCTTAGACCTGAGGAAAGCTTTTGACCTAGTCAACCATTCTATTCTTGCTGATAAATTAACGATGTACGGTCTTTCAGAAGATTCTGTAGCATGGTTCAAGTCATATTTATCAAATCGTCTGCAATCTACTTATGTTAATGGGGCACTTTCTCTCCCACTGCCTGTCACGTGTGGAGTACCTCAAGGGTCAATTCTAGGCCCTTTACTGTTTGTTTTGTACATCAACGACATGGGCCAAATTATAAATCATTGTTCCGCAGATATGTATGCAGACGACACGACTTTTCACCTGAAGGGCAAGTCTGTTGACCACTTAAATGTTAAAATAAATGAGGATATGGCTAATATCAGCACATGGTGTAAGAACAACAAAATGGTTATAAATAGTAATAAAACTAAAAGCATGTTGATTGGCTCGAGACAAAGATTGAGTTCTATGCAGACCAACAGCTTGCATATAGTTGTTGAAGATACAGTAATTCAGAACGTATTACACGAAAAGATTCTTGGGGTCAATATTGACAATGAATTATCTTGGAATGCCCAGGTAGACTCTGTTTGTAAACTTGTTTCCTGTAGATTAGCTTTACTAAGACGCATTAAGCCTTTTATTGATTTAAATACTTGCATGTTATTCTACAATGGTTACATTTTACCTATCTTGGAATACTGTAGCTTAGTCTGGGGTTCAAGCAATGCTAACAATGCCCTCAGACTCAGCCGTTTACAGAAATCTGCTGCCAGAATTATTTTAAGTGCAAATTTTGATGACAGGTCGGTAGATCTTTTTAAAACTTTGAATTGGTCACCACTGGCAAAGCGTTTAAAAGACAAAAGATTAACTATGGTGTACAAGGCATTAAATGGTCTGGCCCCTCAGTATATTACAGATATGTTTCGATATACCCATGATATTCACCGTCATTCCCTCAGGTCCACCGCAAGTAATAACTTATTTTTAGAGGGTGGAAATACAGCATATCACTTGAATACCTTCTCCTACATTGCCGCGAAAGACTGGAACGAATTACCTATTCAGTGTAAAAATGCAATCTCCTTATCCTCTTTTAAAAGTCTTTTACGAAATTTTACTGATGTTTATGGATAATTTACTCATGCTTATGACTTATTTTTATGCTTTTCATCGTTTGCATTTCTTCCCTTAGTCGTCGTACTGTTTTACATTTTGACTTTTATTCTCACTTTACTACTTCTTTTATATTATGTTTATGTTCTAGTGTTTTGACATTTTTTACTTTTTTATGTTGTTCGTTTGCTTTGACTTATTCTGTTCTATGTTTTTATTGTTTCAATGGATTTAATAGGGCCTCGGGTGAGATTAGCGTTCCGCTAACCGAGTTTTTACCCTTCAATGTTGAAATAAATTGAAATAAAACATGCTCGATCCGTGACTTGATGGTTTCGGCGGCCATCTCGTGTCGAGGTTCCGATCATGACCGCCTAGCTGCCGAAAACCGCCTAATCATGAAACTTGGAACCCTGTCCCCACATGGTCTGAACGTTAGACTTGAACTGTTATAACGCAGCAATTCCTGCATTTTTTGACTTGTGGTAACCACTTAACACTGTTTGTTTTCCTAGCCGAGGTTTACCGTGCCCAATTTTATTGTGTATTTTTTTTAAATTGTACGTTTGGCCGTGTCAACGATCAGTTGCATTTTTGCCACCTGATGAAGGGTTTAAACCCGAAACGTCGTGGAATTTTTCACAAACTTTTAGCACTATTTACTACTTCATTTTTACCTACCTACTTTATAAGTGCTACGCAGTACTTTGACCTTATATATATATATATATATATATATATATATATATATATATATATATATATATATATATATATATTTATATACATATACATATACATATTGTATTATATATGTACATATAAATCGGAACGCCTGTGGTTACGAGGGTCACTGTGCTGGTGATTCCCGTCAAGTCAACGTGACGAAGGCAGTCCGACATTTAAGGCAAAATCAACGTGACACGACCGTTAGTAACATTCTTTTTAAAAATGGGATAAGAAAAACACCTACCAAATTTTAGGAGTGTCTTGGAAAGCATGAGTTGAAACTGACAACTTATCGGTTTTTTCCTTGAATTATAGATGGCTACTTATTTAAGACCGTTAATTTTGTGCTCCTATCGTGCACAAGGGAAAAGGGAGATGTAGACCATAGAGTCCAGAAGGTACAGAAGAATGGAACGATAAAAGTATCAAAGGAAAATTGAACATCAATTTCGAACCTAGAACAAGTAAATTGAACGTTAATTTTGAACCTAGATGAGCCAGAGCAAACCAAAATTCCGATTTAGACAGAAGTGCAGACAACTCGTTCTTCAGAGAAGTTTGTGTTATAATTATGTAAAGTGAAGGGACGAAGACTATGTGCCGAACCGTTAAGATTGTGGATTTCGGTACTAGACGCATTTGTATTAAAAGAATGAAAGAGGAAGAAATAAACCAAAACAAATAGACAGAAAAGAAAGAAAGAAAAAACGAAAGGAGAGGGAAAAGAAATTCCTGTGCAAATATCATTAGGCAATATTCAATTATGGTTGTTGTTACGAGTCATTTCTTGTATGTTTAAGTCTCAAGCAAGCTCACTCTACTTAAACTTTGAAGAATTCCACGAGATACATGTGACACATACATCATGAAAGCCGTACAGAGTGTGGCGGTAGAAACTAACATCTTTGGGGAACCTACTCTATAGCAGCAGTTCCACGGACTCCTATCAAGACAGCTTCTGCTTAACGACTTTTTTCAGTTTGCGCTGAATGAATACTTTCTAAGAGAAGTGACATAATTAACTGGTGGGTAGACCATCAAGAAAGATATTAGCCAAATTTCCCCCAAATGGCTGGGAGTGTCACTTCCAAGGACTTGTAAGTTGCATCTAAGCAATCCTTCTTTTATTGAAGTGTGGAAGTGAGTATGTTACCAAAACAAGGTAAATTAGAATGCACCTTCTTAAGCCTTGTCTAAGATGATGATATAAATGACAAGTGTAAGAATGTGACGATAATTATCCAAGTCTAGAACAAATTTATTTTATTGTAAAAGGATGGTACATTGCAAAAGTTAACGTCAATAAATACACTTGACTCTTGAGAGCATTAACCCCATAATAGGAGTATAACGAGGGTGAAATCGTAGTATTTGGCTTTTAAAGCTTATGCTACATTTTCTTACGTGCTTATAACAGAAGAAAGTATTTTAGACAATTTGCTCCTCAAATTGTTGATATTTTTTAGACAGGAAGTTGAAAAAGACGATGTAGAATCCTTTACATTGCGCGAAAATTAGTATTAAGTTCAAATGTTTTAAACCTGCGTGATCAAAATATTGAAGAGGGTAAGGAAAGTAAAGACAAGGAAAGTAAAGACCTAGTCAGTCGGTTTAGAGGACTGATTGATGTGGCATCGATAGTATCAGCCAACAACATGACATCGGAACACTTATTGTAAAGAAATTACGATGTTTAATGAATTCGAAAGAGCATTAACAATTGAGTCATTTAAGCTTTAAACCTAGCCTAAAAGTAATTTACTTCATCGAGGGAACTTAGCACAGCCTTTCCATTGTAGGTTTACTGCGAAAATAGTACACTACAAAAGAAATTATCCCCAAAAGGGTCAACTCTTCCATAAGAAATAGTCATATACTTTAAAATGTTATGTCCGATTTTTGTTTTCATTTTACATAGCAAATGTCTGCGAAAGTATTCTTATGCAACACATGTTTGTGTATACAAAGAGTAGACCTCAAGAGGACCTAGTTCAGTTTCATTCAGGATAAAAGCCATTGTTGACTTGGAAAGTATCTAGTGCACAACTTTTATTTGAACAATGAGCCTAAATCATAAATGGTACAACTACGTTTATTCTAATCTAAATGGGATGGGGCTGACATGATGGGTGTGTGCTACCTTGCTAAATGTCCCAGGATCAAATCCTAACTGAATCACTTGGAAATTTTCTGGTGACTCATATTTGCATGTCTGGCATAAGTTGTTCCCAGCCACACTGAGGGGGTTAAATTGGTGAATTAAAGTTGGGTGGCTGATCATCAGCGGCAGGACGTTTTCTGACTCAGGCAGTTGTCAGACTTGCGAGAAACAAGGATCCTACAACCCTCGCAGTCGATGGGAAAGTGGCTCAAAGACTGGGGATACAATCATGCCCCGTCAAATGGAGATATTACGTGGCGGTTCCGGGAATAGGACTGGGAGCGGTTAGTTTACCCTTGGTACCTTTATCCTTTGAGCACTAGTTCAGTCTCACAGGCGTTAATCCACCACCAGTCTCGGTCCTCGATGACTCCAAATGAGGGTTCTGACCCTGAAACGTTTAATCCTTAACCTTAGTTAATTTGTTCTTTCGTCCTTTTTGGAGTGTTTCCTTTCAGATTCAGGTACGAGTAGTATTATGTTATATCCTTCTCTTTCTTTTTTGGAATGGTGAAGTTTCATTACCTAAGACACTCATTTCATTTTGCCGTTCAGAAGTATTCTCTCCAAATTCATCAACTTTCATGCAAAGTGAATGCTATACATGAGAAGTAATATCTCTTTACAGGTTGGTATATGTACATTCCCTTTCCACACTTCCATTGGCAGGAATGCAGTCGTTAACTTCTCTGAACGCTAAGTAAGCGGGGTTATCATGTAACTCTACCTCGGTGCTCTGAGCGGAAGCCTCAGTATTTATTTCCATATTCTTTCTGTTTTTGCGGTGCACGTAAAACAAAAGCATAATTAGTATTAAGTTGGTAACTAAAAGAGGAACACCAACGACTGCCGTCGATGCATAATTATTGGAGGAATATGTCCTTGTCTCATTTCGTCCTTTGGTGTCTACTCCAAAATCTTGCGAGCGTTTCACAAAGTTCGTACCAGTCAAGATGGTGGTACCTTCAGTCGTTGTAATAGAGTTGTCAAGCGTTCTTATGTGCGTTTCTGTCGGCTCAAGATTACTTAAAGAGCAATCCGAGCTCGTTTCCGATTTTGACGTTACACGAAGATGAGCAACAACATGTGCCTCTGTATCATACGTAGAACACATTACCATATGAATATCATCACCAGCAGGAGTTGCCTCCCATATACGTAAGGAAGTCTCACCTGGTGATTGTGTAATGCTTACAGTAGTATTTACTTTTATGGACTTGTTTAAGTCATCGATGTCAAGGAGATTGCCATAAGATCCGAAAACTTTCCAGTACATCAAACGAGGAGGTGTACTGATACACATAAACTCAATAACAGAAGTGTTGGACTGAGTGAGATTAACGGTGGTAATTATGTAAAGGTATGTCGACTCAACAACCTGAAGTCTGCGTATACGGCATGACCTCGATCGTTCCTGACTTCTACATCGGCATGTCCGTCCCGGAAGATGTTTGTCAAGGATTTTTCGTTCAGCGTTATTCGGCGATCCTTCGAAGGCACACCTATAGCTGCTGTAAACTGACATACAACGTAAGATAGCTATTTCACCAATATACCCTGAATATCCAGCGCTTGAACCACAAATTACAGAGTTCTCTTCCCTTCGTATATCAACCTCGGTGGTAAAGGCGAATGCAACATAGCTATCATTTGTAATCCGTTTAGAAATCTCCAAAAGACAACGATACGTTCCGGTGTGTTGTAATGACTTCTCAACGAGGGTAATGCCATTCCCAGATGTAACCTGTTGTTTGATAATTGATCCATTACTAGTTGACAATGAAATAGTTGCAGGAAGAGTAACCGCAGATGAACATGAAATTATGACATCGTTGATGTCAGTTCGTGCACCAATAGTGTAATTTCTAATTCCTGTCTTTACAACATACCTTCCAAATACCTGGATATTTACTATTAGCTGCGAAATGCACTTTTGTGGTTCCTGAAAAATTGCAGCAGAAAGGAACAAAAATACTCCGAAGGTATTAAAGATATGCATGATGACATAAAGCAAGACATTGATATACTTGAAAGAGAAACCTGCAAGTATAACTCTCCCTCCCACGTTCCTTTTATTATTGTAGCTTTGCTGAGTCCGAAAGGGATAGTAAGGATACTGTACTTAAGTCAATGATGAAAGACAATCCCTTTGAATTGTATGACGTGGTAAGTATACGGAAGGAAATGCTAAATAATATTTTTTATTATTATTATATTTCGTGTCAAATTACATTCTTTGTGCCAGGTCAAATTAACGTAGGAGTTCCTGGTGGTGCAGTTGTGTGAAAAAGTTTGTGATAAGGTCACATTAAACTAGAGTAATATTTCCATACATTAAAGGCAGACTCTCAATACCTCAAGTACTTTCACAGTAACATCCCTCCTTTTTACCATTGGTCCCAACACTTCAATTGACACGAACATAGAGAATAACATACGGTCAGAAAACGTGAACACTGATAAAAATGAAATTTTTCACACATTTTCGGTGGTAGAATAGAAATAAAACACATTTTTCGGACTCTTATTGTCTCATAAACCGTCTCGACTCCAAATTTGCAAAAAGTCTCGACGGTTTATTCACCAATAATAGTCCGCCGAATGCAATTTATTACTTAATTTAAAGTCACGTTAGTAATGGTTTGATTACCAGAAGTAATAATACAGGGGGTATTGTTTGTAACTTTTTGTAAAATCTTGGGGGATATTTGTGTAGGCCATCTCCCTTTGTCGAAAAGTGAGTGTGTGGGGAGGAGGATACATCCTCGCTCCCTGGGATTGCCGACTTTTACAGTGAGAAGAAAATTAGGAATTAGGCCACACTACAGTAATAAAGAACTAGTCCCACGGAATAATGTTGTAAATTTTTATTTTAATGGACAAGATATTACTATGATCAGTTTAAGGTATAACAAGGGGACTCAAGACTCTACGCTAATCCGTGAAGTACTGATGTAAATTTGAATATATTCAAATTTCTGCAGTTGAAAGTAAGCTTAAGACAAGCGGAAACACAAGGTATTAAGAAACAGAAATCTGTGAATGACAACACTGTGTTCTCCCGTACTAAAAAGAACGGTGCATGTGTGCCAAATACATTACCTTTAGAAACTGTAGTGAAATTTTGATCATCAGAGTCACGATGATGTAAACGTACATAACACAAACAGTCTCAAAGGGGACTTTTTTCAAATATTCTATGGACCACTGGAAATTCCGGAATGGGGGATAATAAGATATCGTCCGGTAAGTACAAGTATTATATTTTTATGATCGTTATGTTAACTATGTTACACAAAATTGTTTTGTAATTGTTATGTAGATCTGGATAACAGTTCTTGGGTTAGGGCGCCGTACTCGCATGGTATAGTCAGAACTGTGTTTCAAATTTGCGATCTAGAAAGCAATTTTCATCAATCTGAGGCTTTGGGATGTCAATCGTTCTCCTATTCTGCGAACCCACACATGAAGGTTGAGAAACTTTAATAACAAATCTGTTTTACAGAATGCGATTACCTGCCATTTAGGGTGTTTGGAATGTCACAATTTCTGACCGTAACCCCAACCACGGTAAAGATGGGGTCGTACAACTGGACGAAAAATTGAAATATAAAGAAATGATGTTGTACAAAGATTCGGATTTGATTGGTTAAATGTAAAATGACCACACATTCAGGAATATGATGGTGAACACTATTAGTCCCTCTCCACCTCCCCACCTTGTCAGGCAAATCCACTCTCTCAAGAAACTATTTCAAAACTGTCTAAATGCAAAACAGATAAAGCGCACATCGTAACGCTTGAAGTTACTCAAAATACGCATACTCGAACTATCCATCTCTTTCCTCTTAACACGTCGTTAAACTAATTGACGCATAATCACTTATCAAGAATAATTGCTGTAATATTTGTCGCAACTCTCTCGTGATGTAAGATCAAGTTTTTCACTTCATTCTTTTCACCACCTCAAATCGACACTATCATCACATAGCCTACTGTTTGTGGTGAATGAACAATCTCGCGTGCTTAATAATGTACACGTAGAAATAGGAGGCGAATCAATGGAGTTGTAAGTTTCATCTCCCCGGCTCCTCTACATATTATGTCGTGTAATGGTTTTTTTTTTCAATATGTTGATACACAAATAATGGCTAAGAACCGATTTTTAGGTTATTTGAAATTTGACCTCTGACCTATACGTTCATCAAGTATGCATGTACACTTTGTCTGGTCAGCTAAGTCCCTACCAGTCTAACGTTGTTTGTAACTACGTTTTAGTAGAAGTTTGTGACAGCTTTGTTTTTTACAAATTTTAAGCCATTTCGACCTTAAATCTTTGACCTCCACCTTTAGCCACGAAAAGCACTAATTTGTAATGTCTCATCGCTCCCCAGGAATCACCTGGTTAAATGAATTTTCTAAAATACTGATACATAAATAATGGGTAAACACCGATTTTAAGATTACTTGACTTTTGATCTCTAACCTCTGAAATATGACACGATCAATGACCCAAGCATATAGGTTTTTGTGTACAGGTATATATCCTCCAAGTGTATATTTGATCGGACTAACATTTCAGGAGGAGTTCGAGACATCCTGTTTGCCTCCCACATGCCCACCTATAGACACTCACCGCCTTTCACTCGGACACTCACGGTGTCACATTTCTGATCTAACCTTGAAGTACACCCCATCTACCTAAATATTACATTTACGGAGACGAGAAAACTTTGAATTTAATTAAATTTAAGTGGATACTTTTGCCTAGGCTGACATTGTCCTTTCGAAACATTGTCGAAAAATGAGAGATTGAAAATTTACAGTCATAGTTAATGTTGATGTAGGTCTCTGTCCTGAAGATAAAAGCGGGTTTTCCATTTCACAAAACATAATATAAATACAGGAATAACGGTTTCCGAGAAAGTTAGTATTACAACCACACATAATGGTCATTTACAAGCCATGTAAAAGGTCCTGGGCCATCAGAAAACGAGCAGCAATAAGAATTCTTTGGATTCTCTTTGGTTTGCTATATGTCTAATTTATAGATTATAGTAGGTACATTCCTTCTCTTCTTCTTTGCCGCCAGGAGCAGATTCCGTGGTTTTGATAAATGGCAAGTAGGTGGGGTTTTCATGTAATTCCATCTCGGAAGAGGATGTCGGACCTGAATCGTCGGTGTTTACTTCCGTTTTATTTTGACTCCTGTTGAGGCTGTTGTGCAGTGTAATCGTAGTAAGTATCAAGATAATAACCAAAAGAGGCGTGACAATAGCGCAAATCAGAATATAATCGTGCCGACACACTGAGCTCATCTCATCTCCTCGCTCTGGTAGGCCCACTTCAAAGCCCTCCGAATGCCCTACTCTTTCGGTCGAACTTATTACTAGGTTACTACCTTCAATCGTTGTAGCACGGTTGTCGTTCGTTTTCACTTCCTCATGCGTAGGGATTATAGAATTACTTTTGTAACCTTCAAATATTATAGAAAGTTTGTCGTTCGTACTTACCCCTGCATATGTAGGGCTTAGAGAGCTACTTTCATAGCTCGAAATGGTTCCTGACTGGGGTTGAATACGAATAAGTGCGTCAACTCTTGATTCTGTGTCATATGTATAGCACATCACAGTATGTATACCATTACCACCAGGAATTGCCTCCCATATACGTAAATGTGTCTCACCTGTTGACTGTGTGATGTGTACTGTGGTATTAACTTTCATGGTGTGGTTTAAATCATCCATATCTAGAAGATTACCATCAACACCAACAACAATCCAGTACATCAGACGAGGAGGTGTGCTGCTACAGAAAAACTCCATTACAGTGTATTCCGATTCGTTGTGATTTGTTGTATAAGATAAATTGATGTGTAGAAGATGAGAAACCAATAAGGCGGGTAAACTACATGTTAACTCCCTACCACTAGGGAGAGAACAAGTGCAGGACATTGTCGGAAGAGACTTTTCGAGGACGTGTAGATGAATATTACTTGACCATTCATTCCAGTTACAATTTTCGTCGTTATAAAATTTTGTGCAAATCAAGACAACTCTCTCCCCCACATAACCTGCTTCTCCGATACTGGAAGTGCATAACGGTATGCTCTGATTAGTTCGTATTTCCACTTCACTCCAGAGAGAGAACTCAAAGTTGGAATCATTTGAAGCTGGTGTTAAAATCTTTAAGGCACAATGGTATTTACCGGCAAGTTGGTTGACTGTTTTATTATTGTAATATTTCACGTAAGTTAAACTATTTGCAGAGAAGGTAACATTTTCATTGACGGGTTCATAGTCCTTCCACAGCGAAACATTTGATGGAAAAGTGTCTTTAGATGAACATGTAATGGTCACATACCAGGTATACCAAAAACGAGATTTGACAGTATAGGTTCTGATTCCAGTCTTCACCACAAACCTTCCACTAACCTCAATATTTAATATTAAATGCGACTGACAAAGTTGTACTACATTTAGAATGACAAAGCAAAACACAAAAGATGCTCCTAATTTAACGTAAAGACCCATGTCTAGCGAAAATAACTAAATCAAAGATCGAGTCTTGTCGAAATTGTTTACAGAAGATGAAAACAGGGTAATACTATGTTCGTTGAGATCATCTCCCAGAGTAAAAATGTAAGCGAAATTAGAAGCTTACAAGCACAGCGTTATCTATGATACTGTCAGTGCACTGCTCTGTGCATGCAAGAAAATTCAAAACGTGTTTCGCATTTCCTGGTTTGTGAATTTTGAAGAATCAGTTTTAACACTGTTTGAACAAATATTATGAATACTTGAATTCCGTGCAATGGAATTTATTGATATGTTCTCACACTATCTTGTTGTCAAGTATCTTTAAGTACCATCCTTTATACAGAGAGTTCTTTTGTGGGTGTGTTGCAATACAATGCCCCTGTATCGTAGGCGGGACTATAAAAACATCCGTTACGGCAGGTTTCCTCTTCCTCAAAAATTGTATGGGCTTTACAGCATCCCCAGTTCTTTAATACGATGAATGATGTGGACCTTTCCTTGATTTTTGTGTAAACGATTGTTGCATTTTCGTTTCAAGTATATGCGTATGCTTCTTTTGCTATATCGTTACATCGTGAACAAAGGTGTATAATAACTTTCCGTTTTCATTTATCTTCTACGGTGGCCATAAGGCGACGTGCGAGATGTTTAATTATCGTGCCAGGATAACTCGACATCACGACAATTTGCAGCATTTTTGTCGAGTTGACGACTTTCAGTAACTCGACATCACGACAAATTTAAGCAAACTGTCGATGCCTAGATAGGTATGACGTGATGTCGGAATAGGTGTAACCCGACAACGCGACAATTTGCAGAATTTTGTCGTGATGTCGAGTTACTGCGAGTCGTCAACATGACAAAATGCCCCAAATTGTGGTGTTGTCGAGTACATCGACAGTTTGCTTAATTTTGTCGTGATGTCGAGTTACTGTAAGTTGTCAACTCGACAAAGTGCCCCAAAAGGTCCGGATTTCCTGTGTTTCCCACATGATCCCTACTTCTGCCTTGCGGGTTAAAATAGATTGAAAGATTTACTGGTGGTATTATAGGTCTGACCAAGTAATATACCGATGACTTGAGTCCGTGAAAAAATACAGCACCATTTTGCATCTAGACACCATTGAAAACCGGAAAAATTTCCAAAGGGAAGGGGACACCCTTAGACCCCTACATCAGGACAGTGATCTATGTCCTCCTTGCTAGAAAATAAACATGTTAACCCTAGGTTGGAGACAAATGGTATGATCTAGGGGATTTGTAATTGAGTAGTGGACATGTAGCCTACGGATAGGGTGATGGACAAATGTAACAGAGATATACTAGAAGGGGAATATGGGAGAATTGCAGGCAGAATAAATGAAAAGGGATGCATAAATTCTTATGATTCTTGTATTATATCAGCTCAATATGATATCCACGGTCGTACACAGCGGGGGGGGGGGGGGCAAAATTACCTCCAGAAATTTTCAGTGCACCGTTTCCAACTTTGAGAATGTACAGAGAAAACGCAGTAAAATATAAGAAATAGCTGTGATCGTAATGTCAGAACTTAAAACATTTCAAAAAGAGAGATCAATATTTTCATGCCTACATCTGTACACACCACCAATCATTTACAGCTCTATTAGGACGTATTTCTAGCCTACTTTTCAAAAATTCTCGCGCTACGCGCGATTATGCATGGTTACAATGTTGCTGTTGTTGCTATAGGTAGCTTTAATCATAAATGGCCTAAAAACTTTTTTAAACCGTGCCAGTTTAGTCATGAAAACGTTTTATAACCAATAACACTCCCTCCCCTCCCTTAAGCTCTCCCCCACAACGGAGTTCAATGGCTGAGGTCATGCTTCACATCATATCCACCACGCTCTCAAAAATGACTTTTGTCGCACTTAATCACAACTACTTATCGTTTTCCTTTTAAAGCTGAAATTCCTCAAATATTGCACCATTTGCTATCTATACGTTCTCCTGAAATAACAAATTTTTGCCGAGGGGGAGGGAGACACCCGTTCCCTTTAGTCCCTTCCTAGGCCACAGATCAGTAATGCCTACTTTTTGACCCCTAGCAAAAAAGTGTATGTGCGGCCTTGTGTATTGCCATTTTTCATGGATTGATTTTTTCCCATTATTTGAGAAATGGCAGATATGAGATTCGAATTTCAAGGTTGGGTACATGCAGCTTAAAACACGTGGGAAGTGCCGTTTCCGGCCATCTGGAGGGTTTGTAAAGCCAAAAATTTTCTTGCACCTTCCTCGCCAACCGATGGTTGCGCTCCGCTTAGATAGTCTTGACAAGCCTGACCCTCGGCGGTGCCACCCTCCATTTGTTACCAAGGCCCCCCTAAAAATTTCATCCTAGCTACGCCCCTGGGGAGATGTCTAAGAGGAGGGGATAAGGGAAGGACTTGACATTTTTGTAAGGTTGCCAGGTGCAAACTGGTAAATGTCTGCCTGTGGCAAAGCTTTGAACTGATCATATGTTTAGATATTCTCATCACTGGATGTCTTTCTTCTGTCACTCGGAAATGAAGTGGACATCATAAGAGACTATGTTACAGAATATGATTTGATTTTTTTTTATTAACTGAAACCTAGCTCAGTACTGATGACGCTGACAATACCATGGTAATTGGCAATCTTATCTCACCTGGATATGCGTTTCTTCACCTCCTTCTACCTGCTAGGGGAGGCAGCTGTGGACTTTTGCACAAGAGTTTATACCAACTATAGATCTAGGATCATTATCCAGAGACTTCATTTGAGAGTCTCGAGGTGCATCTTATACCGTCCACTAAACTGCTCCCCATCATAAATTTTGTCCGATTTTTCTGACTGTCTCAGCTGCCTTCTAACCAAATCAGGGCGGGTTGTTATAGCTGGTGATATTAATATCGATATGGATGTAGGCTACACTGGTAAACTCAACGAATTGTTGGTTTTTTCGCATCACTCAATATGTAAATGAGTGTTACGTAACCTCATGGACCAACATGTTCCCGTGACGTCTAAAGTTGTTACGCTACGTCCACTTGCTCCTTGGTACACCGGTGATCTGAGGATTGCCAAGTTCAAAGGCGAAAGGCAGAAAATCTGTGGAAGCGTACTCGCTCACCGGAACATCGTGACTTACCCCAAGAGGCAAAAATAGAAGTAAATAGCCTTGTCGCTTCCTTCAAGCTCTCCTTTTACAGGAAAAGAATTGATGAAAGTAATTTAAATAAAGCTCTAATTTAAATAAAGCTCTAATTTAAATAAAGCTCTCTTTTCTGTTGTCGGTGAGCTTCTCCATATGAAAGCTGAACCCGCCCTGCCAGAGCGTGATTCAAATTTAAAACTCGCTCGCTTTGCGTTTCGTTATTTTTTCAGTACAGAAGTTAGCAACATCAGGCTTGGATTTCATACGCAGACTGATCAGGAGATTGTGAAATATGAAGAAAGTGGTAAATTAATTTCATCTCTGAAGGAGGTTAAACCAACTTGTGTTGATGAAGTGCTTGCAGCTATTTCTGGCTGCTCCAATTCCACATGTGACTTGAATCCAATTCTAAGTTCTCTTCTAAAGAAATGTGATGTTCAACTAGCCCCAGTCTTTACTGAAAAGGTTAATTCTTCTTTCGCTACAAGCATTTTTCCATCTAGTCTGAAGACGGCGATCGTTAAACCACTTTTGGAGGAAGCCTCCTTAGATAAGGAAATTATGGACAACTGCCTTCCGGTCTCTTACTTACCGTTTCTTTCAAAGGTTATTGAAAAGATAGCTACATCGCGGATAAATGGCCATCTGATGGAAAATAACCTTCATGAAAAGATGCAATAAAAGGTATAAAAGGTACCATAGCACTTAAACTGCTTTATTAAAGGGCCATTCTGATATCCTTCAAGCTATTGATTGGAAAAATGGTATCATCCTTGTAAAATGAGATCTTAACGCAGCCTTTGACACCATCGATTATAATGTTCTCATCTAACGTCTGAATAGCTCTCGAATTAATGGTGCTGCCCTCGATTGGTTTCGGTCGTATATGGTATCCAGATCACAATGTGTCATCATACGGAATGAATTGTCAAAATCCCCATGCAGTGGCGGATCCAGGGGGAGGGTCGCCGGCGTCCGGACCCCCCCCCCCCCTCGAATTTTCCAATGTGCCCTTTTTCAAAAAATGTTTTTTTTTCACACTAGCAAAAAAAAAAAAAACGAGACAGTTTCACAGGTAATGACAGTGTTGTCCAATTCCGAGCCCCCTCCCCATCCAGTATCGACCAATTCACTAGTCTAGCCATGTACCGCAGAAACTTTCGGCAATATATTTGACTACGGTAGCCTATATTGGCCGCCTAAAAACTCGAACAGTGCAATCGTTTTACAGAGAATGTGACTACAGTATGTCTGCGTGACAATCAGGCATTCTAATCACTTTTCGCTTGGAACCACGCGTGGCGTGCTTGGGCATTCAGATATTACGTCATACTCACTAGCTAGTGCTTTATGCAACGTATTACTATTGGGTTTTAATATTAATTCCAAAAGGTCATTGCTAGTCAGTCTTTTGGTCTTACAAAATAATGATCTGTTCACACTCCCTAAACGCTACATCTACGAAACCTTCGCTCCACCCTCTAGTATCCATCCTCTCGTGAACAAGAGAGAGTAGGTAAATATGTTTCGCTATGATATTTATAGTCTGGAATTACTCTCTTCTTTTATAGTGCTGACCTAGTGATGGGAATAAAAAGCCAGTCTTAGGTAAAGTCCACAGCCAAGAGTTGAACAGAAGTCACAATAGACGAATCGGTGTTTGTTTGATTTTAAAATTACCATATAAAATCACCACCAGGTCAAATAACGCCATGTCAGTCGGTTCAATTTTTTGACGTCTTTGGACCGATGACCGGTTTGCTGTCGCAAATGAAAAGCAAACATTCGACTTCAGTCATCTGTTCTGACAGTGTTTTTGACAGTGTTTTTGACAGTTGCGCCGCAACTTTATAGGGAACACAGCATACAGTATTTTAACCGCCTCCCTCAGTCGAGATAGCGGTGCATGGTGCCAGGTGGGGGAAGGGTTCAAGCCCCCCGTCTGGGAAGGCTGGCCCCCTATTGAAGAAGTTTAACAGTTTCGTAGGGGAGTCTTAGTCGAAAGTACGCAGCCTCCGACGACAACTAATCGACGGTTTACCTGTTTTTTACCCTCAAAAGGATAATTTCTGTAATAAGAACCCAAAATTTTCGGCGCGATACGCGCGCTGTAGAGTCACTATTTTTTTCAATAGTTCCATTCCACATAGCAGGATAGCACAAGTCCTGCCCACCTTACCAAGTAACATATGGGCAGAATACATAGTTTATGTAAAGGTCGTAACTTTCATCCCATATCGCCTAGTTGGTGTTCTCTTGTGTGTGTCATGCGGTACAGTCAGTTGGTGAGCGACTTACGGATCAAAGTTTGGCTATTTCATCGTGTAGTCCAGGTGTTTTCGATACAATGTATGTTACACCCGATACGGTCTACAAACCCTACAGTTCTTTCTTTCGTTTCGTCATATGTTTTATGTGAAAGCCAATCAAAAAATTTCACCCGCTTCGCGCTCTTTTCAATTTCACGATCCAGATTCAAAGAGCATTATCAGTGCGCAACTCGGATCAGGAAGTATTAAGTGATATAATGCAAAATATGCCTGCAATTACATGGGATAATGAGGCTACCACATTTGCCCTTCGCATCATACCCTCGAAATAGGGAATGTCGTAACTTGGGGTAGCTGACATGGCCCGGCCCCCTGTTGGAAAAATTCTGCCGCCACCCATGGTCAGTTTACTTATTTTGGCTTTCATAAGGGTAATTTCTGGGATAAAACCCAAAACTTTCGGTACGCTTTGTCCACTCTTCCTCAGTTCAGTTATACTTGGTACAAACCCTCTCCCCCTTTTCAAGTTAATGAGTAGAATACATGGATTTATGTTAATATCGGGAATTGAATCGCATTTTGCTAAACCTGGTTAACGCTCACCTGTGTCTGTCGTACGGTACGACTAGTGACCCGAGGAGGGAAGTACAATAAAGTTGTGCCTCATAGGGCCCAACTGTCCGCTCAATTGTTCTATATACTGATGTAAGCTTTAATTTAGTACAAATTCTTATAAGTGTAGGCTTAACCAACAAATTTTCGCTCGTTTCGCGCGCTTTGCAATTTCACTGGCACCTTTAAGAACCCAGGTTTTGATTCCAGTTTTTTCATGTCTTTTGGTTTAAAAGTATCCTTTCTTTGTCAATATGCGGTAAGTTGTGTATTCGCTGACGTTTATGGGAACCAAAATTTAAAAAAAAAATGAATGTGCCCTTTTTATGTTGGACCCCCCCCTCAGAAAAGACCCTAGATCCGCCCCTGCCATGCTTCCTTTTGGTGTTCCACAAGGACACTGTTCTTGGACCCATCTTGTTTATTCAATATACAAAGCCTCTAAACGATATTTGTAGGAAACATGGAATAAATGTGCATTTGCATCGGACGACACGCAATTTTATCTGCCTTACAAAATTGTAGATCCTGAAGATGCTAAGCGTGCTGTCAGTTGAATGGAGTTTTGTCTGTTGGACGTATAGCAGTGGATGGCAGACAACAACTGAAGTTACTACAAACATAATAATTTGGTTCAGTCTGTTAATGTAGGTGACACTAATGTCCCATCATCTCCATATGCACGCAATATCTGTGTTGTATTTGATAGTACCTTTCCATGGAACGACATATTGATACCGTTTGTAAAACAACCCACTTCCAGAATATCAGGGCTATTCGTTATGTGCTTACCCGAACCAAAACTGGAAAACTTCTGCTTGCCTTTGTACTTCTAGGTTGGACTTAAATAATTCTTTAATCTACGAAACCTAGTCTATATTAGCCCTTCTCCAACGTGTGCAGAATATGGCGGTCAGGTTAATTACTGGTGCCCTTAAATACCATCATGTAATCCCTATGTTACAAGAACCGCACTGGTTACCTACTTTTTTCGTGTGAAATACAAGATTGTATTGGTTGTTTATAAGGCTTTAAATGATCTAGCTCCTGTATACTTAATGACTTGGTGTTCTCTACAACCCCGCCCGTACAATTTGCTCGTCTGGTGACAACCTGCTTCCGGTCCCCTTACAAAAACTAACACTGGTGACCGTGCCTTCTTTGGTGCTGCTGCATCACTGTGGAACAGACTCTCAGCTGATATCAGGCACGCTCACAATTTACTATCGTTTAAACCTAAGCTTAAGTCTTACTTGTTTTCTTAGATTTTTTTTCTGTGTAAAGCGCCCCCGAACATATCTTATGATGGTGGCGCTATATTTAGTTATTTATTTATTATATTATTTATATTTTGACGGTGGGGGTGTTTAAATGCTAAGGTGACACACCTCTTTGGGATTTCATGTGTATTTAAGATCGTAGAATGCAGGATGGTGCTATCTTTGAGAATGGTTTCAACTATTTCCATGTTTAGAAATTCTCAACTTTAATGCCTTTTTCTAATTTCTTTTCGGATAGGTGAAAGGAAGGGCGTTTATTAAGGCCACTTCCGTTTTTGTCTTCCTAAGGTAGCTTGCATAAAAAATATCCTGTAATCGACAAAGCTTTGAATTGATTACATTGTTTAGAAATTGTCATTTTTTAGTGTTTTTCTCGGCTGCTGTGCCTGAGCCGAAGACTGGTACCCGGTGCAGATCTTTTCCCTCTTATGTGCTCTTATGTGCTACTTGGAGAGCCAACATCGGTTGGTGCGTAAAGAAGGTCATTTTTTGTCGAGAATGCCTCCAGACTGACAGAAAGAGCGCCTTTTAGACCTCCTTTTTTGCGACTCTAATGCTTTAGAAACCAAAACTTCAAGAAGCAATGAAAAAGCCTATCTAAAGTCAAAACTTTCAAAAATATATGTTACAAAGCTTGAAATATGAATCAAATGGTCCAACTCTCATCTTTACAGGGAAATTCTGAGCTGAGATATAAAATGCTGAAGCTTATGCACTCAGTTTAAAATGGTAGATTGCGCAATATTTTGTGATGTCATTCTGGTACTACTAAAATTACCATCTTAGTTTTTCTTTGCTTCTACCAAAGCCACTACACCTTGTGACCAAAGGTGATGACTGTTTTTACTTATATATTTTTTTGTTATAGAGTGACTTGACTATACAAGCCCTCTCTGTACAACATGCTATGAATGGAAACAGTTAGTTTTCAAGGTAATATAAATATTTGAATTTCAAAGGAAACATTAGCAGGTAATATGAGTTGTACAAGAAGAAAATCACAAATGATTGCGCAATCGACTATTTCGACTACTTAAGTGAACATATTTCAACATTTTATATCTCAGCTATACAGTAAGCTATGAACATGGAAGCTGGATGAGTGGGTCTTATTTTCCACCTTCTAAGATATGTATTCTTAATGTTCTAGACTTTAGGTACACTTTAAGCATAAAATACGTGCTTGGTAACATCACTAAGGAGGAAATACAGGACTAAATTTCATTTCATTAAATGGAACTTAAAAGCTCATTGTTTCACCATGTAACCAAAGGGAATCATAGGCTATTTTGTATACGCATGCTGTGGTCCCGAGTGATAAAAACTAAAGAACTTTAACATATAGGATTCAGCTGTATTATGTGCACCAAGGATGAGGTATATAGGAGGTTTATTCATCAGTGCGAGTTACCTGCATAAAAGCCTACCCCCAGAACCCAACTTTCAAAGGTGGGGCTCAAGAACAATGTAAGAGTCTGGCAAGTCATAGGTTACTCCTTTTTTGGTCCTTTGTGGATGTTTTAATACATAACGTATGCATTCTGAACGGTACCTCTTAGTCGCGATGCTCCTTGGTTACACCTACTTTTCCCCCGCCTATTCTTGCATCCTTGCTTGCCTACATAGAATCGAAACCTTATCATTCCTGAATATTCCTGGGCCTGTTTCCTGAAACCTAGCTGGCTTTTACCCCTAACTCTCACCTCGTCCACGAAGCGCTCTACACTAGAAAAAACATTTGTTTAATTGGAAAAAGAGTGGAATATATTACAGTACAATAAATATGGGGGTAGTTTCTACTCCCAGATTTCTTGGACAAATACAGGATAACCAAATTGGTGGAGCTATCTGTGGCTGGTAGACGACATCATGATTTATGTTGCCTAATCACCAACATTTGGAAGCACCGGCACTGCAAGTGTTTCTCCTATCATCACCACACAGACCGGCCCTTAGTCCGAATTAAGTGATTGCACGGAAGTTAAAATTACTCTTTTGTTGTTTTCTAGGTAACACTTAATTTTATTCGAAGATTGCGTAAGCCCCTGTCACACTATACGGTGACGGGACGGCGCTCACAGTGCGCTTTAATTTTTGGCAAAGCGCATTACAATCGCTGATAACTGTCTGGAAATTTCTTAAAATATCCACCAACGGAGATTGTAGTACTCTTCCATCGCGCTCACTGCGCTTCCAATGCGCACCCGCTGCGATTCACCGCGCTTCCATCTCATCCAGTGTTGAATTTGACCGTGCTCCCACGGCTCTCCCACAGCGCTAAACGCGACCAAGCGCGATCTCGTCACGCCCTTATGACGTTTACAATGCGTTCTCGAAACGTTCGATGCATCCACGCGGCGAGACCTGCCAACTAGAACGGTTTTTTCCGTATTTCTACTGCCAGGGCGAGTTATTGTGTGTATTGTGTGGAAACATTGATGGTACGGTCACCACATGTACCAAAACCTCATTAGACAGTGCACCTTGTTACTGGCAATGTGATACTTCGTCGTTCACTTTGTGAATTTTCAAGCACGAATTTGTCTACAGTTAAAAAGGTAATTACTATCTTAATATGATGACTGATTCTTAAAACAGTCGAACCATGAAATATATTTTTGTGATCAGAACAGTTTGGTCTGTTGCTATATTTCGTAAAAATTGCCAGAATAGGCCCGAATTTGGCTGCTATCACAATACGCTCGCAAGCGTCCTTTCTGCGCTCGCATTGCGCTCATGAATATGTGCTGCGGCTGAGTCTGTCATGCGATCCTAGTGTTACAAGACGACCCGTCAGGAACACCGGATTGAACCCATCGACGAGCGAATGGAAAGTTCCAGAGAATTCAACTTAAACGCAGCCTTTCTTGAACTGTCTAGTGAAAATACTTTGACGAAAATATACTGATCTCCTTAACAACTCGACAGAAACTGGCTTTAAGTTAGTTCCATTTTTACCTTTTAGTGTACATGCGATAAGGTGTCCAATGTATACACTTATAGATGAAGTGGTTAATTTCAAATTGATTTGTCTCTTTCCTTTATTGAGACTTATTTTCATCAGTTAGGTCAATCTGAATTAAGGAGGAGTACCAAAGTAGAATTATTACAAAAGCGAACTACACGATGTGATCAAAACTGTATACCTCCTGGATTCAACCGCTGCATTCTTCTACCTTTCCTTTCATTTATTCTTTGTTGTTGTATTTAGCTAAATAATAAAGAGACTTCCAGTACCTCCACCATGTTCGTTAGAATCTACTTTCATAATTATGCAGTTGAGGTTTATTTTAAAGACGTAGGTACATGAAAGTAAACCTATATTAAATATTATGAAGGCAAATACAACCGTCCATTACTAATGGAAGATTAAAATCCAAACATGACAAATGTTTTTCCAAACAAAATGACGTTATCACTTTAACTTTAACATAGTGCACTATGAACGAAAGAGGAACGTACGACTGGAATCTAAAATGTATTAATTCAAACAAGCGGTTCTTTAGAAATCCTGACAGAAGAGCGCTGTGGCTTTAAGTGCAGGAGGGAACACTCTCTTTTTAAAAAGTTCACGCCCTTCCGATTCAAAGAATTATAAACTTTGTCTTCATCTCTTACCCTTAGTTTACAGGTTGGTCTATAATTACTGTATGTGAAGATTTAAATTAGATGTAAGAGTTTCATAGGGAGCAGTTCTTTAAGAGGGCAATCCGCTCGTTTATTACGTGTTAGAGGACCAACCCGACCTCAGCCCCACCATGGTTGGACTGAGGTCAGAAAATTTGGCTTTCCAGACAACCTAGATTACAGAAAAGTGTACTCTATGCCACAAATTTGTTGCTGTTATCAGGGGTAGCACTTGGATTTTCCCAACAGGGGGTGCCAATCTCACCGACGGGACGCGACAACCGGAAACCCCGACAAAGGTAACGGGGTTGCCGACAGAATGGCAAAAGCGAAATTTTAGCCTGCAAAGTGGGCCAAAAATTTGGGATTTCTAGAAAAATTTGGTCAGAAAATTTGGCTTTCCAGACAACCTAGATTACAGAAAAGTGTACTCTATGCCACAAATTTGTTGCTATTATCAGGGGTAGCACTTGGATTTTCCCAACAGGGGGTGCCAATCTCACCGACGGGACGCGACAACCGGAAACCCCGACAAAGGTAACGGGGTTGTCGACAGAATGGCAAAAGCGAAATTTTAGCCTGCAAAGTGGGCCAAAAATTTTGGGATTTCTAGAGAAGAAAATATGAAAAATTTGGGGGTTTTATTGAAAAATGTACCCTCCTTAAGAGTTAAGCCAAGAAATTCGTCGGGGCGGTAGGTCGACGTGAGGAATTACATACTTTATCGTACCTATTAAGGTTCCTCGACGAAAACAGAAAATTTCCCCGAAGGGGACCGTGGTCCCTGTCCCAAACTTGGCGAAACCCCTATCTATAGTTCTGCGTCTAACATGCATGAGTCATCAGTATGATCAAATCGATGTTAATCATGCGTAGATTTGCGGTACAGGAAAAACATTTGGCATCCTTAACTATGTAGGTTACCGAAAACCGCACTCTGAAAGGAATGAAGTCATGGTAGTTCTGCATTTAACCTGTTTTAGTAGGCATAATGTGAAGAAAATCTACATCAGTTATTCTAAAAAGCGGTCAGGCAGAGAAAAGCGGGACTGGGTAGGGGGCGGCATTGCAAAAATTCGAAAAACAACATTACGTTGATTGACTGATTCTATTTCATTTAAAGTGGCTATGCCACGTGTAAATTAACGGTTTAAACCCTTTGGTATCTTTAGGAATACGTTTCCTACAACAAAAATCAACCATTCAGTTTATTTACAACTTGTTTTTCCGCTCGAAAATTGAGAAAAAATACACCCTCTTCCAGCCCTGAAAAGTTAGTCTTTCCGAAAATTTTCAAAATCTTGTTACGTCATGTGACGTCACTTTAGGAACTGATCGTTGTTTGGCGTGGTATCCTTCGGACATTTGATACAGTGTTTGCATTCCTTTGTACCGGTTACCAAGGTCGATACACTGTAAAACCTGCGTGAAAAGTTATAAATTTTGGAGTTGTTATCCCTTTTCTCGTGCTTACCACTTGTTTTAGTCAATTAAATGCATTTCACGCAGGTTTTTCCTCTTGGTGTCATGATAAGTAGCTGCATGTACAAACATTCACAACGCAACAGCATAGGTACAGTACACAACATACCTGTTACTACACAATGTATCACCAGCACTGTTTCGTAGTAGGTACCATGTGAAATCAAATTTAAAACTTTCTTTGGAATGGCGGATCTGAACCAGGGAGTAGCCCTCTAATGGCAACTCCCTGATCGGACAGGAATGGTCAGTGGACTGTCGGTAAAGTGAGTTTTCTTGGATTTGAAATCAGAAAGGCGAAGGCGATACTGAACAAGACGTCAGTGGTGCAGATGGGGTGAGTAATTCGTTGCGGCGCATAGGACCGTATCGATTTGAGACAGTGTTAGGTGAGGTAAAAGTACAACACCACAACAATTCGAGCACGAGAAGCATTTGGAGCAATTGAAAGGGACTTTAGCTTGTAAAGTTTTATGTAGGCAGTCAAAATATGAACTTTAGGTTACTTTCGTGCAAGTGTCAGTGGAAATCGTGGAACTAGCCTAGGCTGTGATCGAGTGTGCACAGTATTTCGCTGGCTGCTGCCAGTCCACTCACTGTACGCAGACCGAACAGACACTGACGAGTTTTTCGTTTTTCGGTTATGAATCAAGAGTATTTGTAATTATTAGTAATAGCCTACTGCAGCCCCAAAATATAACAGACCGACACCACTCTCCAAACAGACAGAATAAAGTTCAAATTCAAGACATGCCGCGAATTACCATCATTACTATCTCTTACGTATGTATAGGCTATGCTGTACGCCAGGTTCGGTACACGGAGGCTGGTGTTCCTAAAATGACGTCATTATTGTGTTGGCTTGAAATCTCATTTTCAACAGTCTATTTTTTGGTGCAATTTTTTGAAACATTAATTTCTGTTTAATGCTCAAGGCTGTAAGGGTGATGAAAACAGGTTTAGAAAGACCTTTTTGTGTACTTTAGGCTAAATTACTCTCCCGTTACTCCAATTTACGTGTCATGGCCACTTTAACAGAACTGTAGAAATCGCGAGCGCATATACTATCCCGCATACGTATTATTAGCAGATGCTGATAACCAGTTGATTTAGTTTCTACAATTATTGAAAAATGAATTGCAAAGATTTTAATTTCAATGATCAATCAACGAACGTTCAACGGGATTTGTTTTTGAATTGTACAATCACCCCATGCAGCAATTCGAATTTCGAGATTTGACTTTGCTACAAGAATTAGAAAATATGGCCAACTCTCCAGAACTCAGTGAAGTGACCGAAGTAATTATATGTCAGGATATGAATAGGAGTGATGAATGATGAATGATAAATAGGAGTAAATTTTCAGGAAACCAGGAATGGGTCTTGTTTTATGCAGTTGATTGCCTAAGCATAGTAGTAAGCCATAGCAATTATGCTATTGCTAGAAGCGTTTCGACGGTGGCAGCAGTTCGATTTTCCGGATTAGACTTGCAAATGCATCACTACATAACTATATGCCATCGTGAACAAAACGTGACTAAAGTCTTATGTATAACAACATAGTACACGAAAACAAAATTCCTAATCTTGTCTAGATACTGAACGAGGAGTGTACAGTACATCCTGCAACGTGTGCGACCTAGCACCACTTTATGAAAGCAAAGATTCAAGTAGTGACCTCAAAGTACATTATTTAAAACAAATGTCAGCATGTTTCCCCCTATTCCATCTTTGCTATGTTTCTGCTTGTGGAATATTATTTTCTCAAAACGTTAAAGGCGCCACACCGACAGAGCTCGGGGCCGCATGTGGTCCTAAGGGGACGCTTTTGAGAATCAACATCCTATACAGAGCTCAATGAATTAAGAAATTTTAAGATTGGTAAAGTGCATGGCATATCAAAATTATAATATGTGCATGGCACTTTACATCACTTTGCTAGTGGCAAAGTTGGTGCAACACATTCGTTCTTTGCCATGGTACAGTCTTATGCATTTTAAAAACAATTCAGTGACACAAGTGCCTTTATAACACTTAAACGATAACAAAAATAGAACCCCGCAACGTCATGCGTATCCAAGAAATCTTACAGATCATGGAAAATTGTATTATACTGGAAACTAAAACTAACATGAACTCTGTTTCCTACGTATTTTGAATATATTTTGTTAACACATGGAGATGCAATTACATGGAATACCCCTGGCAACTTCTACAGTCATTACAGTGCGCCATCAAAATCGAACTTCGGTTATATTACCCTAAGTTAGACGAAATTTAAAAAAAATGATCAAATTGTCATTTGTCTCTAAATTCAGTGTTCATCAAATGCCGCTTAAATGTGTTTGAATGCTACATTTTTATGTCATTAACCCTGTGAATACCTCAGAGCTTCCGGGGTCTCACCTTGAGAGAGGAACTTCCTGTAGACCTCATCAGGGGTCTTGAGCGGACCCGCGAGACGCACACGGTCTCTAGAAAAACTCCGTTACACACTCACTGCCTTGCCCACATAACCCACTCCCCCTTCTTCAAAGAAAAGAGTTCTGGATACTGGATTTTATATTATTATAAATAACTTTTGATATGGAGATCTTAAAATATAGTACCAGACTCCTGATTATTGTTGTATCGATGACACGTTACGGTTAGAAATATGTAGGAAAGGGAAACTACTTGTGAGGTTATCCCCTCATAACACCCAAGGCTTGGGATTTCAAATATTCTTACGACGGCCTTGCTTGTAAGCGATGTAAGCAGGGAGTTGCTACTCCCTGATGTAAGCATCACATTTCCCTGGTGTTTCTCAGAATGTTTATCTTGTAATACCTGCAAGGCATCCTCTCAATTTTTATTGACGTGTTTATCCATTTATACATGTTATACAACAGGAAGTTTTATAGAGTTATTACAGTATAACGAGAATCAATTTCCTCTGCATTGCAAGATAGGTAAGACACGTTTGAATGTTAAACAAACAATAATATCCTGTGCGGTTTTTTCTAAACATAATCATTTTCTAAGTTCCTAGTCTAACTACTTTTAAGTTCGCATGCTTTTCTCACACCGAAGGGTAGAAAATCTTTTCCAGTTTATGTATTAACAAAGGTGTGCAGCAACATATTTTAGCAAATGTTATTAGTCTAAAATAACTTTTAATCTTCGCGTTCATGGGTGGACTGTAATTTAAAAAAAAATCAGTCCAGTCCAACAAACATCCTCCTTCTCCTTCTCCTTCTCCTTCTCCTTCTCCTTCTCCTTCTCCTTCTCCTTCTTTCTTCTTTCTTCTTTCTTCTTTCTTCTTTCTTCTTTCTTCTTTCTTCTTTCTTCTTTCTTCTTTCTTCTTTCTTCTTTCTTTTTTTCTTTTTTCTTTTTTCTTTCTTTTTTCTTCTTTCTTCTTTCTTCTTCCAAATTCTTAAGTTATAATAACTAATACAGAACAGAGTGGGAAATCTGATGGGAGCAAAGCTTATACGAAGCAGATCTACCAGAAAGAAAACACAAAGGAAAAGGGAAAAAGGGCAAAACAAATAACAGACAGAAGAGAACAAGAGAAAGAAAAGAAAGTAAGGTGAAAAGAGTAGGATGAAAGAAAGAAGAACAAAAGAAATGAAAGTACATTCTCAGGATTACATATAAATTAAGAGAAGCGAAAAATTACCCCAGTCCATTCATCGAGTAAGAGAGTCTTCATATGTATTACAAACGTTTTTAGAGGGGTTATTTTCTTTATAATAGGGCTTAGTCTATTCCAAAGTAAAACACTAGATGTTCTAACAGATTCTCTATCTATTTCTACACGAGAGAAATCAATATGAAGAGAGGATGATTGTCTAGTAAAATGACCTTGAAAATGATTGTTTTGTTTAAAGAAAATATCAAAGATTGGGGGAAGAATACCACGAAAATATTTAAAAACAAAAATACCAAGCTGTAAAGTATATATATCAAAGACAGGCAAAATTCAAAATGCAGTAAATAAGGCTGCAGTATGATCAAGATAACTAGAACCGATATAAAACGTATCAATGTCTTTTGCAATAAAAACAATCTATTAAAGTATGTAAAATGCGTATTACCCCGAAGAATATTACAATAAGAGAGATGAAAATAAACCAACGTGTAATAAAATGACTGCAAGATATTCTGTGGAAACTAAAAATTTTATTCCATGGAAATTCCAACAATTCTTGAAACCTTGGAGCAGACATTATCAGAGTGAAAGTTCTGAAGGAAAACCACTTCGAAATAAACGTGTTCTAATAAGATTGTCGCGACTCTGATATATCATGATGGTGTACCCTGTAATGATTGTTCGACTTCCATTGCCTCGATAATAACTATTATTAAATTTTAAATGCATGGTTGTATGCCTGTTGGAATAATATAAAAAACGAAATACGAGACCACAAGACTCACATTAGCTGTCTCTCTCCTGTTATGTGAAATATTAATGTAGCGCCATTCAATACTTTACTATCATTCCAGTATTCCTGAAACGTAGTTTGAACTTCAGTAACGTCCATTTTTGAACTTCAGTAAGGTCAATATTACTGTAGCGCCGTGCAATACCTTACTACCATTCCAGTATTCCTGAAACGTAGTTTGAACTTCAGTAACGTCCATTTCTGAGAAGAAAATTGACATAAACTATAAAAGTAGGGAATTACTACACTTTACTTTTCCTTTGAAATAAGCAGTGGCGGATCCAGGATTTGGCAGAAGGGGGGGGGGGCCCAGGTCATAGTGGCACAGTGGTTTGTATGAAAGTCCGATCAAGGGGAGGAATCTAGGGGAGAGGCGGTGCGCCAGGGGTGGTGGCAGGGTATTTTGATAGGAGGTAAAGTATGTGATGAGTGATCACCGTCCTGGGGGAGGGGTCTAAGGGGAGGGGTTGTCCCCCTCCCCTTTGAGAAATTTTCGTTAATTTAAGGGTGCTCAGATGCAAAATGGTGATGTCTTTGGTATATTTTTTTGACTGATCAAACATGGCTGGAAAGTGTTCATAATTCAGTCAATTTTAATTTTTGGTTGGGTGAAAGATGCTTTTCTGGGGAGGGGTCTAAGGGGAGGGGTGCCCCTCCCCTTTAAGAAAATTTTTGTTAATTTAAGATAACTAAGGTGCAAAATGGTGATGTCTTTAGTATATTTTTGAAACTGATCATATATGGCTGGAAAATGCTCATAATTTAGTGAAATTTAAATTTTGGTTGGTTGAAAGAGGAGAGTAAGTAGCCTTTCTTGTCCACATATTAGGATGGCAGTTTCCCGAATTGAAGTCTTCTTTTCCCTTATATTACCCTAAATTCGAAGTACATTTCATTAAAGTAAATTACAAAGCTTAAAGAAGATGCTAATGTTGCAGCAAGTTATAGTTAAAAGCCTGAGGTTGTTGAAAATATTCCTCTAAATATTAAAGAATTCTGAAATTCCCTTGAAAGTAGAAGCAGTATTCCCAATGATGTGGGCCCGGTCGGTAATAGACTGAAGTTAGCAGTCTGATCCAATGCAGCGCTCATGGGTAACCCCTTGCAATGCCCGGAAAAAGTTATTGTGACCAATATAAGCCAAAATGTTATCAGCCGGAGGTCAGTAACAGAATTATTAACATAAGACTGATTTTCTGAGGTAGAAATTTAAATAATGAACAAATTTGAATTTCACTCTGACACATCACAAAGGCCTTTTAATTGGAATAGGGCCCAGTCATTTGTTTTATGACGCTGAAAAAAACTTCAAAAATTTTTGGAAGGGGGGGCCGGGCCCCCTGCCCCCCCCCCTAAATCCGCCCCTGATAAGTACTGAGTTTTTCTTTGAGAAACATGTTAAGTTCAATAAAGAACACTGTCAAAATTAGTTTTAATAGCAAAGTTGGACAAAAGCTAGTAAATACCATTAATCGCTATGAGTATTTTACGAGGATTCCGTGCCCTTGACAAGGGAAGCTGGTAGGTAGTACGTGCTGCCAAAATATGTAATTATGTATGTATGATTGATGTGATGTGTTTACTCAAGTAAATGTTATTGCTTTTTGTTATTGCTGCTTTTGATTTCATTTGAAAGTAGACAGTATTGTGCATGGTGGTGTAAGGATTTGACGACAGGGGGATCAAGCTCCAGACGGTTGGGGAGCAGCAACCCAAAGCCCCTCAAGAGCGACGAGTTGACCAAAGAATGTCGAATGGAAAATACGCCCTGTGCAACGAATCATGGCTTGTACTGGAGAAATTTGAAATGTTTAACCTTTTTTAATTTAGTTTTTTAGTGAGGACAATTGGAAATTTGGCCCTAATTCTGAGCAAAATCAAGTAAATTGGAAGGGATACTTCCCGTCGTCGGGGACAACCTTATTTATTTTATCTCCTGTCCTGACAGGGGAGGACGGCCCCCCTGATCTCCACCTAGTTCCACTCCTGGCAGGAACGTCAATCCGTATTGAAGTGTGGGGGGACACACATGACTTAGCACAAACTATCAAGACCTTTGTTTTTGAAAAGGGCGTGTCTTTCTATAGGCCCTTCCCTGTGTCCCCTCTTGTGATGACTGACGTTGTCCTATTCTAATAACAGTAAGGATTCCAAACACTGGCTTTGAGAAATTTCTGAATATTTAATAAGTACTCTCAGATGCAATCTGGTGCAACATTTAGCATCACTTGAAGCCAATTTTTGTGTTACATTACCAATTTTTTCAGAGTTCGATTGGGGGCCATGGCCCCGGCCCCCTGCCCCCCCCCCTCCTCTGGCTACGCCAATGATTCCAAAGTTAACATGAACATCATAGATGATCTGCCAGTTTAAATACACGGAGTCCACGTAATTACTTCAAGATGTTACTTTAATCATGTCCAAAATTGCTGAAACCACGCTCCGCAGCGTAGATCATTGTCAGAGATCATGGACCCCAATCACGCCCGTAGCTATTATGTTTTTGGGTGTGGAAGCCCCCAATTTGGACTGGTTGGATGTTTTTCCAACAGAGTGGGGGCGTGTAAATTGCACTTTGTTATGCGCTCTGCGTTTTGTATACAGTTGTGGTGATCCTTCCCTTGTCACTACATAAAGGTGTCGTCCTGGTGGAGGGATCTAAGAGGAGGGGGTACCCCTCCCCTTTGAGGAATTGTTTTTAATTTAAGGTTGCTTAGGTGCAAAATGGTGCTATCTTTGGGATATTTTTGGAGCTGATCGTATATGGCTGGAAAATGTCCATATTTCGTGAATTCTAATTTTCCGGGTGGCTGGATGCTTTCACTAACTGCAGTGGCGACGCGTAAATTGCACCTTTTTATGCACCCTGCGTTTGTATACAGCAGTGGGAATCCTCTCTTTGTCACTACATGAAAGTGTCGCCCTGGAGGAGGGGTCTAAGGGGAGGGGTGTGTCCCCCTCCCCTTTGAGAAATTTTCGTAAATTTAAGGTTTCTTAGATGCAAAATGGTACTATATGTGGTTTATTTTTGGAGCTGATCGTACAGGGCTGGAAAATGTCCATAATTTAGTGAACTCTAAGTTTTGGTTAGGTGAAAGAAGGGAGTATGTTGTCTAAGAGAAGAATACGTTTTCAACAACCTTCCTGAAGCCTCCTTTGGTTACTTTACTGGGTCTATTCTGGCAAAGTTTTTCCGCAAAAATACCTGCGTTGAGCCAACAGAAACTTTCTTGGACTATTATGAAAATTTTTCTTTCCTTAATTGTGCATTATCAGGGACGACGCTAGAGGGGGTGTGGGGGTGTGACACCCCCCAGACCCACGCAGTCGGCAAAATCCTGCACTAGTCGGCAAAATGAAGGAAAGAGGGAAGTTCAAACGAAGGAAAGTTAGAGGGAAGAAGAAAGACGAAATAAAAAGAAAAAAGAAGAGAGAGAAGAGGGAGAGAGAAGGACCGAGCGAACAGAGAAAAGAACAGGGGAGGGAGGGACCAAGTAGGGCAAGAGAATGGTGTTGCTGAGACGGAAGACAGGAGATTGGAATGCATTTGTAGACAACGTTTATCACAATATCTTCAAAGCCCGTAACCAACACTTTTTGAAACTTAAAACATATTCTGTCGGCGAAAAAGCCACATAGAGCTTTTCAGCATCATTGTATACTAAAGAAGTTCATCGCTCATGTGGTTTCTAGCACTGAGTTGGTAAATTCTGCACCACTCGGCAAAATGATGGAAACATGAGGAAAAGAAAGAGAAAAAGAAGTGAAAGAAAGAGGTCAATTTCTGAAATCAGAACCCAAAATTTTCGACCCACTACGCGCGCTGTAATGTCATTCCAGTTTCTTCAGTAGTTCCATTCCACATAGCTAGATAGCGTGTAAGTTCTGTCAACCTTACCAAGTAACATACAGGCAGGGTACACAGGTTAAGTGGTTATGTAGAGGTCAAATAGCAACTCCCTGGTAGAGGTCGTAAATTTCATCCCATATCGCAAAGCCTAGTTGCCGTTTTCTAGTGTGTGTCATGCGGTACGGTCAGTTGGTTAGCGAATCACTGAGCAAAGTTTGGCTATTTCATCGGGTAGTCCAGGTGGTTTCGACACAATGTATGTTGTCCCCGACACAGTCTACAACCCTTACAGTTTTTATGTTTTTCTTTGTTCTTAATGATAACATGTTTTTTGTGTCAGCCTACCAAAAATTTTCGCGCCCTTTGCAATTTCACGATTCAGACTCAAAAGAACAGTATCAGTGCGTAACTCGGCTTTTGACATATTAAGTGATATAATGCTAAATATACGGTACTCTGCAATGGCATGGGATAGTTAGGCTCCTTCATATCCCTTTTTCACCCCCTCGACATGCTGTCGGAACTTGGGGTCGGTGGCATGGCCCGGCCCCATGTCGGGAAAATTCTGTCGCTACCCATGGTCGGTTTACTTATTTTAGCTTTCAGAAGGGTCATTTCTGCGATAAAACCCCAAATTTTCGGTATGCTTTGCCCACTATTCCTCTGTTTCGTTACTAATAGCTAAATAGAGAACAAACCCTTTCCATCTTTTCAAGTAACTTAAGTAGAATTTATCGTTTTATGTAAATGCGGGGAATCTCATCTCATTTAGCTAAACTAAGCTAAAGTTCTCTTGAGTCTGTCTTTCGGTACGGCTAGTGACTCGAAGAGGGAAGTACAATGTAAGTTGTACCCGATAGGGCCAACTGTCTGGACAGTTGACCTCAGTGGCGTACACAGGGGGAGGCCATTGGGCCATGTCCCCCTCACGGATACCAATTTTTTTCAGGTCCGAAAAAACGTAAATGTTTTAACACAAATTTTACTTCAAAGGTAGCATATGTGGCACCAGATTGCATGTAAGGACACCTAATTTTCAAAAATTTTCAAAGGGGGAGGGGGACACACCTCCCCCAGGCTGGCGATCACACAACATATTGCATGCCCCCTTGAGAGAAATCCTGGGTACGTCACTGGTTGACCTATATAAGCTTTAAATAAGTACAGATTCTTTTTAGTGTAAGCTTAACCAAAAATTTCGCGCGGTTCGCGTGCTTTGCAATGTCACAGTTTAGATTTCGGGAAAAACCTTAAATCGGGCGGAACTATTTTCCACTAGTATATACAAAATTTTATGCAATATATGCCCCGCAATGGCATGGTATAGTACACAGGTTTTCTTTAAATCTCCCCTCACCAACGGCATCGGGGCGGTCGAGGCTTCGGGTCGTTGCCCTCCCCCCCCCCCCCGTTGGGGAAATTCTGGCGTCACCCCTGCTGGACCTCTACCGGTTGGACTAACGGTTCTCAGCTCTAACTACATCTCTTATCAACACTTTCAGTCGGCATTTGTTTCTTCTCAGTCGGCAAATACGGCACCCCACCCCCCCTCATGATAAATGCTCTGACGACGCCCCTGTGCATTAGTAAAGGGCATCTAAGGCCGGCAAATGCCTGTATAGGGCCTCCTGGAAGCTCTGGATCAACTATATAAAATGGGGCAATGGCGTTATGCTTATTACCTGACATCCAAATTGTAATATAGATTATGACGCCAAGCACTTAACTTTACATCTGTCGTAGTTTTACTAATTTTGAACGAAAATCCAGACGAACAGCTTCCAGTAATGGAGAATCGGCAAGAGGGAGAGAATAGGTGCAGTAAGGTGATGAAAGACCTCCCTGATAGGTGTAGCAAAAGGTGTGGAGGACTAACAAGCGCGTTTCAGCTTTTTGTTCGTAAGTGTATTAGCAATCACCATCTATACCGATAATGACTTCGTGCGAAGCGCGCGGTAAAAGTTTTTGAAAAATGTTTAACGGCAACAACGTGCTTTAAAGTTTCAACCTTCCACATCATGCTTACAAATTAGATTGAAGGATCCCATATTGATGCGGGGCCCCTATACAGATGTTTGGAGATGTATCTCTGTTTTCGGAAAGTGTTGTGATCAGAATAGTTCCTTGTATAATCACCTTTTTAATGGTCATGAGATGGAGTGCAAACTGTGACGCATGCGCGCTAAGCGCGCTGAAATTTTTCATTAAATAAGATTTCCCTGACAAAATCTGCATTCAGAATCTGCATCGAGACACTTTCAACAAACCTACAAGCTACTCAAACAACCAGTCAAATAGAGCCATGACACTACTCTTTACGAAGTGTGGGGGACATTTGATATTGTGTCCCCCACCTATCGAAATGTGGGGGGACGTGTCCCCCTCCCCCCAGGATTGACGCCCATGACCCCTGGTGTGTAGAAACCCAAACTTACTCGGCACTCGAATACTAATCGAGTATGTTTTGCATGCACTAGCAACTTTCCTCGGATGTTAAAGAAATAACACTCGTCAGTCGATGCTCGATGTGGAAATACTTGTACTCCCTATAAACTTACACTGTAATCGCCCGTGACCAATACTTGGAACTTTTATAGGCTATCATACAGTTGCATGAAACCATGGACCTAGTACCCTTCGGAGGACACTAGGTGATGAAACTGACAATCTCTTACAACAAGGAGCGTCATAATCAAGCCCGTAGCCAAGGGGGCCGAGGGAAGCACCCTAGAAAAATCCCCCCCCCCATAGAAAATTTCAAGTTGCCATTGCCCTGACACATTTTTACACGTCTTCACACCTTCTGAAAGATGTTTTGCCACCCTGGAAGCCATCTTGGCCCCTTCAGTACCACTTCTGGCTGCGGGTCTGGTCAAAATATTGTTTCACACTTAAGGCACTCCATAATATTTATACTCAACAGCAGTACCACTCATGTATCTCAAATTTCAGCAAAAACGTATTGTTACGTGTACTACTAGGGAGGCTCTAAGCCAGGATAGCCAGGGGCCGGAGGTGGTGTTTGACGTAGTGCTAATCCTATTCCAACACTTAATAGAGTGCAAAAGGGAGAGATGAGGTGGTTTACGTTAGATCAAGCGATTTCTTGATCTGAGTATACTTCGAAAATTGAATTTATTTGGAGCTAGAAAATCACCACACTGTTTAAGAATAAGATGAGCCGTGCCAACGGCAGTGTCAATACGATTAAAGCATGAAGTTCATGTATACTGATTAAATAAAAGTACTCAAACAGTACTCTCCTAAAAACGTACTCGTACTTTGTACTCGTACTTTGTACTCGTATTCTAAAAGATCGTACTCAAACTCTGTCATTTCGTACTTGGATTCCAAACAGCTGTACTTGGAACCTGGTATCTGGTGTTCAGAAACGTAAGCACTCGAAAGCACTTTGTACTTAACCAAAGTACCTGACTGTAACACCGATAATGAATCATTGAAGACCTTTGATAATTACATCATTTGTGTCGATTATCTCCGAGTAGCACGAATAGTTATTGGCCGTCATTATGTTACCTAACCTAAATGTTAAAGATAGAGAAAAAGATATACAAACGTTTCGGTGCGTTTCTCTATTCACGTTCATGACGATTATGTAAATGAGCTAAGGTTATCGTGTTCCATACACATAATTTAAACGACCCTGAACAATCTGGGACGTTTAACAAAGTCTGAAGTATATTTCCTTGTTCGTTGGCAGTGAAGAGTATAGCCCCACATTGTGCAAATGTTTTCAACCGTAATCATTGTATTAGAAATTATTCGCATAGCCTATGTAAACGGTTTCCTGTTTTGATGTATCAAATAAGTACATAATAAAATTAACACAGTAAACATTAGGCAAAATTTATTATTGTAGCAAACCAACATTTCGGTGTATGCCTTCCTCAAAGAAGTGTGAAGGAAACACTGCAATATTGAAATGCAGCTGACTTGTATAGAATGAACCCAAAGATTGAAAGCTCTTTGTTTTTCATGCCTCTTTCACCAACTTTCTGTTTATATGATATGAAGACGTTTTCTATTCTTTTTCATTATAGACAGCTTGCATCATAGTCTATGACAATTGCCATCATGAAAGATGCACATATACAATAATCTCCATCAGAAAGCACAAAGGAACTGAGTTATTTCTCGGAGTTTCCCGTTTAGTCTCTTGCCCCGTATCGTTCGCAACTCCTTTGCTAAACAGTTTCAAGCTTTGGTTTGCAGAGAGAGACAGCCCACGGGGTTTTCTTAAAAAGGAAGAAAGATGTGATGAAAGATGCTAGAAAGATGTGAATACAGAGTGCAAACGACACTTCACCAGATATTGACTATGGAAACTAACTATTTTATCAAACGCCTACAGACATAGCAAACACACAACAGGAAGCTCTGAAAGCATGACGTCATGAATGAGGATTTCTTCTGTATCGAAACAATTTTATCTGATTTTCAAATAATTATTTTTCAAAGGACAAACAAAAGGATAAACGTTTTGTGATGGTGGAGAGAATATAACCTTTAACCTATAACCAATAATGTGTTCATCGTAGTAGAGCTGATGTAAGCCTACCATAAATTTTGCACGGATATAAGTACTCATATCGTTCAAACTAGAGTAAATAATGGTATAAAATAAGTTTTTAAAAAACTCCAAATGAAAGGTACGACACTGTCCAAGAAAAACGTTGTGTTCAAGCCCGCTGCAGTAAAATAAGTTACTATAAACTTTCCATTTGGTCTCCCTTTCCGAGTAAAGACGTGCTACCAGATAAGCATCGTGAGAACTCTGCAACTGGGGGATGCAACTTTTTTGCATGCAACATCGAAATAAAACAACAGTATGGATCTCTTAGCTGTCAAATTGTCAGATCTCCGTACACGATGTGTTTATGTTATCAAGAATTGGAAGATAGAATATTCTGGACCACGAACGTTTCTCCTACAACAAAATATGATGACTGAAATTAAAGGTAAATTTTAGGAATACTCCCACTTGAGCACAAGAGATAAGATCCGGATGTGGCCCTGTGGAGGGAATGGGTACGTTTCTATTCCCTAATCAGTTCTCGAGACCTTCGTGGCTCCTTTGACGAGGATCAAACTCGAAACAGGCTATCAAAAAAGTGGAAACAAAAAGACAGATCAATTTAACCCAAGATCAAGGCACACGTATGACACAGAGACAGAGAAACACGTCCTGCAGACGTCTTTTCCATGGCACTACTTCCTGTCCCCTGAACCGGAGGAGGCGATCGGATGTCGCGCAGGAGTTCAGATGGGAACATTCTTGCGACAGAATACAACATGTTCCAGCTGACTTTATTGCAGGAAGGGTGGGACGTTAGCATCGGGGATCAGCCTTTTTTCCCTTCTGATCCATTTCAATGCCAAGTGAATATCTGCTTCGAATCCTGTATTATTCAAAGTGACCTTCCAGGGCAGATTTCCCATTACATTTGAAAATTCTACCGCAAAATATCTTTGCTACTAGAAGACTCCAGTTTAGTCGTCACTGCATCGGCTGTTATGTTCAAGTCCTGATGTCATGTTACTGTGATATTCCATATGTTTAGAAGGTGAATGTTTGCTGATGACGAGAATTACGTTGAGTTTTCCTCGGTGCATTTATAGAGGTAAAGAGTAGGCAATCGAATACACTATGTTCCTTTTATGTAATGTTGCATAGCCTCATGTACACTTCGAGGCTATATATTGAAATGAATGGTGTGGACTGAAGATGTGGACCGAGCAGCTATCGCAAGCAGTAATGTGAACTCAACGTGGAGTCCAGGGAAGAAGCAAATGGGTCCGGAGGAGAACCACAGTTGTAGGTTGAGAAGTCCCAGTGAGGTATGAGTGTAATGTTCATACTTCGCTGTTAAAGGTAATGTTTTGTGATTTGTGATTATTGTTCTACGGTGGGAGCGGGACGGAAATTTACTTTCCTTTGTAAAGCAGGGAACACACCTTGTGATTTTGCCCACGATTTCTTCAAAAACGACTCGACATGCCACCAGGTGAAACTATGTGATGATTTGTAAGCTCGTGCCACATCGCAGGCAATTTTGTGGTAAGAGGCGTAAGAAATAGCACACACATGTTACGATTGAACTGTGGTTTTGCTGCGATGATTTTTCTTCGGACTGTCGGAAAAGATGGAGTCAGGGCACAACCTGTTTCTGAGGCATGCTTCCACTGTAGTTACCTTCCCACGGCGCCGTAGAAAGGACCTTACTGAGGGTGGCTTCAGGGGCTAAACCCCCTAAAACACTTCCCCACCCTAAAGATTTTTAAGAAATGTTAAACTGTAACTGCGCATGTCCAGGCGTATTTCTTAGTCCACTTCCCCTAATTTCGTGATTGCCCACTCGACTGAGACTTCCGTCTGCGGGCCTGGCCATAGACGAGAGTGAAAGCAGTCCCAGTGTATGTGGGTACCGAGACGATTTTGTTTTGAATTTAAGGTGAGACAAATGTGGTGCATGAAAAAAATGTCACGTAAGGCCTGGAGAAGATAGACGTACCTGGATATTCTTCATTTCAGAGACTTTACTAAGGTTGCCAATGTTAGACGTATATTCTACAGGCTTCAAAATTATGCAACTGTATCCGCTACCCACCATTCTTCAGCTTCTACATTAAAAAGTCGCAACTTCACACCAATACTACCTTATAAATACAAGCTGGGCGGAGCATACAAATGACGTACTGATAGAAGATTGTCCCGTCTGGTATTTGAAGTTAATTGGCATGTTCTTTCGACAAAGTTCTGATAGTTCAGTTTCCAAGAGGGTGCTGCATGTTGAGCGGCAAGGTCGCTGGTTCAAATCCAGCTCGGAACTCAGTTTTTCATTATTTTGTAGGATCGTCTTTCATAATAAGGCAAGGGTTGCCAATGTTAGACATATATTCTACAGGTTTCAAAATTATGAGACTGTATCCTGTACCCACCATTCTTCAGTTTCTACATTAAAAAGTCGCAACGTCACACCAATACTACCATATACATATATATATATATATACATATATATATATAGGTCAAAAAGAAGTAGTAAATAGTGCTAAAAGTTTATGAAAAATTCCACGAAGTTTCGGGTTTAAACCCTTCATCAGGTGGCAAAAGTGCAACTGATTATTGACACGGCCAAACGTGCAAATTAAAAAACACAATAAAATTGGGCACGATAAAACCTGCTGGGAAGACAAAAGGTAGAAACAAGGTAAAAACAATGCAGGAATTGCTGAGTTATAAAAGTTCAAGTCTAACGTTCAGACCATGTGGGAACAGGGTTCCAAGTTTCATGATCAGACGGTTTTCCTGTAGCCGGGCGGTCATGATCGGAACCTCGACACGAGATGGCCGCCGAAACCATCAAGTCACGGATCGAACATGTTGACGGGAGATTGAAGTGTGTGACTACAGGGAAGCCTGGGAGTTTCTGTTTGATTGACCTCAGGTACTCAGTGACTCGGTCAGCAAGACGACTTTTTTTTCTCCCACATACAGTATATTACAGCGTTTACATACGAGAACGTAAACAACATTGGCTGAAGTACAGGTAAAATGCTGATGAATGTAAAACCGGTTGTTGTTGGGACCCACAATGGAAAGGATTTTGTCATGACTGACCACCGGGCAAGTACTGCATCTCCCACGGTTGCATGGAAAAGTTCCTGGGGTGTTAAGCACTATTGCTTCAGGTTGGGAGGCACGGACGAAGTGCTTAGATGTATTCTTTTCAATTCGGAATGCTGTGATGGGGGTTTCAGGGAAATGGTCAAGGGTGGATGGGTCATGACGGAGGGTCTCTACATTCCTGTACATGGCACGTACAATGGGAGTTAGAGATGGGTGAAAGAATAGGACCAACGGAATACGTCTGGTGGGTGTTTGTTCAGTTTGGGGGGCAAGGGCAGAGGCTCTATCAATTCCTTGTATGCGGTTAAGGACATTAGAGAGCACTCTTTGTGGATACTGGCGTTGTTCAAAGAAAGAAATTATCTGCTTGGAAACTTCAGCGAAATCCTGGTCGTCGGAACAAATCCGTCTGGCCCGTAAAAGTTGTGAGTAAGGAATCGAATTGGTACAAGATCTGGGGTGGTTGGAAGGGTACATGAGGTAGTTGTGAGAGTCAGTAGGTTTAAAGTGGAGATAAGACTTGATTTACGGCCGGAGATGGATAATTCCGTGTCTAAAAACACTACTGAGGAGTTGAAAATACAGTGAGTGAATTTCAAAAACGAGCAAAACGTTTCAGCAAAGTTAATGAACTTTTCAAAATCGTTTCGAGGACCCACTGCAACCCCAACAACACTGAAATAAACCTTTTTTTAAAGTATGGGTTTGATCCCGGTGAAACGAGAGAACATCTGTTCTTCAAAGTGGCCCATGGTGAGGCAGGCCACAGAAAGTCCCAATTTAGTACCCATAGCCAATCCTTCAACTTGGAGTGGTAAAATTAAAGGAGTGGCTATGGGCCTAACACTGTCTGTTTTCCTAGCCGGTTTTACCAGTGTTGTAATGAATGACTCAAGTCACTGACTCTACTCGAGTCGGACTCGAGTTACGATTTTTGATGACTCGACTCGACTCGAGTCAGTTGGGTCAAAACACTCGACTCGACTCGAGTCACTACAAGAAAGTGCAAAGGACTCGACTCCATTCGAGTCAGTATGTAAAAGAGTCACTATGTCAGTATGTGAAATGACTCCACTCGACTCGAGTCTTTTCTCACAATGACTCGAGTCAAACATATTGGCAGCCAAAAATTAAAAATATCCGACTTTCGCACTAGCCGAAAATATACACAATACATTTGTATACAGCGGTTTCACCTGCCGGTATCGTGATTTGAATTTGTAAAAATTTAGTATGTAAGTCGATGTAACTGTCGAGCTAAGGTAACTGTAGTCATTTTTGTGTGTAGAATACAGTACATTTATTGTCAGTATGATTCATTTGGTTATTCCCACCCTTGAATTTTAATTATTAGATGCTAAGTCCAGTCTATCCAGTGAACAAGGGTACATTTTGAATAGTGATTAATGGAGGACCTCGTTTTTGTGAGTGGCACTCGGTTTTGTACACTGATTAAGGGTACAAACACAATTGGAGAAACATGAGGGAGTATTTTACGTGCTTGATAGTTATCTTGAGTAAGATAAATAGATAATCAACAGATCACCTTAAGTGGAACATAAGTTTTTCGTAATATTTAATAATTGAAGAAAAGGTTCGCTTCATGAATACTATTATTGACACCTTGTAGTGTGGCATCAACATGAGCTTCTGATAGATTTCTGGATGCAAAAATAGAAACGACCTGTGATCCTTAAAAAAGGAAAGAAAAAAGTTGATGACTAATTTAAAAGAATTGGAGAGTGAAAGAAAGCTGTACAAAGTTAAAGAGTAAACAGATCTGTAATGGTAGAATTCATCATAACTTGACACTCGTTTATGTAAGGAGGAGCCACAACTCCCCCCCTCCCACACACACACACCAGTTTCAGGATCCGGAGTGACCAAGACAGCATGTTTAGCAATTGTGTAAATAACTTGCTTGTCTGATCTAGTATTGTAGGTCTATTGTAGGTCAATTGTAGGTCAATTGTAGGTCAACTGACTCGAGATGACTCGAGTAGACAGTATTTTCACTCGACTCGACTCGAGTCTGGTTGGGGACTCGATTCGACTCGAGTTCAGATGATGACTCGACTCGACTCGACATGACAAGTGAAAGACTCTGACTCGACTAATGGAAGACTCGACTCGACTCGAGACTCGAACTTCAGTGACTCGATTACAACACTGGGTTTTACCATGCCTAATTTTATTGTGTGTTTTTAATTTGTACGTTTGGCCGTGTCAACAATCAGTTGCATTTTTGGCACCTGATTAAGGGTTTAAACCCGAAACGTCGTGGAATTTTTCACAATCTTTCAGCACTATTTACTACTTCTTTTTTTGACCTACCTACTTCATAAGTGTTACGCAGTACTTTGACCTTATATATATATATATATATATATATATATATATATATATATATATATATATATATATATATATATATATATATATATATATATATATATATATATATATATATATATATATATATTGCCAATTGGCCTGCGTAGCACAAGACTTTAGATCAAGAAAATGCAGGATACCACTGATTTAAAAGACGCCATATTTGATGACGAGAACACTGCAAAAGTACGACATGAAGTACAACAAGAGCGAGTGAATACACAGTCTACAGTACGCCAGATAGAATACAGCACTTAATTAAACAAAGTGAATGAGGGGCATTCTCGCTGTTACTTAAGATTAGGCTGGGAAATTTTCGAATGTTTCAGGCTCCTAAGATGCAATTTAGGGCAACATGTTGAGTAAACTTTAAGGAAAACTTCGCAAGTTTTGATATTCTTTACACAGGAAACAAACAAGGGGTTTTCGTCTTTGGATTTAGGGGGAGAAACCATACTTCCGCCCCACCACCCCAGCCCCTCTCCCGCTTCCTACGCCTATGGTTATCGGTTGTAAAGTCCTTACGACCAGAATAGACTTCTGTACCTGCTTAGACCTTACTTTTGCTAAAGATTGACCACAATTGTTTACAATTCACACACTCTCACGTTGTTATTACTTTACATACGATAGGATAATCTGCAACTATCTGCGGTGCCTTTCCTATGCGATGTCGAAAGTTTTGAACATGTTCCAAACTGCACGACAGGCCTTAATAACTTGCGATAACTCAAGGAAAGACAAAACCGTTGCTAGTTGTGTCGTAGAGTTACACACACGGTACGACGAATGATGGTATCTTGGCATGTCGTGTCGTATCTTAAGAAATCGCAGACAAAATAGCATCGTGTGTTCTCAGCTTAAATATCTGACGAAGCACGGTGACTTCTCATGCTCCATAATCCCGCCAAACTTCTATTGGCGGTATATCTGTGATGTAACATAAGAGAATTTCTTTTGTTCATCCACGCTCACTCTGGTTTAGGGTCTTTGATGAGCCAATTGGCTTCCTGGTCTTCAAACGTTAAACTCTTTTGACGTCCCCCTATATACCCTGCTTAAATCTGCTCGAGATTTTTCTATTTTTTTTTTCTTTTACTGCTTCAGCAAAAAGATCTCTTCTTCTTGTTTTTTAATGGAATTGTTCAGTCCCGTCAAACCAGGGAGGTACAGATTCGCGGTCAAGGGCAAATGAAAACTGTTGACCAAGTTTCGTTACTGTCGTTGCGCCAAAATATGTAGTATGAACTTCGGTCCTAAATGTACTTTATTAATAGAGAAACATTAAACGACAGCATCATGTCACGATTGATAAGCGTGCTGAGGACTATCCATTGCATGAATCGTAAATAACACTTTACATTTAGTCTACCAGAATGTGATAAATATTTAAATAAGGGGGGATAGGCGTAATTTATCTTAGTCAACAAATGTTTGTCTTACACGTAATATTACAGCACTGACACAGTAAAACGTCACGTTTAAGAAAGGGATTGATTCCATGTCCAAAATAGACAATCTTGTGTTTGTGCAAGAAACTGTAAATGAACTCTGGCATTTTCCCGTCTATTTTAGAGGGAACTTGCTAGTCAAATAAATGTCACTTGAATGAAAAGTGAAACTTGTAAAACCAGTACTATGAGGAATATTATTTTAAGTCTCGTAGTATGTTTACATGCACTATTACAAATTACTTTATAATTAAGTAGGGAACATGATAATTTAAACGATTTCTTTATCATAGTCAGTAACTGATCTGAAACTACTTAGATTAAATTCAAAGTCCGACGTTATCAGGACTAATATTATGGTACACATATGCATATTGTCACAGTAAAGAATAGGAAAGAAATCGTTTCCCCCACGGAAATAACGAATAACGAATGAAAATTTAAGTGGGCACATGAAACGAACTCGTTCTTACTAGGGTTGGGAACAAAGCTATTTTAAAATTCCCAATAAAGTGTCACTTATTGTACTTTGCTTCAACATGGGGCTTTGTTCGCGGAATTTATTTTTTTTTTCAAACATTATGACACCAATACATGGTGCCGATAAAAAAGAGCAGTTGATTATCCACGATCGTTTGAATGGCCACAAATTAACATTTCCATGTGAATTCTCTTATAATTTGCAATCATCCAGATACCATGGGGACACGTCACACAGGCTGAAAAATCTTAATTTCAAAGGAACTGTTCAGTTAATAACAAATTACTCTTTGTTTCTTTTAAGCACATCCAACACTTTTTAGTGTGTGTTTAAACTGTAAAATTGAGATGCAGATGTGCCTGCTACGGAAACAAAGTTCAAAGTGGGGTGGCATAGACAGACCACTTAAGGACCCACAGAAACCTAAATTAGGTTTAATTTTCACATTTGGACGTACATATTCTTAAGCTCGTTGTTCTGCATCAATCATCGGCCAATCAGCCTGTAAATATTTACAATAAGTACAATTATCTAAAATAAAAATTAGAATAATGTAGATATGCTTAATAAGTATGACAGTAGAAACGATTTGAATTAATTCTTTTAACCGGAAACGTATATTTATACACACTTTCAAAGGGCTATGAAGCGTCGTAAGTAATGTATAAGGCGTAATAAATTATTTAATAGACACCATGCCTGTCATTCCTTTTCCAGAGTTATTCTCCTTTCATTTCACCAGGGAGCTGCCATTGACAATGGCAGCTCCCTGATTTCACATATTAGAGTCCAGGCCCCGTAATGCAGAGATCCCTTGCTAATGGCCTATGTTCGTTGACGGTGGTTCAGAGCTTTCACCACGGATGATTTAGTTTTATTTTCGTATCCAGCGGGAATGTTACAGAATATGGCCCAAAACTGAATTTGCAAAGAGCAAATAGGTCTATGGCATTTTTACTGCAAATATGAAATGCATTATTTATTTGAAAATTCGCCTTTTAGTCAGATTGCTATTTAAAAATTCTGCTACCTGATGCAGTTTGATAGGCTCTTGAAGAAGAACACAGGAAATCTGACCCTGTTTAGCAAATTATTTACGCCACCTTTTTCTTTGCTGCTATTGCAGAAGTAGGTAAGTAATACGTATCCCTCTAGCCTATCAAAACTTCTTTTAATTCCATATCATTTTTCATAGCCATTTGGAAAAAGTAAGGAACTTCCACGACTGCTATACTTATAACCATGCCAATTGCTGACAGAAGAACTGAAAGTAGGGTCAGCGAGCCAGTTTATAAAACTGATCTTCAGAGAGAAAAAAAATGAACTATTGTGTACAGTCTACAAGGAAGTGTACACTGACTTCATTAGAAAAATTTCAAGTTGAATATCTACAACAGAAGAAGAACACTTCCGGAAACATCAAGGCAAGGAATTACCAAAAGTCGTGTGTTTTCCTGGTTATCAAGTATTGAAATAAACATTTGATAGGTTGCAATCCCCAAATCGTACTTTTTTGAGTAATATAAAATGAATTAAGAAACCTCCAAATTTCCTCTTTCAAAAAAAAAAAAAAAACGCCGAATACTCAGAAATGCATTTCAAATGCATACATATACTTGCCAGTTCTGGCATCCTAATAGGGGTTAGACATCTTAAGAATAAGTGACTATTTTTTCAGAAAAGTTGCATCGTGAAGACTCCCAGGTGTCAACATTTCTTAATCCCCAGTGCCTCATTTACATGTTAGCGTAGGTACACTCTTTGTCTTCAATACTATTTTTAAGTGTAGGGTCATCGCATCTTTAAACGACAAATATGAGGGTTAATAATGTAACTCTGTCACGAAAGAAATGCCCTAAACTGAAACTGCTCAATTAAATCCGTTTTCTTTGCTAACGCTAGAGTGCTTAAGAAACACAACCACGAACAGTAAATAGTTGGTTTTTTAGGGCGGTAGGCCAACGACTGCCGTTAAGACAAATGATTTGAGGACAATTTCTTTGAGTAAGCAGTTTCTGTCTCTGAATCTTTTGGTCATCTTCAGTAACCTCAGCTCCATGCTCAGATATTTTGGTCGTAGCTGCTGTAAAGGACTGAGGTGCTAGTTTTTTATTCGTTGTAGTGAGATTATCGTAAGTCGTAACTTGCGTAACTGTGGGTGTTAAAAGTGTCTTTACAATCAAAATTACCTTCCAATGGCAGCTGAAAACGCACAGGACGGGCAATTCGTCGCTCTGTATCATATTAGGAACACACCAGCGTAAGAACTGCATTACTACCAGGAACGAACGCCCATTTTCTTAAAGCAGTCTCCCCTGGTGCTTACGCGATGTTTGTAGTAGTATTACTTTTAAGGATTAGTTCAAGTTATTAGATCACCGTTACTTCCAAAGCCAATTCAGTATATCAGAGGAGTTGTGTTAGTACAGGAATACTACACTGCGAAGGTGTCTACCTGAGAAGCTTATGTCGGTTAAGGTCTCCAGGATATGGTAAGGTTTATAGATTGGAAAACTGAGAAAGATCATTTGCATGACCTTTCGGACTGTCGTAAAGAATAGAAACATGACTTCTTTAAAGGGGGATTTCCTCATCCCATACAGTTCTAATTCTCTCAACTAAGTTACTTCTAGCACCTCCCAAAACTGTCTTAAGCTCCTCCTTGTGCAGATCGACACAAACCTAGCTTGGTCCTGTCCTGGTGAGCATATACGTCTTTAATGTGTAATCAGAACACCCTCTGTATTGTGAAATGTGAGCTGCTCTGCATATTTTGAATGTTCTTACTTTGATGTCAATCAAAGAGCAGGACTTCACCAATAGAGAATATTAGTATCCCAAAACCAAAAATGTACTTAGGGTGATGAGTGTCTGTCTTGAAAAAAGATACTTGGATAAAAAGATACTTTTTATCACCTAAATCATCGTTTTTACCCACTTACAGTAATTGTGATATGAAATTTTGTATATTTTAGGGTGACTCTACCTTAACCCACATTAATTCTCCTACAACTGAATTCGTTTTGTAAGGTTTGACACATTGGTCATTCCAATGTCTATGTCATGTATTTAAGTAGACATGGTATTCACAAAGAAAATATACAGCTTAAGAAGGACTATGTGTACTTATCCGAAAATGATGTATTTAAATTTTTTGGCTGGACTAACAACGTAATTGGTCTAGTTAATGGACCTTATTACATTAGTGTTGACAGGCATGTCACCATCACTTTCAGAAGTATATTGGTAACCCTGAGAAAGTACAACACCGTGCAATAGAGAAATAGTAACTGCACTGTCCATTCTAAGTAATGATTAAAGACTTGAAAGAACTGGTGGCATTTCCTTATGATGCGACATTAAGAACTGATTTAGAGGAGCTTTCAAAATTATACAGACATTTGGAAATTTTTACTAGTCAGTATTTATGTGTCTGAAGGAACAAGAGGCTATGACTTAAAACAGTACGGTCCCTGTGGGGTCCGAGGATATCGCTCCGGTAGGGGGTCCAGGGGAAGAAGCCCTCTGAGGCTCTTGGGTATAAACGAAATTGTGACCATTACAATTGTGCATTTAACTCCCTCCAAATAGCAGTGGATTCGAACTAAGCAGAATACAAAATAGAAATCACAATTTGACAGTTGTTTTGTTAGCTTAAACTCCAATAACGTTTCAATGATAGGGGGAAGGGGTTGTGAGTAGGAACGTTGGATCATGTTAAGGTTTGCATTGGGCTTCTGAATGATAAATCCACGTATGCTGCCTGTTATAATTTAATGTGAGACAACTTCCAGGAATACCACTGAGGGGAACCCTTACCTCAGAGCATTGAAGGTGCATCTACGGCGGCAGACCCTGCGTCTCGCTAGGAAAAATTGAGAAAAAGAACCCATGTAATTTATCAGATCATGTGTGTCTTAAAATTATAATTATAATAAAAGATCACGGCTGCCGTGTTCGTATATGTTGAAACGATAACTCTGGAATGTGTTTCCCATGCAATAAGACAGTGCTTCACAGAGTTCACAACGTTAGATGCGAGCGAAGCGGGTAGCAAAAAATGTAGCTTTTAGATCATTGTTTGCAATTTTACACCATGATTGACTGATAAAGTGACAGTGGTTCCTCGTCTCCAAATCGACATATAAACGATGTGTTGGTGTATTATTTTTAACCCCCAAAATCTCATGGGCACACGTGGGACACAGCCAACCTTGGAGTGCGTGTGTGCTCCCTGCCCCCCTCCCCCTTCCTTTGCGATGCCACGTCTCAGAGTGTAGCGTTTCTCAATTCGTGTAGGCATAGATATTTTTCACACGATATCACATTAAGATCTTGTACATGAAAACATATGATTCCGACTAGGACAAAATTTTCGATACAGTACTGCAACGTTACAATTGCTCCAAGTGTCACAAAATCCCTCGGAAAAACTCCCTCTGGAACAGTGACATCATGTACCCCAGATTCGTTAGTAAAAACTAACGACATCAAAAAGTAAAAATTCGTATGACTCTAAGTTCCCTTTAGAATAATAATGTATTAAATTGATATAAGCAAACGAAATTTACTGCAGTCTTGTCACTTTACAGGTAAACAAAAACTCCCATAAAGTAAACAAACACTACCTCTTCTTCCTGGGATCAAAAAAATTGCACAACTTCTTCATCACACTGTTTAAAGACTGACGCCAGCTTCCCTTTGCTTTGATTTCAATTTTTACAAAGTAATTGTTTCAATAATCACACTTAGCACAGGGTATAGAACCTTGATGTTGTTATATCACCATTTCATACCAAATTTTGCATCCCCTCTAACAATAGCAAAATGAAATACGAGAAGACCTACGGCCTAAACAATAGATTAAGTCACGTGGTTAAACGTTGCATGGCTTAACTCAGTAGGAGTCCTTTCAACCCTGCAGCAGAATCACGTGTCGTAAATGGTTAATTCGTCGAAGTTGCACATAGCTAATTAAAATAGCATATCTGAACAGTGTAGATGCCGTCAAAATTTACAGAATCCTGAGACTAGTCCTGCCCCAAAAGCTAGTGTGTGTGGACAAAATAATCCATACACACCTAATGTAAAAAGTGAGTAAAATACAAATCTTTTCCTACGCATATCTTTGGACGCCTTACACTCATCCGTCAAAGTTTTATATCCCCATTCAAAATATCCTCGACCATGCCGCTACCCAGATATGCATGTGAATAGTTACGCATTTCCGATACATGAATATTCCCATTTCACGCATTCAAACACAGTAATATTCACAGCTAATGTGAATAGCTGGTACATTTCTCGGATGCATGACACAAAGTTACATCATTCAACACACAGGATTTACATTCGCTTACGTACTAAATTCAAGAATTTTATTTCAGCTTACCATATTTGATGGCGGCACATATGACAGTATGAATGAACACCCACACATGCAGGATTCATGTGATTCCAAGATTCGTGAGATTTTGTCCACAAAATTCAAGATTAATTTTCTTCCCGCTTCTCGCGTTGATGAAACTGATTGTTTTGCTCTATAGTTTTGAATCCACACAGTTGAATGGAACACTCCCATACCAAGTAACCCTAACATACGTCAGTATTCAGTATGATGATTTAACAGCCGTGTTACTTGCACCCCTGCTATGCTGTAGTCACTGTTTTGCACCCCAAAAAGAGTACACTCCCCACTAGTAATTGATGACTTTGTAGGTCACATACTCATAAGTTAATCGTAGGCACAACCGTAATCAAAGTTTCATTAAAGGAAATGTCCCATGTGTGCTGTGTTGGCCTTAATTACCCAACGATTGAGTGACGTTGAGCTATTCTGTTTTCAATCAGTCGATGTGCCGCAACTAATTGGTATGCCTTCCTTTATTAACTAATTACTTCCTGAAATGGTGCAATCCGACCCTGGAAATTGATTGTAAGGTACCAAACGACGGCCCTCGTACTAAGGACCGTTATACTTGGAAGTAGTACTTAGTACTTAAAACCCGACACAAATGGTCCCATTCTGCTTTTTTTTTCAATTCTTCAATTACCAAAAAGATAAGATAACGCTGGCTAAAATACTATACAGTTTAGAATTAATTTCTATTCCCAGAACTCGGAAAAAGGATAGCCCACTCATCAAACCTTGTAAAAGTTACGTAAAAAGGCTTGGCTTGCTCTGTATTAAATTAATTTCTTGACTATCATGTGCATAAACAGTCGCCATAATGACAGAATTCTTGAAAAGCAACCTAAGGTATACACGGAAAATGTTTTCATTCCAACAAAAATCACGTATAAAATTTGACTAAGAATCCATTTGATGAATTATATTCATCGGTTAACCTATAAATGTCTTTTTTGTAATATAATGTGTTGTATTTACGTTACATTGCAAATTCAAGTAATGGCACGAAAAGACTTCCGGGTAATTCTACACTTATACAAAAATATATGTGGTGTACAACATTTGTGCAATTTTACAGCCAACACCCAGTTTTTAAGCGTATGCCTAGCATACGAGAAAGTCACGAAATTCTACCACAGTCACCTAACGTACAAAACTAATCGTGACCTAAGACTGCAGTAACTGTACAAAACCAAGGTAATTGATGAATATACACAACAATCAAGCTATATTGCTGCATTCAAAACTATGTTGGAAACAACTATAAACATTAAAAACTGAATAACTATCCGTGAAGACGGTAATCAGACTTTGCCTGTTACGTTATGCAACTTTTCAATTATTGTTCTTTTTCGATTTTTTTCTCCATTTCTACAAAAATATAGCTGCATGAATATTCCAAAATACATACCACTCTGAATTGATAGTTCCAAGAGTATTTTACTTACTACGTTATATTAGTCTGCTTTCTAGTGATAGGGGATCTTGTGTTTATCCGGTCTTGTTTATCTCACAAAGAGACACAAGTTTTCATCTACTTTATACTGACCCAAGCCAGCCAACCATACCTTAATCTGGTAGTTTATTTTATTAATTTATATAATAAAAAATAACTACATATTGCAAACTATATACGAAAAGACCCTCAGTGAGATACGACGTCGCACCGCGATTCCTCCAAGCCAGGACATAAACTTAATATTCATATAAACTTTTGAGTCTTAACTCTACGGTGGAACCTTTTTACGAAGTAACTTTATAGCACTGTTGTGTTCTTTCAAGACAGTTTTTGTCGGCACGATTGCAAGACAGTTTTCTCTAACTTTTCTCAATTTCCCTTGGGGTCGCAACTGAATTTGAGAATAGTTTCAAGTTTTCGCCTGTCTTGGAAACAAGCAGCCTGTAGGACTTATGTTGAAAATGGTCATGTTATCCATCGGGTATTTTTCAACTGTAATGTTTCTTGTAATGAAGTAGTGATACGCAACGGAAGTTGTTGTGAGAAAAAGGTCGCATAATCATATATTGGTATATTAACGCCAATTGGTTCAAGCAATATGCAGCTAATATCATGCATTTATTTACTCGTAAATGTGCTATCGTGATTTCAGAACCAGGCAGGTCGTCATAGAGGAAATCTTAATGATCCAAACATGCAGTACTTCTTTGCACCATTCAAGTCAATCACTTGTTCAGATACATAAACAACGTAAACTGCTTGCAAGAAGAATGCCAGTCGAAGCAATGGGAAACACTTGAAATGACTCTGAAGCGTGGAGACAGGATTACGAGAATCAGAAACCGTCCCTTTGTTAAAACGTTCGATACGAGTTGGGTAGAAAAACTGAACACTTGTTCTTATTATATGAGAGGGAGTTTAACCAACATATAAAAGTCCTTCACACCATAAGAGAACTACATACATGTACTTTAAAGGTTGGCATAGGTCTTTTCTCCATTTTCGTTGTCGGGAATATATTCCTTTGTCTCTGAAAACGACAAATATGCGGGGTTTTCATGTAACACAGTCTCAGGGAAATTGTGTTGACTGGGGACTGTACCACTTAGCTGCATTTTGTTTCTGTATCTGTAGTGCATACAACATATAACACCTATCAGTGCACCGATAATAACTAAATAGGGGAGAGATACGAATCCAATGAATAAATAATTATTTGTGGTATCTGTCTTTCTCATGTGTCCTGGCTCTGTTGAAACTTGCAGCTCATATTCGTCATAGTGTCCTACACTTTCGGTGGTAGTCATTGCCATTGTACTACTTCCATCGATATTAGTAGTAAGTTTATCAGAGGTAGTTTCTTGCATATCTGTCGTCTTAAAGTCACTATTCTTAAAATCAGAGCCACTTTCCGATGGGGTTGTGACAGGAAGAAAAACAACAACGCGTTTCTCTGTATCGTACGTGGAACATATTACCGCGTGTATACCATTGCCACCCGGGATCGTCTCTGTTATATGTAAAGATGTCTCCCCTGGTGATTGTGTTATGTTTACTGTGGTATTAATATTTAAGTATTGACCGATGTTATCAAAGTCAAGGAGATCGCCATAAGTTCCAAAGACTTTCCAGTACATCAAACGTGGGGGTGTGCTAGTACAGAAAAATTCCATTACATAATTAGTGTTTGAACGGATGACATTGACTGTTACAGATGCGTTGAGTTTTATTGACCGTAAACTTGATATAGATAAAGAGCATGCTTCTCGATGATCATACCGATAGGTACATGTGCAGGACTGCTCTGGAAAGTTCTCCGTAAGAACCGTTTCAAGAACTTTTTGACCGTTATTTTCCCAGTTGTAGCAGTAACTATTATGCCTACACTCCAATTTGACACTTTCCCCGACATATCCTTCGTTTCCTATACTTGAAGCGCAGAATGGCAAAGTATATCCCGATGTTATTTCTACTTCACTCGAAACGAAGAACTCAGAATACGAGTTACTTGAAATCCACTTTGAAATCTGGAGCATGCATCGATACCTTTCATTGGGATAATCTACCCACTTGGTGACGACAAGTGTACCATCTTCTGAAGTAACACCACTTCGAATGGTTCGTCCGTTATTATTCAAAAGCAACATAGTTGCACGAACAGAAACTTGTGATGAACAGGAGATGTGTGCATAGTAGCCCCTTTCCTCAACAGCGTAAGCTCTTATTCCTGTCTGGACTACATACGTTCCACTTACCTCTATATCAACTGTTAGCCTTGCTTGGCATGGTTGTATTACAAGTAATTTTACAAAAGAAAGCAGAACGATTGATCCCAGTGTACCGAATTCATCCATGTTCAACGTGAGCATGACATCAAAGATCTCTCGACAAGAACATCTAAGAAAGTGGGCAATAAGCAAATCGTGTTACTGCCACCGTGCCTCCATTTCTGTTTATCAAAGAACAAAAGGCAAGCTATATGCAAAGCTAATGGCAGAGTGTATTCCCTCTGCATCTCAAAACCTCATCTAATCTGCAACTCTCGACGGGGTAAGTATAACAAAGCTATATTCAGTGTACTTCCTGGTTCTTGAGGATGTTACGTCCTGCACTGCATATTTGCAAAATTGTGTCAACACAGCATTTCCTTAAAGAGAAGTGCCTGTACACCCTTCTAAGAAGGTACAAAATTCAGAACACATTTTTCCAAACATGGTGAAACCAATAAAAATCCTAATATAACTCAAAATTTAACTAAAAACGATTTTGTCAAGAATATTTCTGACACTCATTGAGCGTCACTTTGTAAACAACCATATTATTGTGTTATTATACACACTTATAGTATTTACAGCAGACGACAAATCCATCTCTTAATTTCAAAGAATGCAACGGCAACATTAGCCATTTTTTATTATGAAATTTGTACATCACTATCTAAAACCATCATACAGCCTTCTCCTAACTTGATACGTACGATTTTAAACCTGTTAAGAGTTAGAAAAAAAATCATTCGCCCTAAGCTTACTAGTGCAGCTCAAAATCCGTAGTAACTCAATGGCATACCACACATGCACAGCACTAACCGCTGCATCGCCTTAGACCGAAGGGATTCGATGATTATTGACTTAAAATTTTTAAAAATTTTCAATGGTCAATTTGAGATCAAGTCCCAAAAATTCAAACATTAAAATGCAAACAATACATAGAAGCCTCTTACCGGACCAAATGCTTCTGGTTTAAGCTAACTCGACTAAACTGAAATCCTGTACCTGCTACCGAGGACGCCAGGCAGCCATGCTGGGAACACACCGCTGTGAAAGAAAATGCTTGCTACCGGTGGACTCAAATACAATTGTCGACTGACTTTTCAAGATGTTGCGGTAAGAATGCGGCCATTACTCCACCAAATTTGCATTAGACGATTATCACGCTTCCCATTGTTTACACCAAAGCTAAATCCTACAGTATAGCAAACCTAGAACGAATACTAAGGTTCAACGATTGTATAAACAGAAGGTTACGTGACTAAAAATGTCGCTACAGAACGAACGGTTCCTTTTTCCCAAAATACCACGTATTTAGGAAAATAATGGTACCTTACCTAAAAACTAAATCCACAATTTTCCAGAGAATTGCAGCCTTCTGTAAGTATACGATATTTCTAATGCAAGTAATTTTGGTTTAAAATGGTGGGAGGGGGGGGGGTGTGAGAATTGGCCTGTTTTGTACATTTATTGACTCAAGTTTCCTGTAGTTAACTGACTTCCAGTATAATTTTCATTTCAGTCCCAGAGAAAATCACAAGAAGTAGACTTAATATCACTCTTACAAACAGAAAGACTTGTTTAAGTTGTATTTTGCCTGTTCTACTACCTTTCTCTTTACTCTGTGCCCAGCATTCCCGCTCCCTTTCCCGTGTGTGAAGGGGCAAATGGCTTGTCACACTGTTGGTCATGAAACATACTTTAATATGCTATAAGCGCTATTGGAGCATTTCTAGCTGTAACTCAATATAATCTGCAAGGCTCCCTACTCTCAGTTGCCAGGACCCCCACCCCTTTGGGGCCCCCTCCTTGAATGAATGATCTAATGTGCATAAATCACATTTAAAAGAGAAACTGCTAGATGTGTTGCTGGATTCGGACTTGGCTCGGACTCAAATGTTATGTTTTCGGACTTGGCCCTGACTCTAGGCCTTTTAGACTCGGACTTCGCTCGGACTCGGATTTATTGGACTCGAATCTAGCATTAGTTTTACTTCCCGATAATGCTGAAAGCGGTAGGTATTTTTCCATCTGTAGACTAGCTAGGATTTGTCTTACGGGTCATGCAGTATTTTTTGTTATCGCAGGCATGGGAGAGGGCTCTAAAGGAAAGGGTTGTTCCCCTCCTCTTCGAAATATATATAAAATAAATATAAATAAATATATATAAATAGCTTTTCTTACATGTCATTTGGTTCTAAATATGTTATCTTTTCAATCAGAATTTGTTTCCAAACATTTATACGAATTTTAACTTATTATAAAGTGAAAATATCGGCACCAGTGAAGGGAAGGGGCATGGCCTAACGGCTTCCCACGTAGATACACCACTGGTTTTCATTCCCTATTGTTTCTATTGCACTTGTTTAGCGCTATCTGTACTTTCTTTATTTTTCTTGTCTTTTCCTTTTCCTTTTTTTTTAACCCGAACTAATTGAAATTGTGCATTTGTCCGCTGGAGGAAAAAAGGTAATCGCAATGGTCACCACAAATCACATTACTGATAGCAGCTTTACGAAACCAATGAAATTACCATATCAATTTAGACGAAGGATGATTCTTTTTTATTTTCCCTGAACCATTAAAGATAGAGTTAGAGTTTTACGTCAGCGGGATATTTCCCGTGATAACAATAAAAAAAAGTTTTTTTAACCAAGTTTGACCTTGAACTTTACTTCTAAAAGTCTTGTCGCACCAGGGATCCACCTAGGGCACCTTCCCACTAACTTTGGAGAAAATCGGCTTCATCTTTTAGGAGATGTTAACAAAACAAAATTGGACACACACACATACACACTCGCACACTCACATACTAACACAAATCACCCCCACTCACATACACAAGGACACGTTTGACCCTCCTTCAGTTATGGACTTCGGTCACCCGGGGTACCCCACGATGGGTTAGTCCCTTAGACTAGTAACTAAGGAAAATTAGCTTTTACCGTAACAATGGTTGCTATTTCAGTTGACATTGCCGTATATAGCCCAACAGGCAAAGTAACTACAGTATCTCATCCTCCTCACGGAGCGATGAGATAAAAATGCTACTTTTGATAAGCAGTTTAATGCGCACTAAAAGCCCTTTGAAGATAGTAAACGTTCTCCCTTCTGATACTCATGATTCTGAAAATAGCTCCTAGTTTAACAAGGATGGTGACCCACCGGGACGTTGTTGTGGACCAAGCCTGAGGGCGAGCGTTCCGCATCCTTCGGGCCTGTTGGGCATTCCTTGTTAAAGTCCCCTGCTAATTATTTCTATATACTAACCATTCACGCCCACTTTCAAAACTCTCGTGCCACAGCTGCACATATCACTTGATAGAATGTATAATGTAAGCTTAACGTTTGTTGGTTTTCCAGGCCCCAGTCCGTGTGCCATGTAGGCATTAAACAGACACGCTCTAAAATATCCACATGGAAATTCAGCTACATCTGAAAGTGATCGTTAGCCCTACCTTAAACGGTAATTCGGCCTTGGCAGTCGGCAAAATTGAATGTCACCCCACCCCCTGAAAAGTAGTCTAGCTAAGTCCCCTTGGTAGATGCACTGGTGGAAATTAGAAATGACACGTAAACGTGCCAACCCTTCTCAGAAAATGAACAATGCAGAATTTGTTATAAAATCAGCTGAGAGGTTTTGGAACACAGTCTTCTCCTAAAGTTGTGTCAGCAACACAGTCTGTACTTGATTTTTATTCCTCCGTTATATTAATTAAAAGCTTCAAAATTCTCACAAGTAACCAGATATCACAGTTTGCTTGCATTTTTCAGACTGTTGACATTATAGTACCTGCCCGATATTCCTCGATTTCTTTCTTCATGTTTATCCGTGTACAATATTACAAAGCAGGAATTTAATAGGCCTATACAAATAAACAATTTCCTCTGCATTGCAAGAAAGGAAAACACGTTTCAAATGTTAAGCAAATGGTAATATCCTCTGGCATTTTCTTGTCTAAAAGTAAGTTTCGACTTTCTTTACTTTTATTGTTTCAAATCAGCCCAACTATAAGAGATGTGAAACTAAGAGAATGATTTACTGACACGTTTGCATGTACTCAGGGGCGTCGCCAGGCTATTCTGAATGTGGGGGGGGGGGACATGTGTTACCGACTTCAGGGTAAAAAAGTCGACAGAAAAAGACTCGCGTGGCAAGAAGCTAGTGTATGCGCAGTAAAGGGACCCCAGGTCTGGCCGGGTGGAAACGCCCAGATGGGGGCAAGGGAACGGAGCCCGGGATTTTTGGACCATTTTTGAAATGATGGTCATTAGAATAAAGCTTTTGACTTTTTTCAAAGCGTTTCATGGGGAATTAAATAGACCACTAAAGTCACAATTTGAACACTCTTTAATAATTTCTTGACTCAGACTTACAGCCGATAGAGTTGCTGATGCAGAGAATTGTGATGGGGGAGGACGGATGATTGTAGGGGTTGTATGTGAGGCTTTGGAACAGTATTATCACTCAAACTGTCGTATAAAAATTAGGCCTAAGAAGAATTGGGACCCCACAAAAGACAATGTCGTAATCGTATTTCAGATTAAATCAGGAAATCGGTGTGCATATTTGCATACTTTGCACCCGGGGTGGACCCGTCCTTTGTCACCTAGTGGGTTTGGGGTCAAAATGTCTAAAGGGATATCCCCGCCCCTTTAGGAAATTTTGTTCGTTTAAAGTTTAAAACTTTGGCCTAGATAAAAAAAAATGCTATCTCTGGAAACGTTTTGGTCTGATTATATGTCGAAAATTGTTCTTATTTTGTTTGGTGTAAGGAAAGGGTGTGGTGTCAAAGAGGAGGGTATGAAACTCTTCCGCTTGAAAAACATTTTTGTTTAGGTAGGGTGGCTAAGAGGCAAAATGTTGCTATCGTTGGCAAAGCTTTGACCTGATTTCATGTTAAGAAATTGCCCATATTTGTTTGATATTTTGGCTGTGGCGTGGCACACTTCCAATGGTGGTACCATGAGACGGAAACGCCTGATGTTTGCCCAGGACGAATGGTTCCAACTACAATTCTTACCCCAACCCTAACCTTGGGGAAAAATCTGCGACCGGCACAGGGTCTCCTGGAAGCTCTGGGGTAATTACAAAATGGGGACGTTAGTATGAACCTTTAACTGTCATCCAAATGGCACTTTAGGACAACTCACCAAAAATCGTAGTTTTACTCATTTTGAACGACAATCTAAATATACAGGTTCCAATGAGGAATGACGGAGAGAGGAGTAAAGGTATAACAAAGTGGCATAAAGGATAAAACATTGCATGATTCACAATGCTTATTCTCTGAAAATGCATTTACTGACCATTGTGCAATGAGTAATACACTGCAAATCGTAAACATTGCAATGCAATTGTTACTTATTATACAGGATTGCCACACAGTTGCCTCTGGATGCAAGCCTGAGGTTAAACTTAAGTTTTTATAAAATACTTCTGGCCAATATAATTCCTTGCAATATCGTCCTAATAATGTTCATCAGGTATGGAGGTGGAAGCGCTCCGAAATTTGGCGTTGGATTGTTATAAGGCCCGTGTACGTACCTTTGAATGATGCGTTTGGGATGGTATTATAAAGTAAATAATAGAATTTAAAGGTAAGAGAGCGCGGAGCTTGAAAAGTTTGATAGTTTGGGAAGGATTACGAAACTTTTGATAGTTTGCGAACGATTTCTGAGAGCGCATGATTAGAATAGAACAATCACTTAGTCGAAAACACACCCCAAGATACCTTCTACAGAAATCTTTGGCTTCAACACCTTCGGAGTATATTTAAAGAAATTGAAAATTTCTGCCCCCCCCCCTCCCATGCCCACCGTGCCGGCGCCAATGGCCTGTTCCTCACATGACGCCATCCCAAACTTTGTACAGTGCATAAAATAGCTCACTTAAACACAAGTCTGTCACTGTCATTCCGCGTCTACCATGCAGCACGCACGCGAGGTCATTGGGATTGTAGTAAAGTCATGACCCAAGTTCCTGTCTTCCACGATTCAGTTGATTCCTGTAGCCCTGTGAAGGGATTCAGTGACGACTCGAGCTCAAATGGGGTTTCTGTGCAATTATAGAAGCCAGTATGGAGGAAAATGCTGCCAAAAATTCCCCCTCAAACCATGCTTGGCTGCCACTCTATTTGTTTTACCCTTCTAGTTTTCCTCCCTTTTAACCCCTTCCCAGGGCCGACGCTAGAGGGGGTGTGGGGGTGTGACAACCCCATCATCCACGCAGTCGGCACAATCCTGCACTAGTCGGCAAAATGAAGGAAAGAGGGAAATGCAAACGAAGCAAAGTTAGAGGGAAGAAGAAAGAGGAAAAAAGAGAAAAAAAGAGGAGAGAGAAGAAGGAGAGAGAAAGACCGAGCGAACAGAGAAAAGAACAGGGGAGGGAGGGACAAAGCAGGGCAAGAGAAAGGGGCTGGTGCAGACGGAAGACAGGAGATTGGAATGTATTTGTAGACAACGTTTATTACAATATTTTCAAAGCCCGTAAGCAACACTTTTTGAAACTTAAAACATATTCTGTCGGCAAAAAAGCTACATATAGGGCTTTTCAGTATCATTGTATACCAAAGGAGTTCATTGTTCATGTGGTTTCTGGCATTGAGTCGGTAAATTTTGCACCAGTCGGCAATATGAAGGAAACATGAGGAAAAGAAAGAACAAAAGAAGTGAAAGAAAGAGGACAATTTCTGAAATCAGAACCCAAAATTTTCGACGCACTACGCGCGCTATAATGTCACTCCAGTTTCTTCAGTAGTTCCATTCCACCCAGCTAGATAGCATAAGTCCTGTCAACCTTACCAAGTAACATGCAGGCAGGGCACACAGGTTATGTAGAGGTCGTAAATTTCATCCCACATCGCAAAGCCTAGTTGCCGTTCTCTAGTGTGTGTCATGCGGTACGGTCAGTTGGTGAGCGACTCACGGAACAAAGTTTGGCTTTTTCATCGGGTAGTCCAGGTAGTTTCGACACAATGCATGTTGTCCCCGAAACAGTCTACAACTCTTACAGTTATTATGTTTTTCTTTTTGTTCTTAATAATAACATGTTTTTTGTGTCAGCCTACCAAAAATTTTCGCGCCCTTTGCAATTTCACGATTCAGACTCAAAAGAACAGTATCAGTGCGTAACACGGCTCTTGACATGAGTGATGTAATGCTACATATACTGTAGCCTACTCTGCAATGGCATGGGATAGTTAGGTTCCTTCATATCCCTTTCTCACCCCCCTCGACATGCTGTCGGAACTCTGGGGCGCTGGCATGGCCCGGCCCCATGTCGGGAAAATTCTGTCGCCACCCATGATCGGTTTACTTATTTCAGCTTTCAAAAGGGTCTTTTCTGCGATAAAACCCCAAATTTTCGGTATGCTTTGCCCACTCACTCTCCCTCAGTTTCGTTACTTATAGCTAATTATAGAACAAACCCTTTCCATCTTTTCAAGTGACTTAAGAAGAATTTACCGTTTTATGTAAATGCCGGGAATCTCATCTCATTTCGCTAAACTAAGTTAATGCTCTCTTGAGTCTGTTTTTCGGTGACTCGAAGATGGAAGTACAATGTAAGTTGTGCCCGATAGGGCCCAACTGCCTGGATCAGTTGACCTCAGTGACGTACACAGAGGGAGGCCATTGGGCCATGCCCCCCTCACGAATGCCAATTTTTTCAGGTTCTAAAAAACGTAAATGTTATAACACAAATTTTACTTCCAAAGGTGGCATATGCGGCACCAGATTGCATGTAAGGACACCTAATTTTTCGTTTCAATGGGGAGGGGATGTCCCCCTCCCCTTACACCCCTCCCCCAGGCCGGCGATCACACAATATATTGCATGCTCTCCCCCTTGAGAGGAATCCTGGGTACGTCACTGGTTGACCTATATAAGCTTTAAATAAGTACAGATTCTTTTTAGTGTAAGCTTACCCAAAACTTTCGCTCGCTTTGCAATTTCACAGTTTAGGTTTCGGGAAAAACCTTAAATCGGGCGGAACTATTTCCCTCTAGTATATACAAAATTTTATGCAAAATATGCTCCGCAATGGCAAGGTATAGTACACAGGTTTTCTTCAAATCTCCCCTCACCAACCCCTCGACGGCATTGGGGCTGTCTAGGCTAAGGGTCGTTGCCCCCCCCCAGTTGGGCAAATCCTGGCGCCACCCCTGCTGGACCACTACCGGTTGGACTATCGGTTCTCAGCTCCAACTGCATATCTTATGAACACTTTCAGTCGGCATTTGTTTCTTCTCAGTCGGCAAATACGGCACCACACCCTCCCTCCCCATGATAAATACTCTGGCGACGCCCCTGCCCCTTTTTCATCTTCCCTTCATTTTGCCGACTGGTGTAAAAGTTTGTCGTCTCTCCGTGACACTATTTCACAATGCTATGAAGATCTGTTAGAATGTCTGAGAAGCTTATTGAAGCTCAGTTCAACCGAACGAACAAGTTTCATGTGTTTTTACCTTCTTTCTTATATACTACATACTACATACATCTTCTCTAGCACACTCATGCGTTTTTCGTTCTTCTTTCTTTCTTTTTTCTCCTTTTCCCTCTCCTATTTTCCCTTTTACTTCTCTCTCCCCTTTCCTTCTTCCTCTTTTTTCTTTTTCTCTCCCCTTTTCTTATTTTCTCCCCCTTCCTCTCCATTTTGCCGGCTGGTGTAGAAATGTGCCGACTGGATCCATAAATGGGGTTGTCCCACCCCCACCCCCCACACCTCCTCTAGCGACGGCTCTGCATGTACTGCTAGAACGAGATCTTAGTAACAACGGCAAACAAGAGTAAATTATGTTCTATGCACTTCCGGTACCAAATGCACACGGCAACACATTGAGAACAAAATTGTAAGCTATGAGTCTTCAATATTCGAAATGATTGATACCTCTCCAAAAGTATTCTGAAAGTAAGCTTATATAAATAAATTAGGAGAAAGGACTCGATACGGGTATTTTGTACAAAGTGGGTACACACGGCATTTCAAACAAAGCTACATGTATCTGTCTCCAAAATAAGGTTTCCTGTCAGTGACAAGAAACTTTTCTCGGCTTGTAAAAAGGAAACATTTAAAGTGATTGTTATGATTGCAGTTAGTTAGATGGAATTTTACTCCCCAGTTTCCAACCTACGGCCTTTTTTCCAGTTGTGGCTCACTGGCTTGTTTTCCCTACTCCATTGCTTATGCGGAGCATCACGCACAACGGCAGTAGGTTCCATTTTTAGAGTCTTTGGTATGACTCGACCTGGGAATCGAACCCGGGCCTTCCGCGTGAGAGGCGGATGCTCTACCGCTATACCAAACACGCGGTGTGTTATGATTGCAAAATGATCATACCGCTTAAAAATTGCCGTCATAAAAATAAAGTGTATTATTCAAGAATGTTTGATTTGCCAAAAGAAAATTTTCTTGTTAAGCCCTTTCACAGATTCGATCCAGCGTCTCATCATGAAAGCAGGCTAAAAATTTTAGTTTACAAGGACCTGTTCAGCAATCACTATAGAAATTCGTTTCCTTTAAGCTGTAAATTTGATGAACATGTTTTCTAGTAGGAGTTAAAAAGTGTATACAGTGGGATGGAGAGTACCGACTAAAAAAGGGTCTGCAAGAAACTAAATAAGTTTAAGCATGTGTAGCCATAAGTATGCGCAAAGTCTTTCGTTATTTTATCAAAATGAAACATTTCGTCTACTCTATAAATCCAAAAGAGTGAAATTAGGGACGGATCTAAAATTAAGACTGAATATTTACTCTAAAAGAGTAAGAATGACTCTTTTTGGATTGAAATCTATCAATCCAAATTTAGATCGGTCCCTAATTGTACTCTAAAAAAGTGACTTTTCACTCTAAAGGTTTAAGAGAGTACGATTATAAAAATTGTGTTATATATTTACCCAGGCACCAGTAAAAAGAGCAACTGAAGTCGACTGTCTGTATATTAATTTTCTATAAAGACAACTGCACTCGCATTGCCAGTGAAAACGATTTATTCCCTTTATATATTTTTGGCAATTTTTATGGATATACCTTACAAGAGTTTGACCAATTTTTGTTATGGTTAAAGTACAAAATATTCATTTGTTAATTTGTACAAATGCTATTCGAGTTGATTGAATGAATAAATGAGATGAGAAAAAGAAACTAAACAAGAGGGCAATCCACGGAGTTGCTTATCTCATCGCTAGCACACGCATTGAGCCATATATTAACTCACTTACAAGAACTTTCTCTCTTCCTCTTCTGCAGGGATCGTGGAAAGGGGGGGGGACTGCGGGGGCTTTGCCTCGCACTTTTTCCGGGCATTTTGGAGCACTGTAAACTGCATTATGGGCAGCAGTAAACTGCATTTATTTTATTGAACATATTGGGCGGCTTCGATGATTAGCCCCCCGCACTTCAAAATTGGCTCCCAGGTCTCTGAATAAGTGCAGTGAATATGAACGCACAATGAGTGGTTTGGATTGAAGCTCATAGTCTATTCATATGTCAGTTTCTATGGTATCTTCAAATTACGCACTTTTATATCGGCCTTTAAATTTTCACGCTCTCACAAAGGGAAAGCAACTACCAGCGCGTTTGTCGATGATAATGCAGAAGTGCTTGTCAAGTATTCTGGATAAAAAGACAGGCCAACAATGTTCTGCGCGTATACAATGCTCACGCATGCTGCGCCGTTCTAGCAATGGCGTTTTCTGTAACGCGTGCCTATTATACGCACTTAACAGAATAGAAAGGTGCGTATGTCAAATCCACAATTCCGCCCGGTTATTTGCGTCTCCACGCGCCCCTTTGTTGTGCAAAAAGGACGAATTCAGTGCGCTATACAAAAAGCTGTGCTCATAATATATGATATGCATGCTTGCGCCCGTTAGCATACACCCGTTAGCTTACTATGGGCTTTCTACGAACGCGCGGTATAGTCCGTGTTAAGTATAAGTTTATGATTCATACTTAGAAAAATATAGTCTATTTTGTGTGTTTACCACTCGCAGGCACACCAGCTATTCTTTACCTCTGACCTTTGATCTTTACTTCCCAACTGAGTGAGACATCTTTTCTTACCCTTGGGTACCTTCCCACCAAGTTACAAGAGAATAAACTCAGCCGTTTCGCAGTAGTTTTCAAAATAAAAAAATGTACATTTGACCTTCTGTCACATGACCTTTGACCTCGGATGCCATTCCAACCTTGTATTTTGTTAGTACTTAATACGTTTATCAGGTGTGTGCAGTTTCATTGTAGTGGACTATTTGCTTTTGGAATAATACTATAAATACTAAAAAATGTGATTTTTTCACAAAAGTTGACCTTCGACCTCTGACCTTTGACCTTCACTTCCGAGGGTCTAGGAGACAAAAGTTGACACACTGGGGTACCTCCGCTACAAATTTCAAGGAAATCGGCCTATCTGTTTAGTAACGGTTTTTAAAATAAGAAAATTTATTTTTGACTTTTTTCACGTGACCTTTGACATGAGTTGCCATGGGAACCACAGACTTTTGTAGTACTTGAAATGTTTACTAATTGTGTGAAGTATCACCTCAAAAGGATGTTTCCTTCTGGAATTATCTTAAAAATACTAAAAATTGTGATTTTTCACAAAGTTTGACCTTTGACCTTTGACTTTTAACCTTTTCTGCCGGGGGTCTACGAAACACAAGTTCATACAGTGCGGTGCCTACCCACCAAGTTTCAAAAGAATCTGTCCCCCTCACAAGGAGTAGTTTATGTCACAGATTTTCGCTTAAAATATGTATTTTCCCTCCTTTTCGTGACCTTTGACCTTGGTTACCATGGTAACCACATATTTTGGCAGCACTAGCTACTTTTATTTGTATGTGAAGTTTCATGTCAATATGATGTTTCTCCTTGGAGTTAGTGTAAACATAGTCATTTTCACATAAATTTGACCTTTGACCTCTGACCTTTAACCTTTACATCCGGAAATTGGTGAAGCACCGGGAATCGACTTAGAGCATCTTCCCACCAAGTTTGAAAAAATCGGCTATTCCATTTAGGAGATATTAACAAAGGAAAATTGGACACATACACACTAAAAGTGACGAAAATCAAAATACAAGAGGGCAATCCACGGAGTTGCTTATCTCATCGCTAGCACACGCATTAAGCCATATAACTCACAGGAAGAACTTTCTCTCTTCCTTGTGGGATAAGGCCTACACATAACTGCAGAGACCGCTGAGACGGGAGGCTAAGGGGCTTTATCCCCCACACTTTTTCTGCCGTGGGTATTTTGGGCCGCAGTAAACTGCATTTATTTTATTGAACATATTGGGCGGCTTCGATTATTAATCCCCGCACTTCAAAATTGGCTCCCCGGTCTCTGAATAAGTGCACTTCAATATGAACGCACAATGAGTAGTTTGAATTGAAGCTCATAATCTATCCATATGTATGTCAGTTTCTATGGTATCTTCAAATTACTCACTTTAATATCGGCCTTTAATTTTTCACGCGCTCACAAAGTGAAAGCAACTACCAGCGCGTTCGTCGATGATAACGCAGAAGTACGTGTGAAGTATTCTAGATAAAAAGACAGGCCAACTAAATTCTGCGCGTATACAATGCTTACGCAAGCTGCGTTGTTCTAACAATGACGTTTTCCGTAATGCGTGCCTATTATACGCACATCACCGAATAGAAAGGCGCGTATGTCAAATCCGCACTGCCGCCCTAATATTTGCATCTCCATGCGCCCTTTTGTTGTGCAAAAAGGACGAATTCAGTGCGCTTTACAGAAAATCTGTGCGCACAAAATGATATGCGGAAGGTACATTCATCATATGTGCGAAATTTCATGTATGTGGAATGTTTCCTTCTGGAGTTATACTTAAAATACTAAAAAAATGTGATTTTTCACAAAAATTGACCTTTGACCTTATTTCTCGTGACCTTTGATCCCGGTCGCCATGGCAACCACATATCATGGTAGTATAAGGCAGGTTCATAATAGGTGTGAAGTTTCATGTATGTGGAATGTTTCCTTCTGGAATTATACTAAAAAAAAATAAGAAAATATGGTTTCCCACAAAAATTGATCTTTGACCTTGGTTGCCATGGCAACCACATATTTTGGTAGTATTAGACACATTCATCATATGTGTGACGTTTGTGTATGTGGAATGTTTCCTTCTGGAGTTATACTAAAAAAAAACTAAGAAAATGAGATTTCGCACAAAAATTGATCTTTGACCTTGGTTGCCATGGCAACCATATATTTTGGTAGCATTAGACACGTTCATCACATGTGTGAAGTTTTGTGTATGTGGAATGTTTCCTTCTGGAATTATACTAAAAATACTAAAAAAATGTGATTTCTCACAAAAATTGACCTTTGACCTTATTTCACTTGATCTTTGATCCCAGTCGCCATGGCAACCATATATTATGGTAGAATTAGGCAGGTTCATCATATGTGTGAAGTTTCATGTATGTGGAATGTTTCCTTCTGGCATTATACTGAAAACACTAAAAAAATGTGATTTCTCACAAAATTTGATCTTTGACCTTGGTTGCCATAGCAATCATATATTCTGGTGGTATTAGGCACGTTCATCATATGTGCAAAGTTTCATGTACGTGGAATGTTTCCTTCTGGAATTATACTAAAAACACTAAAAAACTGTGATTTCTCACAAAAATTGATCTTTGACCTTGGTTGCCATGGCAACCATATATTCTGGTGGTATTAGGCACGTTCATCATATGTGCAAAGTTTCATGTACGTGGAATCTTTCCTTCTGGAATTATACTAAAAATACTAAAAAACCGTGAATTTTCCCAAAAATTGAATTTGACCTCTGACCTTTTGACCTTTTCTGCCGAAAGTCTGGGAGACACAAGTTTACACTCTTGGGTACCTACCCACCAAATTTCAAAAGAATCGGTCCAGCCCACAAGGAGGAGTTCATGGAAAACTTTTTCGCTTAAAATGTTAATATCACGTGACCTTTGACCTTGGTTGCCATGGCAACCATATATTTTTGTAGTGCTAGACACTCTTATTATATGTGTGAAATTTCATGTTCATGGGATGTTTTTTCGTGGAGTTATTATGAAAAAGTGATTTTCACATAATTTGACCTTTGACCTCTGACCTTTGACCTTTACTTCCGGGAGTCAATGCAGAACTGGGGTTCCACCACGGACTTCAATAAATGGACAGAGGATTACGCAATCAATACGGTCGCCACCGTTCGAACAAATTTTGGCTAACCAAGATGGCCGCCGGGATACTACCATTTGCCCAATTTGACGATGAATCTGCAACATTTCAGACAAAATATCAGTATGAATGGAAGAACAATATCTCAGTCCTCCATTCTATTTGTTGAATTTGACCTGAGCTTGCATTCTTTCGAAAATATTACAAGTTTCTCACACAATTTGTCGATACAGAGCCACTTGAGCAAGTCCAAACTTTTACGCACTAGACTATAGCAGGCAGCAATATTGGTAAGCCTATTCGTGTACGTACGGTGGGGACAATTTACGCATAGGACGTCAGTGCAATATGCTCTGTCCATGTATATAAGAAGTCCGTGGGTTCCACCTAGGGCACCTTCCCACCAAATTTGAAAAAAATCGGCTTTACCGTTTTGGAGATATTAAGAAAACAAAATTGAACACTCACACCCTCACACCCATACTCACCCTCGCTTCCTTAGCGGTACGCGGGAAATGTACCGGTAAGGAATTCGCGGGATTTCCCCATTAGCCTGGCTGACCTCCAACTAACCCGGCAGACGTACGTGCTGGAGGGCGGGCTGCTTGCCAAGGCAGGCACGTGCAGCCGCGCGAGACTTCTCATTGCAGCGACGGAATTTTGGGGCAGCTACGCCAGTTTTGAGCTCCGCGTGAGCTAGGAAAGACGTGCGAGAGCGGAGCTCTCGCCGGCTGTACCGTGTCCTGTTAAGGACATGTTGCTGAGTGCACACACCCACACACACACGGACACGTTTTGACCCCTCCCCCCGTTATGGACTTTTGGTCACCCTGGGGTACCCCACCATGGGTTAGGACTTTAGACTAGTAACTTGTGAAAATTAACTGTTACCATGGCAACGGTTGTTATTTCTGCTGACATTGCCGAATATAGCCCAACAGGTCAAGTGAGTACAATATCTCATCCTCCTCACGGAGCGATGAGATAATAAGTTGAAGAATCACAGTTGCAGGTGACTTATGTAAACACACAAGGTCGTAAGAGGCTGACCAATGGAGCACAGTGGGCAAATGATCACAGAACATGTACACTATAGTCTCAATTTATCCAGAAATAACATCTACTAAGAAATTATTGTGATGTTATATATAACTTGAAAGCATTTCTCCTATCTCACAAGATGTCATAATTTTGGGGGCCATACGCTGTTCATATAGACCAATATTGTGAGAGGCCTTGTAACTTCAAGAATCCCCCTCCACACACACACACACACACACACACACACACACAATTTTGTCCAGGCGTTGTTGCACTATAGATCCCACTTAGTCATGCGCCTATTATCCTTCTGATATATACAACCGAAATCAAGATTTCATAGTAATACAACTATGTAAAACGTGTTGATCCACTTACTTAATACAAAAGTAGACTCAATTTGAAAAAATTCAATTGCTCAAAATGAAAACGCATATTTACAGTGTCGTGGTTATGAAGAACCAATTGTATATATGGGCGTAATGAAGAGTACCAAGAGAGTTATTCGTTTTGCCTTTTTGTTTTCAAAATTTCTCCTGATAATTACGTAATAATAAATACCCAGTAAAAGACAACTCTTGTTAAATTCGTTTAGTTGTAGTTTTATTTTTATTTTTCCACCTTTTGATTATGTGTTTTATATGTTTTTCATGTGTTGTTATTGTTTTCATGTATTTTATGAGATGAAATGGTTCCAATTTCCTAGCATGATGAATAAAGATTCTTATATCTTGTATCTTACATATCTGACCTCCGAAGTATATGCCTAACCCTATGTAGTATCAGAGTTCAGACCTTCGTGATCCATTCATTGCACAAATGTTTCGCTATTCTTTTTTTTATTTTAGGCAAAAAAGAAGTAATTTTCAACACTCAAATCTTTGTTGAGTTTAGTTTCAGTTTTATAATCTAGCAGGATAGTGACAGAATTTGAAAATAAACTAAATCCATATAAGGTACGTACGCCTATAACGAATATGCCGTCAAGTATTTATGAGACATACCTTCCAAGGTTAGGACGTGTCTCCTATAAGAGGTAGCGATTGTCACAAACTTGGTTTTCAAGTTGCCCTCGAATATAGCCTACTGGGATCTGGGACACATATTTCTTGCAACAATTCCGCAGCCATGCTGATAGACAGACAGGAGAGAGAGGAAGGAAAGTCATCTTTAGAAATAGGGAACATTTGTTTGGAACATCTCGAGCCAAGAAGACTCGGACAATATTTACTTAACGGTGCAAGGGTAAATTACATGTTGGCGTAGGTACATTCCCTTTCTTCGTTCTCATTGCAAAGAGTGCCCTCTGTTTCAGTAAATGCCAAATAAGTCGGATTGTCATGTAACTCGATATCAGGGGACCCTGTGCTCTGAGTTGAAACTTGAGCGTTTATTCCTGCTTTATATCTCGTTTTCTTGTGCAGGTAAAATACAGCCACAATGAGAATCAAGTTAGTAAGTAAAAGAGGAAGACCAACGCCGCCCATCAGGAAATAATTATTTGCAGAATCCATCTTAATCTCATGTCCATGTTCTATTTGGTTCGTTTCATACTCCTTGGAGTCTTTTAAGACTTCGGTCGTCGTTAGTACAAATCTGCTACCTTCATCCGTTGAAGTGGGGTTGTCATAAGTAGTGTCAGTAGTAACTTGCATTTCTGTGGTTTTTGAAGAACTAAGATCGCAGCCCGGCAAATTCCTTACCGATTGGTGTTGAATACGATATAAGGCAACAGCTCGTGCTTCTGTATCGACCGTGGAGCATATCACTGTATGTATACCATTGCCACCAGGAACCGACTCCAATATACTCAGAGTTGTCTCACCTGATGACTGCGTGATGTTCACAGTAGTGTTGACTTTAAAAGAGGTTGAATTCAAGGTATTGAAGTCGAAAAGAAGACTATCACCAGCAAAGACGGCCCAGAACATATGACGAGGGGGTCTGCTGGTACATACAAGCTCAACCAATGATGTGTCTGTCTTAGTCACATTATTTGTGTTAAATATATTGAGAATTACGAACTCGACAACTGAGATACTGTGTAAAAGGCATGATCGATAAGAGTAATCATAATAATAACGACGCCGGTACCGACAATTGCAAGTCGTTTCTGAGAGGGTATTTACAAGGACTTTTTGTCGGGTAATATTCCACGAACGTTGTCCCTCAAAGAAGCACCTGTAGTTTCTGTCAAGTGACATACATTGTAAGGTAGCCTTTTCTCCTAGATACCCTGACCTTCCAACACTTGAAGCGCACAGTACTGAATCTGGTTCCATACGTATGTCTACTTCATTCCAAACTGTGAAATGAGCGTAAGAGTCATTTAAAATCCGTTTCGAAATGCTGGAAACACAATGATATTTTTGTACCATCCTATTCACTGTTTGCATACTGTAATATTCTTCGAATGTAATTTCATGAGCGGAGACACCAACATTTTCTGCGATAGGTTCATTGTTCTTCCAAAGGACAAGGTTTGAAGACAAAGTAGGTCGGGATGAACATTTAATGACTACTGTACTCCCATAGTAGGTACTGACGGTGTACTCCCTAATCCCTGTTTTCACCACATTATTCCCGCTAACTTCAATATTTACTATTAAATGTGTCTGGCTCAGTGATGGCACTTGAAGAATAACAAAACAAAACACAAACGATCCGAGTCTACTGTTAAGATCCATGTTCAACGGAAAACACACTTAACAACTGATATTACCAACACAACACTTTAAAGAGAGAACACTTAATTTCAATGTACGTTTTAACAATCTTGGATATCTGTAAGTTTGTAGAAGGAAATAACAAGTTTATGCTGCACTCAAAGAATTACTTTACGTATAATGTGAAGTGTTTTATACTACAACTATCCTCGTTATAAAAATTATTTACATTGGCTCTTTGCCGCTTTCTCTACGTAGTGATGTCATCTGTCTGGGCAATGTATCAATGTAATGCACATTGACTCCTAATGTTCTGAGTACATTGAAATTAACCTGTACAGTCTGTAGTTATCGATGCCTAAGCGTGTCATACCATAAAAACAAATGAAAATGTATAAATTGAGTTTTACTTTGTAAAACACCGTTTGATGTGCCGCACGTGTCCAATGTTCGAAAAGCGTAAACTCGAATTGTAAACTGCTGTCTGTTGAAAGTTTATTTCATTTCGCGTATTTATTTGCATCCCTACAACAGATACACAGCATGGACCGGATATCAGGAAAAGAATTCGATGACCAAGCTGGTGCTCAGAAATAGAGAGTACGAAAAATAACAAAAAGGAAAATACAAAATAAGAAAGATACTCTTTTAGCGTACTGGAGGATAAGTTTTCAATGCCAACTTTTCAATGCCATTTGGGAGAAAATTCTAAATTTTATAACAACAGTTGTTTAGTAGTATTTCACCGCGTTTTGAATTGTGCCTACAAACCTATATTACATCTTGTCATATGAATACAACCGATCTTAAGGATGCCGAGATCTTTATGCAGGTTATTCATAGGATAACCCCTACTTTTAAAAGTCTTGAAAATTCTATTTTGGGAAACTTGTAGGGGTTTGAACAGGGCGGGGTAATCCCGCACTGTAGTTCCACACAATAAGGTAAAAGGGAAAAAAGTAGGAAGGGAAAAGAGTGACAAATTCCAAAGGCAATAGAAAATTTTATTACACCTAATGTTTTTGCAGAGGTCATGAATATGAATATGGTGCTTAGAGAATAACTGATCAGCTGATGGTCAATCAAGAACCCCAGGTATTTGGCGCAGTTTATCGTAAGGTCAGAAGATACAAAGTGGTCTGGATGAGGAATATTATTTCTCGCATGAAACAAAGAAACTTTTGTATCAAGATGTAAGGTACAGTGGCGCCGCCAGGATTTGGTGATAGGGGGCAGAAAAGATGACGTTGTGATGCCACCTCAGTCCCCTCAAGTCTGCGTAAATTGTACCTTTTTGTGCTTCCCTGCGATTGTATACAGCAGTGTGATTCCCTTGCTGTCACTACATAAAGGTGCCGTCCTGGGGGAGGGGTCTAAGGGGAGGGGCCCCTTCCCTTTGAGAAATTTTTGTTAGTTTAAGGTTGCTTAGATGCCAAATGGTGCTATCTTTGGGATATTTTTGGAACTAATCATATATGGCTGAAAAATATCCATTATTTAGTGAATTCTAATTTTTGGTTAGTTGAAAGAGGAGAGTTTGTTGTCTAAGAGAAGGGTATGTTGTCAACAAATCTCCTGAAGCCCCCCTTTTGGCTATTTAAATGCCTTCTACTCGGGGGAAGTTTTTACGTAAAATACGTACGTGGAGCCCACAGACACATTCTTGGACTATTACAAAAGTTTTCCTTTGCTTCATTGTGCATTATAAAAGGGTATCTAAAGCTGACAGATACCGGTATAGTACCTCCTGGAAGATTTGGATTAATTATATAAAATGGGGCACTGATATGATGATTTTTACCTGACATCCAAATGATGCTATAGAGCAGTGGTTCCCAACCGGGGGCGTTATCGCCTCCGGGGGGCGTTTGCACAAATCAGAGGGCGATGAGCGCTATGGGGGCGGCAGGGGGGGCGTTTTGAAAAAAAGGGATACTCAATTTAAAAACCAAGGCTTTACAAGATTCCAAAAGCTTTTCACTAGCTGAACTCTCAAATTGGTTTGCAAAAAAAGGAGATGAATGGAGTCAACAAGTTGAGGTCAAATAGTCCCTTCCCAGATGCCACAATATGGCATCTACTATAACAGTGTTTTCTTTCAATTTTTCCTGCAAGGACCCTGATATTCCCATCAGCGACAGTGAAAGCGGTGACAGAAGGGTTCATAGCAAAAAATCGTCCAGCAAATTTAACCTTGAATGTAGTTTTCTTCCTTGCAGTCCATAAACATGACATACTGACAGAAGTGACAATTGTAGGTAACTGTAACAAAATAGATAACTTTTTCAATGTAGTATGAAGTAAAACTTTAAAATGTTTTCAAAAATGCAGTTTTTCGGTGCGTCAGTTTCTGCTTTCTCATTATTTCTACCTGTTGGACAGCTTGATTGGCATAAGTCTTTCAATTCCCCATGCCACCCCTACCATCCTTCTTCCTCCCGTGACAGGACAAGCCCCTTTCAGCATCAGAGGAAACTCCCGTTATTTATTATTGAAATACAAACTGGGCTAAGGCTGAGTTTGCAATCTTTTTAGTTTGTATTTAAGGTTATTAGGTAATCGGAAGATAGCCCAAATTTGACTGTCTCGCCTCAACAATATCGTAAATACTTCACAGCTTCCGGGGGCGAATCCCCCAGTCGCCCACTGGGATGTTGATTTTTTACCTCATTTTGGGGAACAGTTCACAACTCCATGGGGCCCTGGTAAAGACGTTTCTCCTCTCTTGACCTGGATCGAGCCTTCCAGCTTTTTTAAATCGTAGGTTAAAGAGTCGCCCGCTCAAAAGTGTGTCAGTTTCTTAAGTCCCACATTGCTGTTTTGCCCTCCTGTGATGAACCCACACGTAAATCCGATATATGTCACAGTTGGTCTACCCTTTCATTTCAGCATGTTTCGTTTTATTATCGTCGTTTCATCCATAGCAAATAGTAAGCTATAGACGGGGGGGGGGGGTGTTTGCCCATCCTCATTTGGTGAAAGGGGGCGTTTAGCTGGAAAAGGTTGGGAACCACTGCTACAGAGTATGAAGCCGAGTACTCTACAACTATCGTATTTTTACTAAGTTTGTACGAAAATCCAGACAAACAGCCTCCAGCAATGGGGAATGGGAGGGAGAGTATAGGTGCAGGTAGGTGATATTAGACCTCCCTGACAGGAAAAGCAAAAGGGGTTAAGGACTAAAAAGCGCGTTTCAGAATGTTTTTTCGTTGTAAGTGTATTAACAATCACAATCTATACCTATGATGGGGCGAAGCGCTCGGTAAAAATTTTTGAAAAGTGTATAACGGTAAATACGTACTTTCAACCTTCCACATCATGCTTCAAATTAGATTGAAAGTTTCCAAAGGCCCCTACAGAGGTCGGAGATGTACTCCTGTTATTCGGAAAAGTGTCGTGATCAGAATAGTGGCATGCATTTTAACCGTAATAATGGTCATGAGATGGAGTGAAAACAGTGACGAATGCGCGCGAAGCCTGCAGAAATTTTTCACTTTATACAGATAACCATGGCAAAACCTGCATTCATGCTCTGCTTGAGACACTTTCAATTCCCAACGAACCTATTTGCCAACCACAAAGCCAGTCTTTTACCTGATAATTCGTAAACAGCTTTCACCTTTTGTTGTTGTGCTTCTGCGGGAGATGCTACCGGAAATTATTGATAATAAGGACAATATTGACGTAAGGCTTGAAGCGTGGAGAGCGAGCGAAAATTTTGAATTCTATAGCTTAAACGCCTTTAAGGATTATTTTAAAATTTCCAAAAAAAAAAATCTGAAATCGATTGGGGTGCCGCCATCCCCCTTCCCCCGCCAATGGTAAGGTAAGTCTGTTCACATCAAACCAAGTTTACGTTGCTCCAGAACGCATTGAGCTTAAGTGTAAAGTACTATTACCTGATTACTGTTATGAATAAGTTCATGCGAATCATCGGCAAAAAGTCTAGGGACTCACTGAGAACAATATTTGTAATGTAATCTCCACACTGGTCCTAAACCAGGAATCAATGGGAATAATGTTGCTTATATCATTCAGATATATTACGAATAGAAGTGTTCCTAAGACAGAACCCGGTTCGTGGAACGCCGACATCAGGGGTGGCGCCAGAATTTGCTCGACGGGGGTGGGGCAGCGACCCGAAGCCCCGACAAACCCGATGCCGTCGAGGGGCTGGTGAGGGGAAATTTGAAGGAAACCTGTAAACCATGTCATTGCGGGGCATATATTGCATAAAATTTGTATTATACCAGAGGAACATAGTTCCGCCCTGATTTATTGTTTTTCCTGGGATCTAAACTGTGAAATTGCAAAGCGTGCGAAGCGCAAGAAAATTTTTTGGTTAAAGAATCTGTACCTTTTTAAAGCTTAAATAGGTCAATTGTCCGGGCACGTGCGCCCTATCGGGCATAACTTACATTGTACTTTTCTCCTCGAGTCATTAGCCATACTGCACGACAGACACAAGATAACATTCACTAGGCTTAGCGAAGTGAGATGAAACACCTACATTTACATAAATCCATGTATTCTACTTTTTATTTTAAGTTACTTGAAAAGGTGGAGAAGGTTTGTACTATATTTAGCTATTAGTATAACGGAACTGAGGCAGAGTGGACAAGGCATACCGAAAATTTTGGGTTTTATCGCAGAAATGACCCTTTCAAAGCCAAAATAAGTAAACCGATCATAGGTGGCAACAGAATTTTCCCGACAGGGGGCCGGACAATGACAGCAACCTCCAGTTCCGACAACCCATAGTTCGAGGGGGTGGTGAGAAGGGGATATGCAGGAGCCTATCACATGCCAATGCACGGCATATTTTGCATGATATCAAAAAATACTTCAAGAGCCGAGCTGCGCACTCATAGCCTTGTCTTGAATCGGAATCGTAAAATTGCAAATCGCGCGAAACGCGCGAAAATTTTTGGTAGGCTTACACAAAACATATGTTAACATAAAGAACAAAAAGAAAGGAAATAAACTGTAAGTGGTTGTAGACCGTATCGGGGATAACATAAATTGTATCGGAACCACCTGGACTACCCAATCAAATAGCCAAACTTTGCTCCTTGAGTCGCTCACCAACTAACCGTACGCATGACACACACAAGAGAAGAGAAACTAGACTTTGCGATATCGGATGAAATTTGCCACCTCTACATAAACTGTGTACTCTGCCTACATGTTACTTGATAAGGTGGACAGGACTTGTGCTATCTAGCTATGTGGAATAAACTATTGAAGAAACTATAGTGACTTTACAACGCGCTTAGCGTGCCGAAAATTTTGGGTTCTGATTAGAGAAATTGTCCTCTTGAGAGCAAAAAACAGGTACACCGTCGGAGCGACTTGTCGCCGTCGGTGACTGCATACGTTATATAATCGACTTAGACTTCCCGACGAAACTGTAAAAATTCCCAGACTGGGGCCAGCCTTCCCCCCGGGGGCCATGGTCCACCGCCCCACCTGGCGCCACCTCTGGTCGACATTGAGATAGGAGCACGTATAAGAAATGCCATTAAAGCATATCAACTGGTTACCACTTTATAGGTAGCTATGCATGATGCCAAAAGCTTTGCCTCGAATAATATAATATTGCATATTAAGTTACAAGGAGGATAGTGTGGTTGACGGTGTCAAAGGCCTTCTTGAGATCAAAGTTAAAGATCACCGTTAACAAGTAAGTACGAATACAATTACCGTCCCTAAGAAAGCATGACTGGTGTCCTGGGCCGATATTCATAAAACCCTGCTAAGCCTAGTTGGCAACTATTTTGGGCCTTAGCTTCCAACTAAGCCTGGTTGGATACTTTATGTTATTCATAAAATGCCGCTAAGCTTACTTAAGTGCTAAGTTGTGTGCTAACGTTAGAGGTGATCTTGGGTACTTCTAAGTCACTAGTTGACAGCTAAATCCTTCATTTCTATGTTTGACTCTGACCTGAAATCATGGTTAGACGGATTCTTGAACTGGCACAGTTGCTTTAAATTATTATAAATGTCGTGTATGTTATCTTCCAACGATGGCGCTGGCTACTGCCGTGGGTTACTCTTACATCTAAAACTGTCACTGTCAACTATATACATCTTGTGGTAATACTCATTTCAATGTATCTATTATTATTATACATCAATCCTCTGATTCATCACTTATATTGCATTTTGTCTTCCTGTCAGTAATTTTGTTGCCAAAAGTGTTGAAGGGAGTGGCTTGGGTGGTTGGTGGTAAATGTCCTCGCAACAACGCTAGGATGATAAGCAAGATGTCAGACATTATGTATATTCAAGGTGTTAAACTGTCTTCCTCCTAGTTTCACTTTTGCGTAGACATCGGTCGACCACCCCTTCTAAAAGGAGAAGCTAATTTAATGCACGCGGGATTGTACTTTTCGATCCCATTTGGACACACAGTGATTCAAATTCTGTACAGGCCGGTAGCCAGACAAGGTGTCGAAGGGGGCGAGATAACTTCCACGTGACCTGATATATTTCCTCAGCGAGGCATGTAAATATCATCGAATTTAAAGTAAGGGAGAAAACTACCCTGCGATCTGGAGTGTGAAGCCACTCATTTAGCTGTCTGTAAGCAACGGCGCGTAACACAAACATTACGTCGTTGCTGTTGCTTTTGCTCTAGTCTTTGGCGGAAGATATACACATAGGCGTAGGAAGCTTTTCGAGACTGGGGGGGGGGGGGCTGAACCTTGCTCTGGATCGAATTCGTGGGGGAGGGGTCTAAGGAGGGGGCCCTCCACTTTGCAAAATTTTTGGGTATTTGAGGGTCTTCTGATGCAATTTGGTACAACATTTTGGACAAACTTTAAGGAAAATTGCTGCAAATTTTTGACATTTCTTACAGAATAGACAAATAAGGGGTTTTTGCTACCCACATTTTTGACTGGGGACTAAGCCCCCCAAGCCCCCTCCCCCGCTTCCTACGCCCTTGGATATACAACTTTTCAAAGTCACGAGTACATACTGAAAACTTCAGGCACTATGACTTATCTCTGTTGTGAACATTACTCATACTCTTTCGAAAAACGGATAAATCGCATTGAAGTTTATAAGTAAATGATACTCTGCGAATGGAAACACAAATCATCTCTCCTTTTGCCATAGGGTTCCTATATAGTGAAGGGACTCTATTTTGCCCTGCAGCGGAGCGCCTTTACAACTGCGTGGCTTCTCTGATTAAACACAAAACGGTACACTATGTCAGGGTTCTCTCTTACTTCAATTTCTGTGATTTAGATGATTTAAGGCGATACTAAATCTTTTTCTCAGTAAAGTTTTTAGGGGACAAACTTAATGTAAAGGGTTCTACCCCGTCCCCCTTTCACTGCCGGCCTTTTTCTCAGTCATCTATAGGCGTTGGTAGCATTACATAGATCACTAGTTGTATAAGGGGAAGAGCAAAAGTGGACTCTTAGGGTTGCATAAAAGAGAGGATTTCACAATCTTTAAGTTTCTCTAAAAATGCACTCACTAGGTCCATGTTAAATTACGCATATTTTCAATATGTATTTGAGTCACAAGTCAGGTCAGGGGAGGTGTTAGGCTCCCCCATTCGACCGACAAGCGATGAACGAGGTGGGGTGGGGTGAAAGAGTGGGTCATAAAACGGATCCATTTTTCAGGGTGCTCTGTACGTGTAAATTTCGTAAGCCATGTACAAGGACAGTTATGGGGATCTGGGATTTTTTTTCAATTGTTTCAATTCTCACGTGGAAGAAAAAATGATCAAAATTAAATAATCACTCCGAAAATATCAAAGGCAATGAATGTCAGTCCCACTATGTTCCGGAATTACCGTGAGAAATCAAAATTAAATATCACTTTTGGTTTTTAAGATAAAAATGTCTTGTTATGAATAATTTATACGATTTTCAAAACTTATGGGGACAGATCTTTCATTGTCAAGCACTTTTAAACCACATCACCACACATTTACTCCCTCTAAACTATTGTGCTAATTTTCAATGTACAGTTCAGTTCAAAAGCAAAATTTTCAAAAGGGGGAATGATTTGAAAGTCAAGTTTATTTGAGAAACGCGCAAACGAAATATCTGACCAGAAAGCCAAAACTTAAAGGCTCTCTAAGTTTACCTCAGACAGTATCAATTCTCCCTACTTAGTTAACTTCTAGCCCCTCCTCCAATTTAAACCAAGCCTCCTGTGTAGTTTACCTCTAGACAGAGCCACAGTAGCCTACACTCGAGGCAATTAATATTGTAAAGCACAGTGTGTATGAGCTTAATTGGGAACACTACAGACTGTACATGTCATTGTTGACCAACCAAAGTGAAACTGTATTGTTTAAATGAATGTCAATCAAAGTGCAATTATCAACTGTATTTAGAACTCTGGGGATATTCCTAAATATGTCTGGGCAGAGAGTTGCTTGCAACTCCCCGGTTTGGGGGGATGCTATATCCCTTTTAATGATTCCCTGCCTCTGAAAATAATTTAAACAGCGGCGCTTCAAATCAACAGTTTGTCTCCAGTGTTTCGTAATAAAATCCTGCTGGCTCCCGTCTATCTCAGGAAAAACCTGAAGCTACTCCCAAAAGGAGTTACAACCCCTATTAGATACAAGAATTAACAAAAAACAATCAGAGAACCTTTAAATAGAGAGAGCAAGAACTGTTTCAGATGGCTTCCACAGAGTCTACTCAAGACTTGTCTTGAGCAAATGCAACAAAAAGCAACTGAGTTCTATTTAAACTGGTCTGCAGATGGGTGCCTCAGACAAGGAGTGCAATCAACTTCACCAGCTGTGTAACTGATTTTGATGGGATACCCAGAGAGGTGGGAGAAAAAATCAACTATAGGATCCATCAAGGTTACCCCTTCATGAGATACAAGCTATTCACCATTTGACCTCTGTTAGACTAAATGTCCTTTGGCCTCCACCCAAAACAAGAGTGATCTTTTACTCAATATGGGACATCCGCATGCTAAGTATAAGCTCCATCAATGTCACTCCTCTTGTGAAACTGTTTTAAGCAATTTACAAGGTTTTCAGCACTGGGCCTCCAGTGACCTCAGATAACCTTTGACCCTTACCGAAAACAATAGGGTTCATCCACTGATTATAAAGCATCCATAAGCCATTTATGAAAATTATCTATGCTTCCAACTTTGAGTTATCACATTAACACGGTTTTCACTTTTTGACCTGTTTCGACCTCTGTTAAACCCTTTGACCTCCTCTGAAAACAATAGAGTTCTCCCTCTCAGTGACAAATCTATAAACCAAGTGTATGGAGAGTGGAAAGTACCCACCATTCCCATCTTGAAATACCGTATTTACAAGCAATTTCTTAGGCTTTCGTTGTTCCACCACCGCGGATCGCAGATAACCTTTGACCTCTACCAAAAACAATAGGGCTCATTTCATGACTATAACACATCCACATGCCAGGTATATCCGTGCTTCCTACCACGATATAAAGGGTTTACCAGGTTTTCGGTATGGGACCTCTGGCCTCACATAATCTTTGACCTTCTCCGAAACAATAACAGTCTTCCTCTCAATGTGATAAAGCCATATGCCAAGTATGAGAAATATCCCCATGCCTATCTTCAGATATCGTGTTTACCAGCTAAGCGTCACAAACACACACGCACACATAGACACACCCACATACATGCCCATGCCACCGTGACTGCATGAATAAAGTTGAGGGTAGGATCCATATTTCTGTGCATTTTTCAGTCAGAGATAGGCTACCGAACATGACCAGATGACTGAAAGGTTTCAAGGGCCGAATTATGGAAGTACTCGTATGGTTTGCATTTTTTGTTCGTAAAGGTCGAACGACCCATCGACGTCGATTCCCGGTCGAGTGCGCCGTTCCCCACCTGAGGCTTCGAAGAGTGTGGAAACTCCAGAAGAGACCGAGGGTTAGACACCATCGAAAAAAAACTGAGTGTTCACAACAATCATGCCATTAAAATTAAACTCACAGGTGGCTTGGATGCAGGCTAAGGAAGCAACAAAAGCTGCAATTTCACCCAACCAGTTTTGACTTGTAAGACAAATACTAACCTTAGGTCGGTTTCTTTAGGTAGATAGAGAAGCTATCGGAAGTTTAATTTCCAGTACAGTGGAACTTGGCCTTTACCCGTTTCATTCCCTCATACTTATTACAAAATATACGCATTCTTTCATTTAACAGAGATTGTGGTCATCTCCTATTCAACCATATCCTGGTTAATTTTATGCAGGAAAATTTGGATGTTGATCACGACATTCCCTTGGCGTAAATGTTACCATGAAAGTGTTAACTTTGACTAGGATTACCTGGTTATCACAAACTTACCTTGAAATGATCGGATAATCGGTGACCGTGCACCGTGAGACTGGTTAAATAAATTAACCGGGATGTTTTAAGAGTCCACCGATGAATAAGGGATGAAGAAAGATAAAAGCATCAGGTGGGCAACCCCTCCCCTAACTTCATTCGGGAAAAAATTTGCTATTCTGTGCAAAATATATGCTGTATTCGGACAAATTTACTGCAGTGCCCCCATTGCCCTCGATTCGACGGCCTCGTACGTTTATATCTTCATATACTTATTCTAAGCTTCATCTCAAAAGTATCGTCGTCTGTTCCTAGAAAATGGGGAGCAAATTTCCGAATATGGTAAAACAAATGTCATTCTCACACGATGATATCATCTATGACGCATATTGTAATGGTTGGACACGGTATTGATGGGCTGCGTCCGGTCAAGGTTCAATGTTTGGGGGTTCAGATTTTGTGATATTTTTTATCATTTCTTAAATTAAACTACCGAAAGATAACCTAATACTAACCAAACACTGCACAGTTTCGAATTAAGTTCAATTCCCAAAACATGGGAAGGGGATAGCCTATCATTGCTATATTATACAATTTACGTAGAGAAGCTTGACTTGGTTTGCATGTTTCAAATATCGTTCGTAAAATGATATAAATGCTAAAACTCTTGGAAAGCAGTTGAAGTTAAGAAATACGAGGTAAAGTTTTGTATGTTAATGTCATCTTTTTAGCGAAAATCACATCTGAGACTTTACCAAGAGTCCATTTCTTAGTTATGTTTATCGTGTAGGCTATGCATATTTTAATTAATATTATGTGTACCATTTATGTAATATTTTGAAATCTATGTAATTGCATCACAACAGTACATATTAACAAAAGGTATGTAGTATAAAACATAAGTATAATTCCACAAATGTTACGTAATTTTTAAACGTTTACTTATCATGAATACAGTCTCGAAATACTACAGCGGTCATGTAACGTACAAAATTAGCCAACAGTACATCTACAAAATTAACTTAATCTACAAAATTTTATCAAATACACAGTATTAAGCTATACTACGACATCTCTGTACCATTAAATTCTCGTAATTCCCTGGAGGTAATTATAAAGATCAAAACTTGAATTCTGTCGAGAGTGTGGTCATTGTCTCATCACAGACCTTGGGGTTTTGCATCATGGAAAGCTTTTCCATAATCTTGTTTTTCTTTCTATTTGATTTACGACTTTTACAAACATACAGCTATTACAAGTAACAAAAGCAAGCCGCTCTAAACTCACAATGCCAACAGCTATTTTCCTTACTATAGGCTATAGAAACCTACCTGGAAAAATTAAGAGGGTTCGTTTATTTAGCAAATAGACAACTGTTTTCATGTAGTTTACAACCATAGGTTTGCCTGGTATTTAGTATTATTTTATGGTTTATTTCAATTACGGAAAAATGAAGTAATTTCAATTACAGAAAAATGATATGAAAAGGCATTTACGAATAGGCTCTCCATGGAGCTTGACGTCGACAAGCCAGGACATAAAATCCTTATTTATTTAAACTTTTCAATAAGGTGAGAACCCTTTTTTTATAACTTTATATCAGCGTTGTGTGTCTTCAGTCTGTGGTCACAACTACCTTCCTTGTTACTTTGTTAAGGATGTTCAAGGCAACTGTTACCAGCACTAAGGGCGTGTGGCTAAGTCTTCAAGTGCCTGTGTTACAACTGATAATGTAGTAATTGACCAATAATGTATCATTAACCGATAATGTAGTTAAAATTGACCGATAATGTATCATTAATTAACCGATAATGTAGTAAAAATGTAAAACAAAAGCATAATTAGTATTAAGTTGGTAACTAAAAGAGGAACACCAACGACTAGCGTGGATACATAATTATTAGAGGAATACGTCCTTGTCTCATTTCGTGCTTTGGTGACCACTCCAAAATCTTGCGAGCGTTTTACAAAGTTGTTTGTGCTTGTCAAGATGGTGGTACCTTCAGCCGTTGTAATAGAGTTGTCATGCGTTGTTATATGCGTTTCTGTCGGCTCAAGATTACTTAAATAGCAATCTGAACTCGTTTCCGATTTTGACGTTACACGAAGATGAGCAACAACATGTGCCTCTGTATCATACGTAGAACACATTACCATATGAATATCATCACCAGCAGGAGTTGCCTCCCATATACGTAAGGAAGTCTCACCTGGTGATTGTGTAATGCTTACGGTAATATTTACTTTTATGGACTTGTTTAAGTCATCGATGTCAAGGAGATTGCCATAAGATCCGAAAACTTTCCAGTACATCAAACGAGGAGGTGTACTGGTACACATAAACTCAATAATAGAAGTGTTGGACTGAGTGAGATTAACGGCGGTTATTATGTAAAGGTTTGCAGACTCAACAACCTGAATGCGGCGTATACGGCATGATGTCGATCGTACCTGACTTCTGTTACATCGACATGTCTGTCCCGGAAGATGTTGGTCAAGGATTTTTCGTTCAACGATATTCGGCGATCTGTTATTCGGCGATCCCTGGAAGACACACTTATAGCTGCTGTAAACTGACATACAACGTAAGATAGCTATTTCACCAATATACCCTGAATATCCAACGCTTGAACCGCAAATTACCGAGTTCTCTTCCCTTCTTATATCAACCTCGGTGGTAAAGGCGAATGCAACATAGCTATCATTTGTAATCCGTTTAGAAATCTCCAAAAGACAACGATACGTTCCGATGTGTTGTAATGACTTCTCAACGAGGGTAATGCCATTCCCAGATGTAACCTGTTGTTTGATAATTGATCCATTACTAGTTGACAATGAAATAGTTGCAGGAAGAGTAACCGCAGATGAACATGAAATTATGACATCGTTGTTGTCAGTTTTTGCACTAATAGTGTAATTTCTAATTCCTGTCTTAACAACATACCTTCCAAGTACCTGGATATTTACTATTAGCTGAGAAATGCACTTTTGTGGTTCTTGAAAAATTGCAGCCGAAAGGAACAAAAATACTCCGAAGGTATTAAAGATATGCATGATGACATTAAGCAGGACATTGATATATTGGAAAAGAAACCTGTAAGTATAACCTTTTCCTCCCACGTTCCTTTTATTATTGTAGCTTTGCTGAGTCCGAAAGGGATAGTAAGGCAACCGTACTTAAGTCAACGATGAAAGACAGCCCCTTTGAATTGTATGACGTGGGATGTATACAAAGGGAAATGCTAAATAATATTTTTTATTATTATATTTCTCAGAGTCTCGTGTCAAATTACATTCTTTCTGCCAGGTCAAATTAACGTAGGAGTTCCTGGTGGTGCAGTTGTGTGAAAAAGTTTGTGATAAGGTCACATTGAACTAGAGTAATATTTCCATACATTAAAGGCAGACTCTCAATATCTCAAGTACTTTCACAGTAACATCCCTTCCTTTTTACCATTGGTCCCAACACTTCAATTGACACGAACACAGAGCAAATTCAGTCATTCCAGGCAGTTGTTATTTGGAAAGAGTTTAACGGAAAGTTTAATTTATGCTAATACGCTACGATCCACTAAATACCGAGGAGATTATTAATGATAAGCTACTTATTCCGTTGATGGGGAATTCTTTCTTTTATTCGTTCGCTTCAATGCGACATCGATATGTTAGCAACATCATTCAGGTCTAGTAATCCTATCACAATTGGCTTACTCTGGACAATGCTTTGATGAGTAGGTTTACGCCGCCACCAATTCAGGGGCAGGTGCTACAAAACTCGAAACGACTGTTTCATTGAAATAAACCAATGAGGTCTGCCCCTTCCTAAAGAAAGAACGTCATGCAAATGAGCTGCAGAGGCAGAAGTCTAACTTTTGTCGCAACAATTTGGAAAGTTTCCTGAAGCTTCCTGAAATAACCAGGTATACAATCAGATTCAGATTTTTACATAAACCCTTACTGGTATACTCTGATCCGCGACACCGAGCGTCCAAAGATGCAATAATTTTTAATTTTCCAGCGACTGGCAATGCTATGGCAGTAGCGACAAACCCCCAGTTTTACTGTTGATTTAGCAGACGACAAATCCCCTTTGTTTGAATTACGTAATCCAGTGTAAGCCTTATAGAAATGCCAAGAAGGATACAAGAGACAGATTACTGTGTGACCTTGGCGGTGTAAACTTTACTTCAAAGCGAACAATCTCCTTCCAAATAACAACTCCCTGGTCATTCCATTTTAACTGTACATTGTGCGCTAGAATGAATCAATTGAAAGGCAGGCTCAACGGACAGGATTTCTAAATTGCAACATGGCCCACAGTACATTGATGGAGAGAGATTTTCAAAACAACCGCTTCCGGTTCTTTAAGCATGAAGACAACTGGCGCTGGACTATGAAACTAAAATGGGGGAGTGGGGGAGTATGTAGGTAATGGGTTGGGGGAGGAGAAAGAAGCAAACTGTGTTTAGAGGATTGGACAATTTTGGGAATACAAGAGCCTGCATTTAACGTAGAAATATTTAGTATCAGTGGTAATACAGGGTGTAGTATAATGTAATTTTACAAATGGGACCCATTGAAAAGCTAACTTTGGATAAATACACATCTTGGCGCTCTTTTGCTCAATCATTACCCTTTCCCTTTAATTGGGTAATCGATTGCTTTACTTAAAATGTTTGTATTTGGACGCCTCAACTTTAGGTAAACAGGGAAACACGACAGCAGTCTCTACCCACTCTTACAACTCTACTGCAGCTATAACAATAAGCTATTACTTGCTGAAAATATTTTTTTTTTTTGTTTTTTGTTTTTGGGAGTAAGTTAGTAAATTACCTGTTTGTATTGCTATATAAGTATTGTAATATAATGATATGTAATGTAATGAATGTAATGTAATGAAAATGTAAGGATATTTTGAAAACCATAATTTGAATTCTTTGGATTTATATAGGCAAAACCAAAACGAATCAACCTCCATAGATGCAGATATTAGATAGCTTCCCAAACATTTCCCGTCAGTAGTTGTACCCCAGTATGACCTCGTTGTTAAACTGTTCTGTCAGTTAAGTTATTAATAGTTCATAACAGTGTGGTTGTAAAACATCACTCCTTTCGTCAGCTTCAAAGAGCTTTGGTCTGGTGTCCTTTGATTTGAGAGAGTTTGAAATAGGGAGAAATGCACAGACATCCCAAACTTACCCTACAAGTGAAAGATAATCAATGCAGTATAAATGCAGGTTTGTAAAAAAAGGAGAATAGTAAAATTTTTAACAAAGTTACTATTGGCATTTTTGTAATTTACGGGAGAGGAAGACAATACAGATTTGCTCACAGCAATAGGGAAAACAAGAGCAGAAGTGTAGGTTTCGAGCAACAATCTTTATCAGATTTAATGGCTTGGGTGGTTGAAACATGGGATATTCTAATAATGCAGCTATTATTTTCATCCATGAACAATTTCACCTTCTGAGCTATTCCTTCTAATCTGATTTATAGTTTAAGGTTGTACCACTAGCATGACAAATGTGTTGAAGAACACAACTTTGTAATATGATAATTTCAAGTACATATACATAAAGTGAGAACGAATATGCAACAAACAGCTCGAATCGTTACGTGTTGGTTTTCATGGGGTATATTCAAAGTAGATTGCTTGAAAAAACAATAATGGATAATAATTTGGAAATTACACTTGCACTTAGTGGACCCAACAGCGGCGTAGGAAGATGTTTAACACTGGGGGGGGGGGGGCAGACCAGATGTGACTTCTCGACCTTGAATCCCCTTCCCGCACTACAACGTATTTGCTCAATGTGATTCTTCCGATTTTAATTTGAGCAAAATAAAAATATTCAAGGCAAAAGGAAACAAAAACAACACCATGCAGGAGTGATTTTTTGTTTAGGAGACTCTGGAGGACTGGAGATTTTGTGGAGGTGACTCCAGTTTACTATCAAAGTAAGCGGAGCGTACCAAGAACATTTTAGATTTGAATACGTCCCAGATCGCCGGAAATGGCACTTTTGAGGCTTGATAGCAGCCATCAAGATGTGCAATTTTTTGGAAAAATGTAAAGCTTGATTTGATTTTTTTTATAAAACACATTTCTGTGAGGACAGATTAGTTAAGCTAGCCTGGACTTGGGGTCCAAGGATTGGAAGTTTGAACCCCATTTACTGTCTAAGCAAAGCGCCACCATAGGTTTCGTGGGCGGAGCGTACCGAGAAAACCTGAGATTTTAATACATCCCAAATCACCGGAAGTGGCGCTTGCCAGGATTTTTGAAGCCATCAAGATGTGTCCTTGTTGTGCAAATTTTGTAAAGTTTGATTTGAATTTAACACTTTAAGTCTGTTACAATCTATCCGACTTCATTCAAAATTGTTCAGCGTTGAGTTATCCTCCATGGATTTCAGTGGATAAGTTGGAACTGAGATTTTCTACAGCCAGAATCTGTTAACTTATTAAAGTGTACCTAAAGTCTAAAATTTCAAAAATATATGTTACAAAGCTTGAAAAATGCATCCAGATAGTTCAACTCCCATCTTCACAGGACATTCCTGAGCTGAGATATAAAATGTTGAAGCTTATTCACTCAATGTAAAATTGTAGATTGCGCAATAATTTGTGATGTCACTCTTGTACTACTCAAATTACAACCTTTGTTTTTCTTTGTTTTTCAAAAAGCCACTGCACCTTGTGCCAAAATGTGATCACTGTCTAAATGTTATAGGGTGACTTGGCTTTATAAGCCCTCTCCGTACAACATGCTATGCAAGGGAACGGTAAATGTTCCAAGGTCATATAAACATCTTAATTTCAAAAGGAAACAAAAGCAGGTAATGTGAGTTGTACAAGAAGGGCATCAAAAATTATTGCGTAATCGACCATTTCAAATTAAGTGAATAAATTTCAACATTTTATATCTCGGCAACCGAGTAAGCTATGAAAATGCGAGTTGAATGATTGGAATTCATTTTCCAATGTCTAAAATATATATTCTTGTAATTCTAGACTTTAGGTCCACTTTAAGTTGAGTAGAGGTAGCCCCACGATTTGCCCTGCGAACGGCCAACGACCGGAAACTCCGACAACACCAATGCCGTCGAGTATTGGGGAGGTGGGATTTGAAGAGAGCCTGTGTACTAGCCTCCATTTCATTCGGGTCATATATTGCATAAAACTTGTATATACTAGAGGAGCTAAGTTCCGAGTTGATTAAATGTTTTTTCCGGAATCTAAACTGTAAAACTGCAAAGAGCGCGAAGCGCGCGAAAATTTTTCGGGTCATTTTTCACAAAAAACATAGGCCTATGTAATTATTAAAAACAGTAAGAAAGAAAAGCTGTAGGGGTTCTAGACCGTATAGGAGATAATATGCATTGTATCGAAATACCTTGACTATCCGATGAAATAGCCAAATATTGCTCGGTGAGTCCTTCACCAACTGGCCGTACCGCATGACACACAAGAGAACAGTAGCTAGGCTTTGCAATATGGGATGAAATTTACGACCTCTACATACACTATGTACTTTTCCTACGTGTTATGGTAAGGGAGAAAGGACTTGCGCTAGCTAGTGATGTAGAATGAAACTATCGAAGAAACCAGAATATCTCTCCTGCGCGCGTAGCGCGCCGAAAATTTTAGGTTTTTATTAGAGAAATTGTCCTCTTAAGAGAAAAATGGGTAAAACGAAACTGTAAGCCGTCGCAATTATTGGGGGGGGGGGGGCAAAATGACATTTGGCCCCCCTCAAAACATATTGGGGGCCATGGTCCCCTTGGCCCCCCGGTTCTTACGCCACTGCCCTAACAAAGTTTAATAACCTCTTCTTTCAATGACAAGTCGTTCATATGGGTGTCGTGCTGATCCATGGAGCTTGAGGTACAACCTGTCCACAATACAAAACAATCTTCAATCTTATCTATAAATCTTGAAATTTAGTGTTTACACTCCGTATAAAGTATTCTGATCTGTCAATTTTGGGTAGGATTTCAAACACCACAAAATGAGCTCACTTGATGCAAGACTTTCTAAGTTACGTCGTTAACAAGCCGTTCCCAATACGTATTATTTCCATTGCGTCCGTAAATATCTTGCCCCGAATGGGTTTTTTCTTTTTTCTAAAATTTTGCACAAACACGGAGGAATGGGGCAAGCTTCGTGCCGAAGGACCTATGAAAGCGCTAATCTCCTCCACATACAGCGTGGGGTGTAGAGGTCGGTCTAAGGACCCCTGGTGGGGTCCACGAGCACTGCCTCAATAGAGGTTCAAGAAGTGACGCCCTTCGGACGCTCTTGAAATTTCATCAAATTGTAACCATTACAAATAAACATGTACCTATTTATGAAGATAATACCACAGAAATGTTAATTCGATCATTTCTCTTGTTGGGGGATTGAAAGCAACGCCCTAGAATAAGCTCGGGTCAGAAGTCCGCGCAACCCTTTGCAAAATCTGTATTTACAAAATTCTGACCATTAGAATGGCAAAAATTCAGTATTCCCAAAGCAAACTTGATGCTCACTAAATAGACCACTACACTGATAGTTTCGTCTCTTGATGGCTGAAGTCGGAAGTAGACCCAATCAATTTGAAGATCCAGGAGACACACTGGGCAGTAACGTGTATTAGATTTCTTATCTCGGGGCAGAGATTTTTTTGTTATATTGACCAGGTTTGTATACGTGGTACAATACGTGGCACAATTTTATCATTAGGGAGGGTTCAAGTTGAAATGACTCTACGGTGTTGAAGACGCTACGAGAAGGAGGTGAGCGTTTTCCCCAGATGTGGGTGGTGGTTAATCATTTTGCTATCTGAAAATGGCAGTGTATGAGTCACAAACAGGCCTCGATATCGAAAATTGTCTATTACTGTTTGTGGTTGCAGTTACCACTGGCCGATGGATTTGATGGTGCAATTTTCTTATCTGCAGTTGGGAAGGTGTAAGCTAGTATAGGAGTTGCTTTAAAAACAATAATACTACTCAAGCTTTCTAGAAAGGTATTAAAAAGTCTCGACGGTTTATTCACCAAATGCGATTTATTACTTTATTTAAAGTCACATAAGCAATGGCTTGATTACCAGTGGTAATAATACAGGGGGATACTGTTTGTAACTTTTTGTAAAATCTTGGGGGATATTTGTGTAGGTCATCTCCCTTTGTCGAAAAGTGAGTGTGTGGGGAGGAGGATACATCCTCGTTCCCTGGGATTGCCGGCTTTTACAGTGATAAGAAAATTAGGAATTAGGCCCACACTACAGTAATGAAGAACTGTTCCATGGAATAATGTCGTAAATTTTTATTTTAATGGGCAAGACATTACGATGATCAGTTTAAGGTATAACAAGGGGACTCAAGACTCTACGCTAATCCGTGAAGTACTGATGTAAATTTGAATATATTCAAATTTCTGCAGTTGAAAGTAAGCTTAAGACAAGCGGAAACACAAGGTATTAAGAAACAGAAATCTGTGAATGACAACACTGTGTTCTCCCGTACTAAAAAGAACGGTGCATGTGTGCCAAATACATTACCTTTAGAAACTGTAGTGAAATTTTGATCATCAGAGTCACGATGATGTGAACGTACATAACACAAACAGTCTCAAAATAAGATTTTTTTCAAATACTCTATGGACCATTGGAAATTCCAGAATGGGGGATAATAAGATACCGTCGGGTACGTACAAGTATTATATTTTTATGATCGTTATGTTAACTATGTTACACAAAATTGTTATGTTATTGTTATGTAGATCTGGATAAAAGTTCTTGGGTTAGGGCGCCGTACTCGCATGGTATACTCAGAACTGTGTTTCAAATTTGTGATCTAGAAAGCAATTTTCATCAATCTGAGGCTTTGGGATGTCAATCGTTCTCCTATTCTGCGAACCCACACATGAAGGTTGAGAAACTTTAATAACAAATCTGTTTTACAGAATGCGATTACCTGCAATTTAGGGTGTTTGGAATGCCACAATTTCTGACCGTAACCTCAACCACGGTAAAGATGGGGTCGTACAACTGGACGAAAAATTGAAATATAAAGAAATGATGTTGTACAAAGATTCGGATTTGATTGGTTAAATGTAAAATGACCACGCATTCAGGAATATAATGGTGAACACTATTAGTCCCTCTCCACCTCCCCACCTTGTCAGGCAAACCCACTCTCTCAAGAAACTCTTTCAAAACTGTCTAAATGCAAAATAGATAAAGCGCACATCGTAACGCTTACAAGTTACTCAAAATACGCATACTCGAACTATGCATCTCTTTCCTCTTAACACGTCGTTAAACTAATTGACGCATAATCACTTATCTAGAATAATTGCTGTAAAATTTGTCGCAACTTTCTCGTGATGTAAGATCAAGTTTTTCACTTCATTCTTTTCACCACCTCAAATTGACACTATCATCACAAAGCCTACTGTTTCTAAGTGGTGAATGAACAATCTCGCGTGCTTAATAATGTACACGTAGAAATAGGAGGCAAATCAATGGAGTTGTAAGTTTCATCTCCCCGGCTCCTCTACATATTATGTCGTGAAATGGTTTTTTTTTCAATATGTTGATACACAAATAATGGCTAAGAACCGATTTTTAGGTTATTTGACATTTGACCTCTGACCTATACGTTCATCAAGTATGCATGCACACGTTGTCTGGTCAGGTAAGTCCCACCAGTCTAAAGTTGTTTGTAACTAAGTTTTAGTAGAAGTTTGTGACAGCTTTGTTTTTTACAAGTTTTAAAAGCCATTTCGACCTTAAATCTTTGACCTCCAACTTTAGCCACGAAAAGCACTAATTTGTAATGTCTCATCGCTCCCCACGAATCACCTGGTTAAATGAATTTTCTAAAATACTGACACATAAATAATGGCTAAACACCGATTTTAAGATTTTTTGACCTTTGATCTCTAACCTCTGAAATATGATGCAATCAATGACCTAAGCATAGGTTTTCGTGTTCAGGTACATATCCTCCAAGTGTAAATTTGATCGGACTTACATTTCTGGAGGAGTTCGAGACATCCTGTTTGCCTCCCACATGCCCACCTATAGACACTCACCCTTTCACTCGGACACTCACGGTGTCACATTTCTGATCTACACTGAAGTACACCCCATTTACCTAAACATTACACTTATGGAGACGAGAAAACATTAAATTTAAGTAAATTTAAGTGGATATTTTTGCTTTGGCTGACATTGTCTTTTCGAAACATTGTCGAAAAATGAGAGACTGAAAATTTACAGTCATATTTAATGTTGATGTAGGTCTCTGTCCTTAAGATGAAAGCTAGTTTTCCATTTCACAAAACATAATGTTAATAAAGGAGTAACGGTTTCCGAGAAAGTGAGTATAACAACTACACATGATGGTCATTTTTACAAGCCATATAAAAGGTCCTGGGCCATCAGAAAACGAGCAGCAATATGAATTCTTTGGATTTTCTTTGGTTTGCTATATGTCTAATTTATAGATTATAGTAGGTACATTCCTTCTCTTCTTCTTTGCCGCCAGTAGCAGATTCCGTGGTTTTGATAAATGGCAAGTAGGCGGGGTTTTCATGTAATTCCATCTCGGAAGAGGACCTCGGACCTGAATCGTCGGTGTTTACTTCCGTTTTATTTTGACTCCTGTTGAGGCTGTTGTGCAGTGTAATCGTAGTAAGTATCAAGATAATAACCAAAAGAGGCGTGACAATAGCGCAAATCAGAATATAATCATGCCGACACACTGAGCTCATCTCATCTCCTCGCTCTGGTGGGCCCACTTCAAAGCCCTCTGAATGCCCTACTCTTTCGGTCGAACTTATTACTAGGTTACTACCTTCAATCGTTGTAGCACGGTTGTCGTACGTACTTACCCCTGCATATGTAGGGCTTAGAGAGCTACTTTCATATCTCGAAATGGTTCCTGACTGGGGTTGAATACGAATAAGTGCGTCAACTCTTGATTCTGTGTCATATGTATAGCACATCACAGTATGTATGCCATTACCACCAGGAATTGCCTCCCATATACGTAAATGTGTCTCACCTGTTGACTGTGTGATGTTTACTGTGGTATTAACTTTCATGGTGTGGTTTAAATCATCCATATCTAGAAGATTACCATCAACACCAACAACAATCCAGTACATCAGACGAGGAGGTGTGCTGCTACAGAAAAACTCCATTACAGTGTATTCCGATTCGTTGCGATTCGTTGTATAAGATAAATTGATGTGTAGAAGATGAGAAACCAATAAGGCGGGTAAACTACATGTTAACTCCCTACCACTAGGGAGAGAACAAGTGCAGGACATTGTCGAAAGAGACTTTTCGAGGACGTGTAGATGAATATTACTCGGCCGTTCATTCCAGTTACAATTTTCGTCGTTATAAAATTTTGTGCAAATCAAGACAACTCTCTCCCCCACATAACCTGCTTCTCCGATACTGGAAGTGCATAACGGTATGTTCTCTTTAGTTCGTATTTCCGCTTCACTCCAGAGAGAGAACTCAAAGTTGGAATCATTTGAAGCTGGTGTTAAAATCTTTAAGGCACAGTGGTATTTACCGTCAAGTTGGTTGACTGTTTTATTATTGTAATATTTCACGTAAGTTAAACTATTTGCAGAGAAGGTAACATTTTCATTGACGGGTTCATAATCCTTCCACAGCGAAACATTTGATGGAAAAGTGTCTTTAGATGAACATGTAATGGTCACAAACCAGGTATACCAAAAACGAGATTTGACAGTATAGGTTCTGATTCCAGTCTTCACCACAAACCTTCCACTAACCTCAATATTTAATATTAAATGCGACTGACATAGTTGTACTACTTTTAGAATGACAAAGCAAAACACAAAAGATGCTCCTAATTTAACGTAAAGACCCATGTCTAGCGAAAATAACTAAATCAAAGATCGAGTCTTGTCGAAATTGTTTACAGAAGATGAAAACAGGGTAATACTATGTTCGTTGAGATCATCTCCCAGAGTAAAAATGTAAGCGAAATTAGAAGCTTACAAGCACAGCGTTATCTATGATACTGTCAGTGCACTGCTCTGTGCATGCAAGAAAATTCAAAACGTGTTTCGCATTTCCTGGTTTGTGAATTTTGAAGAATCAATTTTAACACTGTTTGAACAAATATTATGAATACTTGAATTCAGTGCAATGGAATTTATTGATATGTTCTCACACTATCTTGTTGTCAAGTATCTTTAAGTACCATCCTTTATACAGAGAGTTCTTTTGTGGGTGTGTTGCAATACAATGCCCCTGTATCGTAGGCGGGAATATAAAAACATCCGTTACGGCAGGTTTCCTCTTCCTCGAAAATTGTATGGGCTTTACAGCATCCCCAGTTCTTTAATACGATGAATGATGTGGACCTTCCCTTGATTTTTGTGAAAACGATTGTTGCATTTTCGTTTCAAGGATATGCGTATGCTTCTTTTGCTATATCGTTACATCGTGAACAAAGGTGTATAATAACTTTCCGTTTTCATTTATCTTCTACGGTGGCCATAAGGCGACGTGCGAGATGTTTAATTATCGTGCCAGGATAACTCGACATCACGACAATTTGCAGCATTTTTGTCGAGTTGACGACTTTCAGTAACTCGACATCACGACAAATTTAAGCAAACTGTCGATGCCGAGATAGGTATGTCGTGATGTCGGAATAGGTGTAACCCGACAAAGCGACAATTTGCAGAATTTTGTCGTGATGTCGAGTTACTGCGAGTCGTCAACATGACAAAATGCCCCAAATTGTGGTGTTGTCGAGTACATCGACAGTTTGCTTAATTTTGTCGTGATGTCGAGTTACTGTAAGTTGTCAACTCGACAAAGTGCCCCAAAAGGTCCGGATTTCCTGTGTTTCCCACATGATCCCTACTTCTGCCTTGCGGGTTAAATAGATTGAAAGATTTACTGGTGGTATTATAGGTCTGACCAAGTAATATACCGATGACTTGAGTCTGTGAAAAAATACAGCACCATTTTGCATCTAGACACCAGGCGCGGTTTTACGGGGGGGCTTTGGGGACTCAAGCCCCCCCCCAAAAAAAAATTCGCTCAAGCCCCCCCCCCCCAAAAAAAAATCTCCGAGGTTGTGTGTTATCTTCATACTATATTTGCGTGTATTGAGAACAACAAAATTGTCCAATACGTTTGTGCACATCTTAGTCCAGTGGATTTAGTTTCTCAAATGTGTCACGCAACATAGGCATGTGATCACGTTTCTTGTATCCACATCCACGTACGTACACCGTTGTTTTGACTGCATGTAGTACGACAGCCACGCTTCGCCTTAGTGCTGTATTACGACGGTAGGCACAGTGCGGGCGCCTACTAGCTTACCCAGCTGCATTCTTACGTTCGACGTCAGTCCCAGGGGCGTAAATACAGGTGTGTGGGGGGGGGGCGTGAAAATAAAAAGTCGGTCTCTGAGCGCCAAAAAGTCGGTCTCAAATCCAGTGATTGCTCAAATCCAGTTCAGTATGTCTTTGTAACAGTAGACCAGACATGAACAACATTTGATACCTTACTCAAATTGAAATTCCGGCAGAGATGAAGTAAAAGTGAAAAGATTGCCCTAATTTTTCTACTGAGTTCCCGAATTTTTGATCGAATGCTCGAAAAATGTGCAAAAAATTTTCGCGCGCTTCGCGCGCCTGTAGTGGTTTAGTGGTCTATTTCATGCACCTGAACTGCAACGGATTTCTGGCAACTTTTTGAGAAGTTCGGGCAAAAAATTTTCTGGACCCCAAACTGTAAGAGTCCCATACGCCTATGATTATTACTATCAGTGGCGTACGCAGGGGGGCCATGCCCCCTCCTTGATGCCAATTTTTTTTAGTTCCTGAAAGACGTAAATTTTTTTAACACAAATTCTGCTTCAAAATGTAGCGTATGTGGCACCAAATTGCATGTAAGTACATCTAATTTTTCAAAAATTTTCAAAGGGGAGGGACACCCCCTCCCCTTGGACCCCTCCCCAGGCCGGCGATCAAACGACATACTGCATCCCCACCCCCCCCCCCGTGAGAGAAATCCTGGGTACGCCACTGATGGAGTCCTCCTTAGCATCATTTCCCAATGTCGGTAATTGATAATGACAGAAAATTTTATTTATTCTTCCGTTTCAAGCCCCCCCCCCCCCAAGCCCTCCCAAAAATCTCGGTCTAGAACCGCGCCTGCTAGACACCATTGAAAACCGGAAAATTTTCCAAAGGGAAGGGGACACCCTTAGACCCCTACATCAGGACAGTGATCTATGTCCTCCTTGCTATAAAATAAACATGTTAACCCTAGGTTGGAGACAAATGGTATGATCTAGGGGATATGTAATTGAGTAGTGGACATGTAGCCTACGGATAGGGTGATGGACAAAGGTAACAGAGATATACTAGAAGGGGAATATGGGAGAATTGCAGGCAGAATAAATGAAAAGGGATGCATAAATTCTTATGATTCTTGTATTATATCAGCTCAATATGATATCCACGATCGTACACAGCGGGGGGGGGGGGGGGCAAAATTACCTCCAGAAATTTTCAGTGCACCGTTTCCAACTTTGAGAATGTACAGAGAAAACGCAGAAAAAATATAAGAAATAGCTGTGATCGTAATTTCAGAACTTAAAACATTTCAAAAAGAGAGATCAATATTTTCATGCCTACATCTGTACACACCACCAATCATTTACAGCTCTATCAGGATGTATTTCTAGCCTACTTTTCAAAAATTCTCGCGCTACGCGCGATTATGCATGGCTACAATGTTGCTGTTGTTGCTATAGGTAGCTTTAATCATAAATGGCCTAAAAACTTTTTTAAACCGTGCCAGTTTAGTCATGAAAACGTTTTATAACCAATAACACTCCCTTCCCTCCCTTAAGCTCTCCCCCACAACGGAGTTCAATGGCTGAGGTCATGCTTCACATCATATCCACCACGCTCTCAAAAATGACTTTTGTCGCACTTAATCACAACTACTTATCGTTTTCCTTTTAAAGCTGAAATTCCTCAAATATTGCACCATTTGCTATCTATACGTCCTCCTGAAATAACAAATTTTTGCCGAGGGGGAGGGAGACACCCGTTCCCTTTAGTCCCTTCCCAGGCCACAGATCAGTAATGCCTACTTTTTGACCCCTAGCAAAAAAGTGTATGTGCGGCCTTGTGTATTGCCATTTTTCATGGATTGATTTTTTCCCATTATTTGAGAAATGGCAGATATGAGATTCGAATTTCAAGGTTGGGTACATGCAGCTTAAAACACGTGGGAAGTGCCGTTTCCGGCCATCTGGAGGGTTTGTAAAGCCAAAAATTTTCAACTGATGGTGGCGCTCCGCTTAGATAGTCTTGACAAGCCTGACCCTCGGCGGTGTCACCCCCCATTTGTTACCAAGGCCCCCCCTAAAAATTTCATCCTAGCTACGCCCCTGGGGAGATGTCTAAGAGGAGGGGATAAGGGAAGGACTTGACATTTTGTAAGGTTGCCAGGTGCAAACTGGTAAATGTCTGCCTGTGGCAAAGCTTTGAACTGATCATATGTTTAGATATTCTCATCACTGGATGTCTTTCTACTGTCACTCGGAAATGAAGTGGACATCATAAGAGACTATGTTACAGAATATGATTTGATTTTTTTTTATTAACTGAAACCTAGCTCAGTACTGATGACGCTGACAATACCATGGTAATTGGCAATCTTATCTCACCTGGATATGCGTTTCTTCACCTCCTTCTACCTGCTAGGGGAGGCAGCTGTGGATTTTTGCACAAGCGTCAATACCAACTTTAGATCGAGGATCATTATCCAGAGACTTCATTTGAGAGTCTCGAGGTGCATCTTACTTCAGCTGGCATGAATATGCGTTTTAGTGTCAAATACCGTCCACTAAACTGCTCCCCATCATAAATTTTGTCCGATTTTTCTGACTGTCTCAGCTGCCTTCTAACCAAATCAGGGCGGGTTGTTTTAGCTGGTGATATTAATATCGATATGGATGTAGGCTACACTGGTAAACTCAACGAATTGTTGGTTTGTTGGCATCACTCAATATGTAAATGAGTGTTACGTAACCTCATGGACCAACATGTTCCCGTGACGTCTAAAGTTATTGCGCTACGTCCACTTACTCCTTGGTACACCGGTGATTTGAGGATTGCCAAGTTCAAAGGCGAAAGGCAGAAAATCTGTGGAAGCGTACTCGCTCACCGGAACATCGTGACTTACCCCACGAGGCAAAAATAGAAGTAAATAGCCTTGTCGCTTCCTTCAAGCTCTCCTTTTACAGGAAAAGAATTGATGAAAGTAATCTAAATAAAGCTCTGTTTTCTGTTGTGAGCATGGGCGTCAATCCTGGGGGGACGGGGGGACATGTCCCCCCACATTTCGATGGGTGGGGGACACAATACAAATGTCCCCCCCCCCCCACATTTGCGTAAAAGAGTAGTGTCGTGGCTCTATTTGACTGGCTTTTTGATTGACATGTAGGTTTGTTGGGTAATTGTTAAGTGTCTTGATGCAGATTCTGAATGTAGATTTCGTCAGGGAAATCTTATTTAATGGCAAAATTTCGGCGCGCTTCGCGCGCATGTGTCACGGTTTGCACTTCTTCTCATGACCGTTAAAAAGGTAATTATACATGGAACAATTCTGATCACAACACTTTCCAAAAACAGACATACATCTCCAGACATCTGTAGGGGCCTCGCATCAATATGGGATCATTCAATCAGTGGCGTACGCAGAGGGGAGGACCTTTCCGCCATGCCCACCTTCACTGATTCCGATTTTTTTAAGTTCCTCAAAATACGTAAATTTTTTAACACAAATTTACTTAAAAAAGGTAACATATTTGGCACCAGATTACATGTAAGGACACCTAATTTTTCAAAAAATTTCAAAGGGGATGGGGACACCCCATTGGGCCATGTCTCCCTCACTGATGCCTAATTTTTTAGTTCCTAAAAATACGTAAATTTTTAACACAAATTTTACTTTAAAAGGTAACATATGTGGCACCAGATTGCATGTAAGGACACCTAATTTTTCAAAAAATTTCAAAGGGGAGAGGGACACCCCCTCCCCTTAGATCCCTCCCCCAGGCCAGTGGTCACACAACATACTGCATGCCCCCCCCCCCCCCTTGTGGAAGGTTGAAAGTACGTTGTTGCCGTTAAACAATTTTCAAGAATTATTACCGAGCGTGGCCGAAGCCATTATTTTTACCGAGCTTCGCCGATGCCATTATCGGTATAGATGGTGCAGGCGCGGATCCAGGTTGGCCTGGGGAGCCCGCCCCCCCCCCCCCCCCCACGAAAGGAGAAAAAGGGAAGAAAAAGAAAAAAGAAAAGGAGAAAGAAAAATTAAGAGCAAAAACTTAATAAAAGTGTCTAAGAACGTATTTAAAGTATATATTTCTCTAGGGGTTGGGTGGAGCTATAGCTGGATTATCTCTTTAGATATCTTTCACATAATGTTCGAAAACAGGTGAATAGCTGATTAATGATCCTTGACTTAAGATCTAAATAAGTGAACATCGTGACATGTGTAGTATGGGCCCTGCTAGCTGCACTGAAATCAGTAACAATTTTATGTTAAAGAGTGAAAGTTTTCGTAATCTAAAGGGATTGAGAGGCAAAGTTTTCGCCATGCAGACCTTGCAGAATGAATACAGAAGACGAGCTGTCAGGTGACGTGCTATTGTGCACAGTGGCACCAGCTGTTGCAGACAAAGTAGCGGCGTGCATACCCTATTCGATTTCAAAACTGTTTGAAAAGTTTTAAAATGAACTCAAAGGGCTTTTAAGCTACAGACAGTTGCGTCGGCACAGTGGGCAATGGGTGACGTGTGTCCCCCTCCCCCATCGATTCTTGAAATTTTTTAAAATGGTCACAAAAGTCGTTTAAGCTTCAGATTTCTGTGGAGGGTGGAGGGTGAGATGTATTTTTGATGATTGGTTTACTTGTTCTTACCCTTTTCTTTCACAAAACTGTTCTCAAACTATCATAAGTTTTGGAAATTCTTGACAAATTCCAAATTTTGGCACGCTCCGCTAGCGCCAAGCCTTGTGTCAGAGTTGTCCTTATTTTCAATAGCTTTCGGTAACTCACGGGGAACCAAGGAGCAAAAGTGCTTTTTAAGAATTCTCAGTCAGAAGATTCGTTTCTGAATAGCATAGGTTGGTGGGAAAATGACAGTGTCCGATGCAGGTTCTAAATGCAGGTTTTGTCATGGACTAACATCTTGTTCAAAATTTCGGCGCGCTTCGCGCGCATATATACGAGAGGGTTTACACCCGATTTCATATACCATTGACAAAGCTATGACACAAGAAATTATTCAAATTCAAACATTTTTCTAAAAAGTACATCTCCTTCTCTGTAGGACATCCATCATTATGGGATCTTTGACTAATCTAGTCTAGCACATGGTTTGAAAGACTGAAAGTACGTAATTGCCTTATTTTCCAAACATTTTACCGCGACGTTCAATAACGACAAAAATCTTTTCTGAAACGAATTTTGCCTGTCCACCATCCCTCTTGCTATACTTGAAAAGACAAGGTGATATATATCTCCTCCCATATGGATGTCGGGTAGTGAGAATCCCGTTGGTCCCTCTTTTGTATACTGTAACTAATTCAGAGCTCCCGGGAGGCGCTATACTGTTCTCTGTCAACCTTGGATATCCTTTTAAAATGTAGGCTAAAGGAAATATTTTATTATAGTCCAAGAATGTGTCTGTGGATTCCACGCAGGTACAGTATAATTGCGTGTACAATTTTCCCATGGGTGTGGATCATGGGGAATGGGGAGACGCGTCCCTCTCACTTTTTGGAAGGGGGACATCGTCAAAAAGTCCCCCCCTCACTTTTTCAAAAATGATAGAGCAGACTGCAATTATGCCTAGGAAAACGAAATTTTTAGAAGAAAAATAACCTAAGAATCCTACACTTTTGTTGCACCAAATCGCATCTGAGGGCATTCAGTTCTAGAAAAATTTCCCTTAGACCCCTCCCCCATGCCGACGATCACAAAACTTAATGCTTCCCCGTGACGCAAATTCTGGCTACCACCACTGCTTCTTCCACCAGGACAAATGTGGAAAAGTCCCCTCCCCCCCCCCCCATACACACTTTTGGAGATGGATCCACGCCCATGATTTTTCCTGGGACTTTAGGAGTTTTGAAGACAATATATTAACCGTCTCTTACTCCCCTTTTTCACCTGAACGAAAATTAGAATTCACTAAATTGTGGACAATTTTTAAACATACAATCACTTTAGAATGACCCAAAGATACCACCATTTTGCATAAAGGCTCCCTAAAATTATCAAACATTTCTCAAAGGGGAGGGTAAACTCCTTCCTGGGATTGCATTCTCATGTACTAACAAGAAAAGGCTCTCCCACTTTTGTATATAGTGTATACAAAATCCCACTGCCTAAAAAGGCACGGTTTAGCAGTTATCTGCTGTTCCCCCAATCACCAACTCCCGCTGGCACCATCGGTCATAGATTCTGAAGGGTATACCCTTCAGAAATCCATAAAGAAGGTGATATATCATCTCTCCTCCCATATGGACGTCAGGTTGTGAGAGTCCTGCTGGTCCCCCTTTTCAGTGTACAATTAATGCAGAGCTCCCGGGAGGCTCTATACCGAAAATTTTCGGCGCATTTCACGCGCAATTGTTTACGCTTACGGAGAGAGGTATGTTTTTATTGAGTGATGGATTTATTTTTATCACCTTTTACGAAAAGTCATTTGACATCTTTCACGATTTTGCAAAGTCTTCTCAATATTTCTTGATTTTCGCTTGATCTGCGTAGTTTTAGCCTTGAATTACTCCTTTTACTATCAATAAGGTCCCAAAAGTATTCGCATTACTCATCGGTGGGGTTCTACCATAAGCCAATTATTCATGTGCATAAACGTGATTTCAGAGGAGCCAGCATTGTAAGGATGTAAAGCAACTGATATTCATTCTTTCACCCTCCTCTTCTTATGAGAACTGAAAAATTAGTATCGAACCCACCTTCTGATTGATAGACACACATAAAGGGAATTGACACCGTTTGTAATAGCAATGGTTTTAAATGTAAATTCAAATTTTCGAGGGCAATTGTTTCATCTGACGTCCTTATACCTGAATACCGTATAATGAAAATAAAACACTCATTATGGCAAAATCATTTCAAGTTACCTGCAAGGGCTCATAATTTTGGCGTGTAAGTTTTAAGATAACTTAGATTCTCCGAAACTTCTGCAGGTACATATAATAACTTATACTGAGCCATACACATCAAATTCCATGCCACATGAAAAGGTATAAAATCTCACTGACATAAGAACTGGAGCCGAGTTCTGTGCTCTTAAAATGCAATACTGCGAGAGCTTCCGGGGACTTCGCCCCTGGACCCCGAAGGGTCCCTATCGCGGGCCCCTGGACACCACGCGTAGGAACTCGCGCTTCGCGCTCGTAGTGAACCTTCGGTGCACATGAGATTTTCCATCTTGCCCCCCCCCCCCCTCAGAATTTCTGGATCCGCGCCTGCAGATGGTGATTGTTAATACACTTACGACTACAAAGCATGCTAATCCTTCACACCTTTGCTATACTACGATCAGCCCAAAAATATCCCAAAGATATCCCATTTTGCATCTAAGCAACCTTACATTAACAAAAATTTCTCAAAGGGGAGGGCTACACCCCCTCCCCTTAGACCCCTCCCCCAGGACGACACCTTTATATAGTGACAAAAGAACGATCCCCTCTGCTGTATACAAACGCAGGGTGAATAAAAAAGGTGCAATTTACACGTCGCAACAGCAGTTAGTAAAAACATCCAGCCAGTCGGAAAAATTAGAATTCACTAAATTATGGACATTTTCCAGTCACGTACGATTAGCTCCAAAAATATCCCAAAGATAGCACCGTTTTGCACCTAAGCAGCCTTAAATTCACAAAAATTTCTCAAAGGAAAGGGGGTGTCCCCTTAGACTCCTCCCCAGGACGACACATTTATGTAGTGACAAAGGAAGGATTCCCACTGCTGTATACAAAACGCAGAGCACATAACAACAGTGGTCAAATTTAAACGCCCTTCACTGCTCAGTTGGAAAAAACATCCAGCCCGGTTCGGAATTTGGGACCTTCACTACGCCCAAATATATCACCCTAGCAAGCAGGGCCCTGGTCGGGTCCATGATCTCCGACAATGAACGCCACGCTTGGCGAAGCGTTTGTTTCAGCTATTTTGGGACATGAAACCATGGAAAAATAACATTCTTGAAGTACATTCGAACTCGGTGGACTCCCGTGTAATTTCACCTGGCAGATCATCTATGATGGTCATGTTAACTTTTGAAATGAATAATTCTTTTTTTTTTTTTTTTTTTTTTTTTTTTTTATTAGAATAGGACGATCGTCAGTCATCAACCTAATGTGGGGGGAAGGGCCCTAATATGAAGAACGCCCCCTCTTCAAAACCAAGGTACTGGTTTGTTGCTAAGTCATGGTATGTCCCCCGTCCCCCCCCCCCACAGTTTGAAATACTGGATTGACGCCCCTGGTTTTGTCGGTGAGCTTTTCTCCATATGAAAAGCTGAACCCACCCTGCCTGGCCAGAGCGTGGTTTATTCAAATTTAAAACTCGCCTCGCTTTGCGTTTCGTTTTATTTTTTCATGTACGAAGTTTAACAACATCATGCTTGGATTGTTAGTATACGCAGACTGATCAGGAGATTGTGAAATATGAAGAATGTGGTAAATTAATTTTTTTTTTTTTTTTTGTCATCCTTCTGAAGGAGGTTAAACCAACTTGTGTTTGAATGAAGTGCTTGCAGATTATTTCTTGTTGCTCCAATTCCACATGTGACTTGAATCCAATTCTATAAACTTCTCTTCTAAGAGAAATGTGATGTTCAACTGAGCCCCCAGTCTTTAACTGAAAATGTTAATTCTTCCTTTCGCTACAAGCATTTTTCCATCTACATCTGAACGGGGGGCGATCGTTAAAAAAAACCACTTTTTGGAGAAGCCTCCTTAGATAAGAGAAATTATGGACAACTGCCCTTCCGGTCTCTTTACTTACCGTTCCTTTCAAAGGTTATGAAAATATAGCTACATGCGCGGATAATGGCCATCTGAATGGAAAATAACCTTCATGAAAAGATGCAATAAAAGGTAAAAAAGGTAACATAAAAAAAAAAAAAGGAAAGGGTGGAACTACAATGTTAATGAGCAAAGCACTTAAGACTGCTTGTATTAAAGGGCCATTCTGAATATCCTCATCAAGGCTATTGATTGAAAAATCGTATCATCCTTGGGGGGGGGTTAAAAAAAATGAGATCTTAACGGCAAGCCTTTGACACTACATCGATTATAATGTTCTCATCTAACGTCCTGAATAGCTCTCGAATTAATGGTACTGATGCTCTTCCGATTTGGTTTCGGTCGTATATGGTATCCAGATCACAATGTGGTCATCATACGGAATGAATTGGGTCAAATCCCCATGCCTCCTTTTGGTGTTCCTCAAGGACACTGGTTTCTTGGACCCCATCGTTGTTTATTTCTGGGGGGTGGGGGGGGGGGGGGGTGGGGGGGGGAATAGTATGGAGAGGAATTTCTTTTTTTTTTCTGCAAAAATGGTTTCCAAAGCTGACAAGTGAAACCTATTTTTCTAACTCCCGTCTTCATACAACGATAGTGTACTGACATGTAAAATTTTTATAATATCTGCATGGCTGTAAATTGTAAACCTGGTGATAAATTGTAATGACATTCTTGAAGTACTAAGATAGCTACTTTTATTTTTCTACTTTTTCCCTAGAACCATGTGTTCACCTTGGTCCAAAATCTGGTCATTTTGTTGCTGACATAGAGTGACTTGACTACACTCATCCTTTCCCTCACCAGTGCCGGATCCAAGGGGGGGGGGGGCAAAGGGGGCAATTGCCCCCCCTAGAATTTTCAGAGCAAGGGAAAAATTAAAATCAGCCCCAAAGATCCATACTTCTTGCGCATGCTTTACCCCCCCCCCCTAGAATTAGGTTCTGGATCATGCTTTGCCCCCCCCCCCTAGAATTAGGTTCTGGATCCGGCCCTGCTCACAACAGGACATGCAAAAATAAGTTCCTTTTCAGAGTAGTATACAAATATTGACACAAAAGAATTTGATGTTAATTGTAAAGGAAAGACATCTCAGTAAATTAAATAAATTTCAAAATTCTGTACATTATAATCTGAATAGCCTGCAAAGACGACAACTGGACCAACAAGATTCACTTTCTGTAATGTCTTTTTGTAATTTTTGTGCTTACTTTCAGCTAAAGGAAAAAATTAAGGGTACCACTAAGTGGTGAAGAAGCTAGGAAATTCGGTCAGAGGGGCACGAATGGCATGTTGGATCGCTTTGTGGAAGTTAAGTTCCCAGTGCCTTACCACGAGATAATTCATGGCTTTTCAGTCTGTACTTTTCGATTTCCCCACCTTATAAAAAAACCAATCCCCATTCCTCTTTTTAGAAATTGTGAAAGAAGGGTATTTCAGTATTTCTTTTTTCAATTCAGTGCATAAATTTCAAAATTCTATACATTACAATCTGAATAGGCTGCAAAGACAATAACTGGACCAACGAGATTCACATCCTGTTATATGTCATTTTGTAACTTTTGTGCTTGCTGTCAGCTAATGGGCCTACTAATAGTACCCATGGCCTGTACGGTCGCTTTCAGTGTGTACTTTTAAATTTCCCCCACCTTGTACAATACCCTTACCTATTACTCCTTTTAGAATTTGAGAAAGCAAATATTGTTTGATGTGAATTTCTGGCATCTGAATAGCAGAATAAGAATACATTATGCAACTGTTTGCATTAGCCAATAATTAAGATCATAAATATTTCAAAATTTTAAAGACGGAAGGTCTGCCTGGTCCTCTAGAGTACTTTTCTCCAAATGAAAGCAAACTAAAATATGATTCCCTTCAAATTAAACAAGAAAAGTAAAGATTATTCCTAATTAACAATGGTGTAACGCAGTGTCAGGTGACCACTGTGCATTTTCGGAAAAGGGGAGTCGGATTGACCTGCACATGTATCGTTGAAAGTAGTCATTTATAAGAGTCTAGTGCTCTAAAGCAATTTCCACGAGGACAACTTTGTTTTCATTTTACCAGAGGACATTTCTAATGTTTTGGAGAAAGTTTGTAGGTTCTGTTTTGGGATCTACATGGGCTGCTTTAATTGTTGTTATCTTGAACATTATTAGGGAGAGCACAGCGCTATTTTCGAAGCAACTGGCATCTTTGCGCCCTCCTCAACATCTTTCTAGGGGGATCATGATTACTTAGGTCTTTCGTATGACTGAAACCAATAAACCTTTCCTGACTCAGAAATGCCTAACCATGGTCTGAATTATAGTTGCGAAAGAAGGAATTATTTCCACTAGTGAAAACATTGTTTTCCCTTCTGGTAAAATGTTCTTGAAAATTACTCTGTTATCCTATACAGGTAGGCCCCCATACAACTCTTAGAAATTTCTCAACTCTTATATCAAGCATTGGGAAGTTCCGGATGTAACTCACCTATTTGCGTACGTAGATTACCGCAGCATAAATACACAGCACAACTGGGCCTTTCACAAACAAATAAAATGTAATTTAAAATTTTTTGGCAAACTTCAAGGGGTTGTTCTCTCTCCAGTTAGTGATGGCAATACAGGAACACTTCGATGTTTCGTTTGCTACCAAAAGGTTCCTGAGGAATGTTGTGTTATACCCCCCACTTCAAAAAGTGAGCACATGACTCCAAAATCCCCTACCCCAAATGGGCGTCCATGTAGAGACATGAAGTCAAAAGGCGGACTCATTTCTAGTGGGTCAACTTTTCAAGACACAAAGTTTACTCTGGTTACTAAACATTTTATAGTTAATTTCTTGCTCTACTGAAAGGATGTTTTTTAAAAGTAAACTCGTTTTCACTAACTAAAGAGGGCGCTGTTTATTGTTTAGGCAATTTACCACCATGTAGACACATTCTTCAGACAAAAATTGTTCGACGTCACTTGCAGGTAAAATTGTTCTGTGCCGTTGAGATATGCGAAGCTACAAAAAGGACTAACGATAAGCTTTCTTTTATACTTCTAATGCTATATCCATTACATGGATACATAAGGGGAAGTATATGAAACCTGGTCAGGTTCAGTAACCTTTAGAATCATATTGGGGACAACTGTTGCCCCTGATATACCATTGGGTGGCTAATCCGGGGAGGTCGCCTTAAGGCTTCAGAGAGGAAACGGAATACATCTGATACACCAACAGCTAAATTACCAGATAAGGCAGCAACTTTATTTAAATCTCCACCTGAAACAACACTCGCCCTGGCAATTAGCCATCACCGATGTCAACCTCATTCTGAATTAGACATGATCATTGGGACAGTACCACAAAGACGTGCATATAGAGCATTATGATCAAGTATCATAAAAACAAACAGCCCATAAACCATTGCTATGGTACACCGCTCACCAGTACTGAGCCTTGCTACTACTAAAATACCAAAACACTACGTAATATTTTCAGTAGAAATGTACCTGTGCTAGTGTGACCATTTCGGCATTTAAAGTCTCCCTGCAATCTCATCTAGATCCCAAAGAAAGTAACCTACGTGATGTAAGTATCAACACAAAAACCTTCCCTACCAAGGTAAACTGCATTTATTAACACTGAGAGTAACTTTGAGCTACTGAAAAAGCATGAAGAGTTGTAGACAGGAGATCATAATAAAGTAAAAAGAAACTGTCATGGGTTTGATACGGTAATTCCATGTCAGGCCCTTTGCTCGACTCTCAACATGTACCTTCTGAACACTGACTTACTTCAATTACTCTAAAAGTTAATTAAATGTGCTAACTCTCATCCAAAATCATCATTAAAAACCCCTAATCATCAATAAGTTCCCCTAATTTTAATTTCGTATCAAATATCTTGAAGAACCTCGCTTCTCTAGAGGTCACTCATTTCACACGTAGCCTAGAACGAGCGAGAAATGACTCCAAAATCATTTGATACCATTTAGTCCTTAGGCTGAGGGGGTCCCCGTGTGCATGAGAGGTCCCCTAAGTTTCTCTTCATATTATTGAAGTACACCATGTGGCACATCAAAAAAGTTTGGGTAGACTTTTGGTAACCCGGCAATAATCGAGAAAATGACGTCATAAGTCACGCCCATTGACGCTCTTTTGTAACCAAAATTTAGGGGTAGGGGAAACATAAATCACTGTATCTTTAGAAGTGTAAGTCACAGAACAACAAAATACCCCTTAAAATGTTTGTATTTAAGTACTCTATTCATTCAAACAATCATTTTGCAAATTAGTATGTTGATGAGGTCACCAAAGGTCAAAAGGTCACGAAAATCGGTTACAAGTGAAAATTTGACCGTTGCTCCAAAAATAACCTGTCAAATCATGATTCATTTATTTTGATATTTGTGATGCATGGAAATGTTAGAAAAGATGCTACTTATTGTTTTGATATGCATTTCAGGCCATTTAATGCCTAACAACATATCATAATATCAACTGAAAAATTCCATTAATCTAGAAATTGGGTATTGTGCACTCAAGCATATAGTATGCTGTGCATGCAGTGTAGTACCCACAAATACATTAGTTGAGCAATATTTGACAATGTTTTTGGGCTTTCCATACAGAAGAGAAGTTTCTTAATGGTCAGTTTGTTTTATTTACCCTTACTGGGCCTTTGGAAGGTAGCTGGACAGCTCATGAACTGTTCATCCCCCCCAAAAAAATCCCGCACCCACCCAACCCCACCCCAAATAAATTACGACAGTAAAAATGTACGTACGTCGGCCTGGCCAAGGCTGGCCCTAGGCACTTCGAGGGTCATACTGTATGAATAATATATATATTTCCAGGGTACGTTTCTGCATGCCCTGTGACGTCAAACGGTGCATGCACGCGGCACTCATACACCACATCAATATAGTACTATAGCCAAACCAATATCGATAGTTGATCGACCGCTCGCCGACATTCATCAATCAAATGTCACAGTATTGATGCATCATACAATGAAATGATCCAGCTGTGCATGTAGAAAATGTTCACTGAGCTAAATCTTTTTTAACAGTTGATCATAATGTCCACTAATGGTGATAAATTAGTCAACTTTTACCCACACAGAAACCACACTTATGTCTTGTGCACAGTAGGATCGTTTTGGGCAAGATTTAGGACCTAATTTTAAACACAATGGTGAACTTGTGAAAACTGAGAACATACCTCATACACAAAAATTGTTCATTATGTAGTTAGTGTATTGATATCTAATTTACCCTTTCCTTTTTCACGCATTTCCTCCACTAATTTTGCCTCAAAACAACCTTTTTCTTGATTCATATATATATATATATATATATATATATATATATATATATATATATATATATATATATATATATATATATCATATGTAATTTTAAGGCCTTTTGACCTGGGGAGTAGCCAGGAATTTGTCAAGGGGGCGAAGCCCATAGACAGTCTCAGCGCTCCGCGCCACCATGAGTTGGCGCGAAGCGGAAGGAAATTTTGACCCAAAATGCCTCCCAGGTCGCTGGGAATGGCACTTCCCAGGCCTATTTACCTCATATAAATAGGGAAAAAACTAGCAATATTGTTAAAATAAACATTAAAAAATACCAAACATATGCTCAAGGGGGGCTGCCGCCCCCTTCGCTACGCGCCTACTTTTGACAAATTAAAGACGCTGTGAGCAGTGGCGCCGGAAAATTTTTTGAAAATGATCCCCAAAGGCGTTTAAGCTATAGATTTCTGAAGGAGGTAGGTTGAGGTGTGTTTTCGACAGGGTGATGGATCTACAACCATTTTCTATCACAAATGGTTCTCAAACTATCAGAATTATCGCAAATCCTTCGCAAACTATCGAAAACTTTCGCGCGCTCTGCGCCCTTCAAACCTTCCCTAAATTTTGTCCTTATTATCAATAATTTCCAGTTGCAACTCCTGCAGAAGCACAGCAACAGAAGAAGTCGAAAACTGTTTATGAATTCTCAGGTGAAAGGCTGGCTTTTTGATTGGCAAATAGGTTTGTTGGGAAAATGAAAGTGTCTCGATGCAGAGCATGAATGCAGGTTTTGTCATGGTTATCTTATTTAATGAAAAATTTCGGCACGCTTCGCGCGCATTCGTCACGGTTTTCACTTCATCTCATGACCATTATTAAGGTTATAATACATGCAACTATTCTGATCGCAACACTTTTCCGAAAAACAGAAGTTCCAACCTCTGTTTAGGCTTCGCATCAATATGGGATCTTTGATCTTTCAATCTTATTTGTGGCATGATGGGGAAGGTTGAAAGTACTTATTTGCCCTTATACAGTTTTCAAAACTTTGTAGGGGCCTACGGGATCTTTCAGTCTAATTTGTAGCATGTGGAAGATTGAAAATACTTATTGGCCTTTATACATTTTAAAAAAAAATTACCGAGCGCTTCGCGCGCAGCCATTACTAGCATAGATGGTGATTGTTAATACACTTTAGACGAAAAACAGAATGTTTTTCGTCTAAAGTGTATTGACAATCACCATCTATGCTAGTAATGAACAATTTTTGTGTATGAGGTCTGTTCTCAGTTTTCACAAGTTCACCATTGTGTTTAAAATTAGGTCCTAAATCTTGCCCAAAACGATCCTGCTGTGCACAAGACATAAGTGTAGTTCCTGTGTGGGTAAAAGTTGACTAATTTATTACCATTAGTGGACATTATGATCAACTGTTAAAAAAGATTTAGCTCAGTGAACATTTTCTACATGCACAGCTGGATCGTTTCATTGTATGATGCATCAATACTGTGACATTTGATTGATGAATGTCGGCGAGCGGTCGATCAACTATCGATATTGGTTTGGCTATAGTACTATATTGATGTGGTGTATGAGTGCCGCGTGCATGCACCGTTTGACGTCACAGGGCATGCAGAAACGTACCCTGGAAATATATATATTATTCATACAGTATGACCCTCGAAGTGCCTAGGGCCAGCCTTGGCCAGGCCGACGTACGTACATTTTTACTGCCGTAATTTATTTGGGGTGGGGTTGGGTGGGTGCGGGATTTTTTTTTGGGGGGGGGGGATGAACAGTTCCGGCATGAGCTGTCCAGCTACCTTCCAAAGGCCCAGTAAGGGTAAATAAAACAAACTGACCATTAAGAAACTTCTCTTCTGTATGGAAAGCCCAAAAACATTGTCAAATATTGCTCAACTAATGTATTTGTGGGTACTACACTGCATGCACAGCATACTATATGCTTGAGTGCACAATACCCAATTTCTAGATTAATGGAATTTTTCAGTTGATATTATGATATGTTGTTAGGCATTAAATGGCCTGAAATGCATATCAAAACAATAAGTAGCATCTTTTCTAACATTTCCATGCATCACAAATATCAAAATAAATGAATCATGATTTGACAGGTTATTTTTGGAGCAACGGTCAAATTTTCACTTGTAACCGATTTTCGTGACCTTTTGACCTTTGGTGACCTCATCAACATACTAATTTGCAAAATGATTGTTTGAATGAATAGAGTACTTAAATACAAACATTTTAAGGGGTATTTTGTTGTTCTGTGACTTACACTTCTAAAGATACAGTGATTTATGTTTCCCCTACCCCTAAATTTTGGTTACAAAAGATCGTCAATGGGCGTGGCTTATGACGTCATTTTCTCGATTATTGCCGGGTTACCAAAAGTCTACCCAAACTTTTTTGATGTGCCACATGGTGTACTTCAATAATATGAAGAGAAACTTAGGGGACCTCTCATGCACACGGGGACCCCTTCAGCCTAAGGACTACTTGGATCTCTGTAGTTCCTATGCAACCGCACAACAAGTTACCTCTACAAGCATTTCATAATGATGTAGCGTTGTGGCTCATTAGCATACTGTTGTGCACTATGTTCCTTAAGCCGCACAGCGAAAGTTTCTGGTTTCATGCACTTCAAATTGTTGACCCTTTTCCAAAAGATCTCAGTGATCAAAAACAACTGCACTACTACTGTAAGATGTGGAGAAGAAAAGTCATGGTAGTTTTTACGAAAATTTGATTTGAGAAGAAAGTCATTTTCAACCATCCTACAGACGGTCGATCACGCCACTATCTCCATAGGTCGTTGTGAGGACTGTGTATATAGTGAGCTTTGGGCGAACGACTAAGTCCTTTACTGAGAACTAGATCTGGCCATTTTACATTCCCGCAGTTGGCCTGTGTCATTTGCTCAAGTTTCATTCGCAGTAGGTGTCGGATACGTACTCCTCTTGTCACGTAGATACCTTACGTATTAAGGGTGCAACCAATATAGGTGCAGGGGGATTTCACGTCTGCCACGTGGGGGGGGGGGCACACATTATTTGTGACTTCATTTGCGTGGAAACGGCTATGTTGATTGCAGGTATATAGTTAAGTACCAGCGCTTTCACTGTACGGTTCTTGCATTAATTCTCTTGTGTGCACTGCGTATAACTGGTCACAGAGTATACTGTACTAAGTACTACGAGTACTACAACTACTACATAAACGGCTTTTCAACGCTTAATTTATTGCTAAGCTAATACCGGCTCCACGCTCGAAATTGGGCCTTTGAAGGAAAGGTAAATCCAACATCAGGAAAAGATGTTCCTTCAGTGAACCATAGTGGCAGTAAAAAGACATGACAGAACTCCGCAATGAGCTACGGGGCTTACAAGTTTTGCTCAAATTTCTCCTCAATCAGGTCAGGTGTGTATTTCAACTAGACCCATACCTGTCAAGTTAGCTTGAGCTTAGGCCTATGGCTGTTCTTCACTGACGTCACAAATACATGTGACAACAACAGTGTCAGCCATTATGGACGTCAAAGTTATCGCCCGCAACATATACGCTGCGTACAAATGTATTGGTCAAAGGTTAAACTTAGTATACACTCTAAAACAGGTCTGGTCAAATTTGAACCCAATCTGATCAGAGGGGCACCGAACAGAAATCTGATCAATTATTTGACTAGATTTGATTCAGAAATGATCAGAATTGGTTCATTTTTAAACCGGATCTGGTCAAATTTTTGACCAGATTCATGTTCGGTGCCCCTCTGATCAGACCTTTTTTAGAGTGTACATTCCTTGTAAAAATATTTTCTTGATGATAGCCAAAGTTTGTTTTGTATAATTGTCAAGGAAAATCCCAGGGCCAACAGTTTTATTATCGATTTTCAACAAATGTACAACGTAGAGCTAGATTAAGGTGACTATATTTTGGGGTGTGAGGAAAATACACATCGTTAGCGTGCAATTGGCTACAGTAAATGTGTGTGATCACAGCAGTAATAGGAAATGAGTGATGCTCTTGACTTTCGATCTCTGTGATTGCAGATACCTGTAATTTGTTAGCCTATGACGTACGGGTACACCTCTATATTCCGACGTCTCTATATTCCGACAGAGAGCTGTCCCCGATGTAGGTTGCACTTGGGCGCTATGATATAGGCTATATCTCAACCATGTTGATCTAATACTAGGCCTAGAACACTAGCTAGCCGGCCATTCAGCTCGCGTCCGAAAGGTACACAGTAGGCTGCACAATCGACAAAATATTAATTTATACAACATTAGGCTATAATTAATATCTTGTGAAATTTCAAATTTCAAGGACATTTGTTCAAATCGGGGACATTTTCGGGGACACTTGTTCATCGGGCACAGAACACTGGATTCGGGGACTGTCCCCGAAAATCGGGGACGTCTGGTCACCTTAAGCTAGATGGGTTTCTGAAATTCTGCAGAAGAAATATTGAACTCGGCAGTCCACATGCTTAATTGCCTAGTGCTCACTTCATATCCGGTGATCACCTAAAGATATAGTTTTTCATTGTGATCGTTATGAAGTATTTGAGCCAAACACATGATGCCCACACGCAGGCCTACACCCAGTAGCGTAGCTAGGGGAGGGCAAGGGGGGGGGGGGGCAAGTTGCTCCGGGCGCCACCTCTAGGGGGCGCCAAATCGAGATCACTTAAAACAAGCGCAACAATGTTGCCGAAGCTCAGCTTTTCCTGTTGACCTAAAAGTCTACAGTCAATATTTTGGTTGGGTCTTTAACTCATGTTGTTCATACGTACGTTAGAAAACAAAGAAACAAATATAAACTGAATGCAATGAAATATGTATTGAACTCCCGAAGTCTCTGAAAGACTAAATCTGGTACACAAAGTTAAATTTATATACTGCACAGATGTTAGTATACTCAGGCGCGGATCCAAGGGGGGGGGGGGCTTCCTCGGGCTCAGTCCCCCCTTTTTCGCCACATCAACAATAACAAATACGCGAAAATTAGCATAATGTTAATCTAGGAGAATATTCAAGGGGGCTTTCAGCCCCCCCCCCCCTTTTCGAAATGTCTGGATCCGCGCCTGTTCTACAAATAATGAATGTTTACAAGTGCGCTGCTTTGTAGACCTCATTTGTTTTTCATAATTAGACCCAGATAGTAACTTCCGATGAAGAAATTTTACAAATGGTTAAAGGTCTTAAAAGGGATATTTTGCCCCAAAGATATTCCTTGAACTTGTCCAGGGACAAAAGTTCAAATACGTGTTGCCACTATGATTTGGAAAAACCAAAACTACTCAATTACTCAATATAAGGGGATAATTTTAGGACCGGTGAATGTGTCGCAACAGGCCGGAGGGTAACTACAGTTCGTAGAGAGCATGGGAAAATATGTACACTTATACTAAGTCTAAGGCTATTGAAATATCATCCCCCATGGCTTCCCCTTAACAACTTGGTGAGGCTTTCGGCAACGGAGAACAAGACTGGGCGGTTCTTGCAGTGTCGACGCCCATGTGACTGCACCAGGCTCGTAGCCTGACAAGGTACTGAATGGGGGCAAAATGGCTTCCAGGGCCTAACAAATTTTTAAGGGGCCAAATGTATACAAATGCCATTAAGCCAATGGCAACTTGAAAACTTGCTAGGGGGCGAACAAATTTCAAAGAGGGATTCGCCCCCTTGGCCCGCTTGACTGGAAGCCTGAGCTGCACAATTCCTGCAGGCACCGAGACTGACATATGGCACACGCCTTCAAAAAGCACGTTTTCCTTTTCAAACCGAAAATTGTTTTTGGAATGTTAGCACAACCGTCAAGCTTAAACCATATGAGGCATTGTATTTTCAATCAACGTGCTATGTTCTTTGTTTAAAAGAAAGGGGTGGGTTCCTCTTTCCTCTTACGACATTTCCAACACAACATTCACCTTAACTTGAAGTAGTGTACCCCGCGCCGGCATCCCAATTCACGCGGTGAGTCGCTTCTTTCCTTCATGTGACAATATAAACTAATTTCATTTGTTTACCTTTCATACTAAATAGTTTTTGTCCAGAAATGTTAAGAAAAATTTTTGTAAAGGAGATACAAGAAGATTTGAAAGATTAAGGTAATGTTTACAAATAACTTGAAACTTGAGGCGACTGGATATATTCTCTTTAAACTTTAAAGGTGATCGGTCGTCTTGAAATATTGTTTGTGACGTCAGCCTTTTCTTGACATGTTCTGTAGTCGTAACTGTTGAACGGATACACCATACAAGTAGCTATGATGACATCGGTATACCTAGTAGGTATGCAGCTACATGCCGTCTCGTCTTGCTTACCGATTAGCTATACCACGCTTGTACGGTGTATCTGTTGAACAGTGACGCCTCAGAAACATGTCAAGAAAAGGCTGACGTCACAAACAATATTTCAAGACGACCGATCACCTTTAAGGCAAACTCCTAAAACGTACATTCAGACATCAGGCTAAGTTGAATACTTGTTTCTGCCTCAACACAAAAATGTTTAGGCCTGTCTTATACCACTGTTTCGCACAAGGCCACATATTCGCAAGAACTTGCACAACTTTCAAACGTCCGGTATTTCTTTTCGAGTAGGCCTAACCATCCAACCAATTTAGCTAGTCTATTATTCAAACGCCTGAATGAGATCAGCGCCACATGTTCACGTAATGCCTCCATAGTAGGCTGTACGGTATATTCCTGATTCATGTCATATCCCTGGTTTGGAAAGCAAAGAGCTGAGCAAACATAGTCTGACCAGGGAGTTGCTATTTGTCAAATAGCAACTCCCTGGTCTGACATAGTGGGGTAGCCCACGTACGGTATTCAAAAATCGATACACTGCACTTTGCGTAAACACTTCCACACGATTAAGCACGAGACGTCCTGTACATTTATGTATGTTCAGTACGCTTTTGTACCTCGTTTCGTTGTACAGTCTCTCAAATGATAACAACTGGGATTCTCGATGTAGGCTTATTCCCGAACATGAGGACTTCGCCAGAATTTGTTTCAAAAAGTGCTGTTTTCATGCCTTTAATGATTACAGAAACGAAAAAAAAAAATTAACTTTTGTTCAGCACAAATTGAACTATCTATAATATGAAACATATTATCAAGATTAGTGCAAAACTGAAGGACAAGTAGGGAATTTTACGTTTTCAAACAAAGCCCCCTCCCGAGGTCAAATAGCGGTCAAATTAATCGAAAAGAGTCGCAGCATACAGATATCACTTTCGCTAAAATCTCTACTAAATTTCAGGCAAATCTAATGAAAAACAGCGAAATGTCAGGCACTTAAACGCAAAAATTATGGTGAATGACGTTTGCCGTGCACGACAGCAATAGCTCAGCTGAAAGCTTTCAGCTGAACTAAAAATGGTGGAACTACCATTTGCCATGAGCATGATATTGATATAGCAATTCATCTTTAAATAAAATAATATTTACGATATTGCTAGTGTTTCCCCTTTTTATATGCGGTAAATAGGCCTTGGAAGTGCCATTTCCAGCGATCTGGGAGGCATTTTGGGCCAAAATTTCCTTGCACTCCACGCCAACTCATGGTGGCGCAGAGCACTGACAGTCTGTCTATGGGCTTCGCCCCCCCCCCTCTGACAAATTCCTGGCTACGCCTTTGTCAACACTGTGTGAAGTAGCATCTAAACTCTTTTCTGGGAGTGAAATATTTCCCATAAAAAGAGTTTGGCCCCCCTAAAAAAATTTTGCCCCCTGAATTTTTTTTTGCGGACGCCATGGACATTTGTTCCATTTAAGATCTTGAGTTGTGTGAGTGAGTTGTGTGGGGGTAGGGCGCCAATTTCGTTTCTTGCCCCGGGTGCCACAAACCCTAGCTACGCCACTGCCTACACCTACACGTAAGAACAATCGATCGTTAACAGAAAATATTCTTGAAAAATAGTAACAAAACACTTCAAACTTTGGCTGATACTGTGTGTACACAGTGTAGGTCTTGCGCGTGCACTAAGTCTGACGTCCAAAATGGCGGTACAGGTAAAATCGAGCCCATTATGACGTCACGTGAAGAACCTCTATAGACCTAATGCATATGATGTCACAAAGGAGAAAGTGCTCCCTCATTTGGAGGAAAATGGAGAAAAAGCGCTTATCATTGCAAGTTACACCAATAAATGCAGACAATTGATTTTTCAACCAATCGTTTACGCGCGTAAGTCTACTACACGTGCGGCGAAATCCACGCCTTTCGTGCACGTGTGCTTCATTGTTTTCACCCAAAATGACGTCAGTGTGATGTCAATGCATTAGGTCTATAGAGAGGTTTCACGCTTGCAAAAGTCAAATAACGCAACCACGTTCTGGAGGAGAAACGAATACGCGGACGCTAGGTCATGTAATAAAGCTATGTGGTTCGTGGCGCGGTGTCCTCCAGAGCAACCACAGAGTTCCCTGAATTTGACCTTTTAACCTTTGGTGCAAGCTCCCTGTAATTACACTGCAAATACCGCGCGTAGCCGATATTCATACGGTGACAACTTGCACGCGCACGGACTCGATGAAATTGGATTCGCCCATATAACTATAACGGATGGTGCCAAAAGTACCTTGTCATGCTTGAACCATGTTATAGAAGTGCTTAGAGGTTATGAGCTGTTGAGTGTTGGTCAAGGGTAGCCTACATTAGTCTTCATCTGAGCAGGTCTTTTTATGGCTTTTTACTTTGGGAATTTAGAACCCTAGGAGAAAAATGAATTTTCAATGTGAAGTAAAGACATTGGTCAATGTCAAGGAGAAAATACTTTTGTACTTTCCCATAGCCTATTAGTTTACAGCAAAAATAAAAATATGTTTGCTTTATGTGACCTTTGACCTATGACCTTCGACTTGTCACTAAGATTGTCTACGAGGCACAAGTTCTTATAACTGACCACCTACATACCAAATTTGGGGCCAGTAGTAGTTTTTTCAGCTTTGGATAAGTAAGGAACACGCTTTTGACATTGAAAATGTCATTTGACTTTCTGAACATGTACATTTGACCTCAGGAGTTCAAATGTGGAGTTGTGCGAAGAAGGTTTCTATCAGAAAACTATGCCAAGAAGTCGGGACCATTATTGTTCCGTTCAGTTTTTATAGGCAAATTCGAAGACTGCTTACCTTGACCTATCTTAACCATTGACCTTTGACCTTTGACCATCAAAATGAGGGTATGTGAGGCAAAAAGGTCCAAGGACTATGCATCCACCCATCAAGTCTGGGCTCAACCTTGTTCTTAGTTTAGGAGGAGTTCGCGACACGCTTTTGACAATCCACCCACTAAGTTTGGACTCAGTCTTGTTCTTAGTTTAGAAGTTTGCGACACTTTTGACTTCATTAATGGTCAAAAATATGTCGCAAACTCCTCCTGAGCTAAAATCGAGGTTGAGTCCAAACTTGGTGGTTGGATGCATACTCCTTGGAATTTTAACGTCGTAAATGTCATTTTTTACCTTCTGGTAGCACGCCCCCTTTAATAATATATAGTAATGAGCTCATTTGTTCTTCACACATAAACCCTATAGGAGACATTTGGGGCAACTTTTATATGTTACCAAATGAGATGGGGTTTTTTGTAACTCTGATATAAAAGTATTCTAGATAAAGTATTAGTGGTGTGAGAAGGGGATCAATTGGGGCAATTCTGGGGGAAATTAGGGACCGAGAAACTGGCATCCCTATATCAAGCTTTGAGTGAGTAATAAGGCTTGTGTGAAGGTGAACAGGAGTTTGAGCTGTTCTAGCTAAAAACTTCATGGTCATGGTATAGTTAATTGAAAGTGCCAGGAATGGCCATCTTGTCTTGTAAGGGGTAGCTTGTATCTTGCGAAAACTTTGACAAAGTTTGAGAGGCCACTTTACTGTTGGAAACTTGTTTGTAGTCAAATGACGATTTATTAGGGGTGTGCTACCTTCTGAACGTGTGACATTTGATCTCAGGAGGTCAAATGTATAGTTCTTCACAAAAGGCTGTCAGAAAGCTATGCTAAGATATCAGGACTATTTACTGCTTCGTTCAGTTTTTATAGCCAAATTTGAAAACTGCTTATCTTTTCTTATCTTGACCTGAGACTGCTGACATTTGACCTGTCATGTTGAAGGTATGTGAGGCACAAACTCCTAGGATTATGCATCCACACACCAAGTTTGGTCTTCACCTTGTTTTTAGTTTAGGAAGAGATCGCATCTCAAACTTTTGCACCGATTTGCAGTGGATATACTGTATGACCTCTTGACCTTGTGACCATTGACCCTTATTCTAATTGGTAGTGGTTGAAATTTGTTTTTTTTTTTTTTTGAAGTACATCAAACATGTTTGTGAAGGTAAAATATTGCTGCTTCATTTTCAAAAACAGATAATTCGACCCGAATTTAGTGACGTTTGACCTCTGACCTTGGCAATGCGAAAATCATGAGTTTCACGAAAGGACACCTACCCACCAAGTTTCAAGTCTATTTTGTAGTCAGTTAAGGAGCTGTTGTTAGATGAAGCAATCGAACACACATAAGTCTTTTTGGCAACAGTACCAAAAGGCCAAAATTAAGCATATTTGGTAACGTGACCTCAAAACACTATATTACTATATTACTGTATATTACTATATTACTATATATTCCCGTGGTTACTATTGCCAGTAGAGCTAAACGTGCACTTTCAAACGAAGCACAACCCTTCCCCCCATACAGTGGGTGGGGATGATACATACTGTATGTGGGGAAGAGGTAATAGTCAATAATCCAAATGAAGAATACAAAGAACGCAATGTCCACATTGCTCCCATATAGAGCATATTTAACTTAAAAAAATGACAAAATGGTCGAAGACGATTCACAACTGTGCACTGTCCGAAGAATGCTTAAATATAGTGTTAAATAATACTGGACAATTATGGTACAACCATCCTTTATGAGACATCCCAAGAAAGCTGCAACATAAACGGTTTGGCGACATAATAGGGCTTGCCTATCAGCACACCTTCAACAGCCCCCTGCAAAACGAAGACGTGTCCCTAGCTGGTAGAGCTCATTGCCTTGAATCTTCCGCAACCCTTCTCCCGGAAGTCCAACTAAGCCAGGTTGTCTATGGCATAAAAATCTTTACCCGCCAAAGTCCATTTCGCCTCCTTCATCACCCTCACTTTATATTGCTAGAATGAAATCTTTACCAATATATGTCTATAACGCCCGCATCTGCGCTTTCAGTCTAGTTGTTCGGGAGACCCATGTCAGTGAGAATATCTGCTACAGTTTTAAGACATTCTGCATCTCTTTCTTGCTTAATCCCCATAGCAAAAGTTGCTTCGTCTGGAGATACGCTGTTGCTTATTAATTTTCTTTTCGAAGTCTTCATAATGTTTGTCTAAATTATTATCTTTTTCAGTTAAGCACTCATTGTCCTTACGAAGGGAAGACATTTTCTTGCTGTGCTCCGCTATTGCTTTGGCAAATTACTTTCCGATTTTGCTAAGTTCCACACTAATATTTTTATGACGATATTTAGGCTGTGCGGCCTAGTACTGAGTGATACGTCATCATCCGAGGCTCCCTTAACAGTCACAACAAAGTTCCATAAGCTAACATTAGGCCTCAGCTGGCTGAGAAGTGTACACCTTTCTTTTTCTTTATTTTTTCTCCCACACGGTTTTCCTCTTCCCCTTCTTTCTATTGTTGCAATTATAGGGCAATAAAGAATCACCAGATAAAGAAAAAAATCTCAAAGAAGGAGGAAAATACTCTTCAAGCCGATATCGATTCCGATATTGCTACCGACACCGATAATAGTAATAGTAGTGATAACAGTGATCACCATCGCCTTCGTCACCGTCACCGTCACCGTCACCGTCATCGTCATCGTCATCATCCTCGTAAAGTGTTAGTTTGAGATAAGTTTTCACTACAAACACCCGCTGGAAGAATGTGTTGTCTTTATGAAACGGAATTCCTGTGGTGAGATAATCTTGGTTGAACAAATATAAGTGCTGGAGGTATAACGATGAACCAGGAAATACACTTAATATCATTCTTATATTAATACGGACGTGACATGCATTGGGATTGCACTCTGTCACAAGGAATTCACTGTGTCATATGGCTTGTGTTATGTTCTTTGTCAAAGAGAAATGGAGGCAAAGGGGTAGCAATTCGATATTGTCCACCTTCTAAGATGATCTTTGCCGAAAGGTCTTTGATGTATTCTTTTGAACATGGAAGAACTTAAAAAAATGAAATCAATCATTTTGTTTTCGTTTCTAATTTTACGGCAAACGCAACTATGCCATCCACTGCTAGTAGTTGATATGGAAGTAAGTGCAACGTTTGTGGCCAAGACAGGAATAAGAGCTTACACAGTGAAGAAAAATTGGAACGAAGATGTACTCATCACATGTTCATCACAAGTTTCTGTTCGTGCAACTGTTTCGCTTTTGAATAAATATGGCGAAATCATTAAAACTGGTGCTACTTCTGAAAATGGTGCAACTGTCGCTATGTTGAGGGTAAACAATCCTGATGAAAGGTATCGATGTGTCCTTAACATTTCCAAAACGGTTTCCAGTGACTCTTATTCTGAATTTTTTGTTTCGAGTGAAGTGGAAATAACAACATTATATTCGAATATATTCTGCAGTTCAAGTATAGGAAATGAAGGATATGTCGGGGAAAGTGTTACATTAACTTGTAAGGTCGGTTACTATTATGATTACTGCTATTTCTGGGAAGATACCAATAAGAAAGTTCTTGAAACGGTTATTACTGAGAACTTTCCAGAACATTCATGTACATGTCCCGACTATTCACATTGGCAAACATGCCCTTTATCTATTTCAGTTTCACGGTCAATATATCTAAATGTATCTGTCATAGTCAATGGCACCAAGTCAAACACTGATTTTGTGATGGAGTTTTTGTGTACCAGTACACCTCCTCGTCTGATTTACTGGAAAGTGTTTGGTACTTATGGTAATCTCCTCGACTTCGATAACATCGACCAACAAGTAAATGTTAATACCACAGTAAACATAACACAATCACCTGGCGAGACATTGTTACGCATTTCAGAGACAGTCCCCGGTGGTAATGGTATTCATACGGTAATGTGTTCCACGTACGATACAGAGAAACGTGTTGTTGCTTTTCTTCAACTCACAACTCCATCGGAAAGTAGCTCCGATTGCGCAAGTAGTGATATCAAAGTAACTACTTTCGATAATCCTACCACTACTTCTACTACAACCACTGCTACTACTACTACTATACATGAGAGTAGCACATTCGTAGTGAGTAAAACCGAAATAGCAGAACATTATGACGACTTTGAGGTGCAGGCTTCTACAGAGAAAGGATACAAAATGAAAACAGATACCAGAAGTTATTATTTATTAATCGGATTTGTATCTCTGCCTTATGTAGTTATTATCTTTATACTGGTTGGTATTATGTGTTTTATGCACCACAGACACAAGAAGATAATGGAAGTAAGTGTTGCAGTTCTCACTCAAAACACCTTGCCTGAGGCTGTCTTGCATGATAATCCCGCTTATTTGTCGTTTTCAGAAATAAATGGCTGTAGTCCTGACAACGAGAATGACGAAAAGACTTATGCCAACCTGTGAAGTACAATGCAAAGTGAAGTTCCATTATGGCGCGAGGGACTTACATATGTTATATGATGAAACTGAGACCACCTTTCATAAAAGATTATATGTCCGGTTTTTCTGTCCAATATTTATGGAAAACTTTAATGGAAAAGTAGGTGGGACGATTTGTGATCTCAGGCGCTCTCTCTCTCTCTCTCCACCCTTTAAAGTTTTTGAAAGTGACTCCCAGAGCTTGCAGGGGTCGTCTAGTCGCAATTAGTTTGCATTGCTAATGTACCTGATCAAGTGAATGACTTGAGTGAAGATAGAAGTAAGTGTATTTGTGGATCGTTTAGATTTTCTTTTCGATAAAGACCTCCCTGGTTCTGAAATTCGTCACCAAAGCATTTTTACGAATGAAGTAATGTATGGTGTTTAGCTGCGTATGCAGTGGACCAATTGACACTGTTCTAAAGTTTGTTTATAAACCAATGTACGATCATGGGATGTTTTTCTCATTACCACAGTTTCAGTGTCAAAGCACTACTACGTCGTTGGCCTTAAGCAAATTAAAGGTCCAGCAATTTTCGATCTATTAAATGACTCTTGAACCTTGACCGGACGCCCGCCATCCATACTGTTTCCAACCATTACATTATGCGTCAAAGATAATATCAGTTTGTGAAAATGACATGTGTTTTACCATATTCGCAAATTTGCTCTTGATTTTCTAGGAACAGACAAAGATACTCGCGAGATGAGATGAAGCTTAGAGTAAGTATATAAAGATCTAAACGTACGAGGCACCTTTTTCGAATCGATGGCAATGGGGGAGCTGCAGTAAGTTTGTCCGAAAATAGCATATATTTGGAACAGAATAGCAAATTGTCTGCCCGATTGGGGATGGGGAGGGGTTACCCACCTGATTTTTTCTTCGTTCTTTACCCCTTATTCATCAGTGGAGTCTAAAAACATCCCGGTTAACTTATAACCAGTCTCGCGGTTACCAATTATCCAATCATTTCAAAGTAAGTTCGTTATAACCAACTAATCCTAGTCGAAAATAACCCTTTCATGTTAAAAGTTACGCATAGGGAATGTCCTGATCAAAATCCAAATTTTCCTGCATAAATTTAAACAGGATATGGTTTAATAACTAAGAGATGACCACAATCTCTTTGAAATGAAAAGAGTGTGTATATTTTGTAATAATTATGAGGGAATGAAACGGGTAAAGCCCGAGTTCCACTACACCGGAAACTCCATTTTCGATAGCCCCATCCCTCTTTTGTCTACTATTTACCCTACTGGTACCTAAAGAAACCGACTTAAGATTAGTATTTGACCTATTTCTCAAAACTGGTTGGGTAAAAGTGCAGTTTTTGTTGTTTGCTTAGCCCACATCTATATTACATGTGAGGGGAGTTTAATTTTAATGGCTTAAATGTTGTGAATACTCAGTTTCGTCGATTCATCTGGAGTTTTCCACACTCTCCTCAGCTGCAGTTGGGGAACTGCGCACTCCATTCGAATCGCCGTCGATGGGTCGTTCGACCTTTACGTACAAGAAAAATGCAAACCATGTTATTACCACCATAATCCGGTCCTTGAAACCTTTCAGTCATGTTCGGCAGCCGATCTCTGATTGAAAAATGCACAGAAATATGGATCCTACCCTAAACTTTATTCATTCAGTCAGGGTGGCGTGGGCATGTATGTGGATGTGTGTATGGGAGCGTGTATGTTTGTGACGCTTAGCTTGTATACACGATATCTCAAGACAGAAATGGTGGGTACTTTCCATACCTGGCGTATGGCTTTATCATATTGAAAGAAAGACTGCTATTGTTTCGGTGAAGGTCAAAGATCATGTGAGCACACCAGAGGTCGAAAACCGAAAACCTTGTAAACCCTTTATCTCGTGGAAAGAAGCACGGATATTTTTCATAATTAGCATGTGGATGTGTTATATGTGAAATGAACCCTGTTGTTTTTGGTAGAGGTCAAAGGTTATCTGCGGTCAGCAGTGGTGAGAAGTGGCCTAAGAAATTGCTTGTAAATACGGTATCTCAAGATGGGAATGGTGGGTACTCTTCATACACTTGTTATATAGGTTTGTCATTGAGAGGGAGAACCTCATTGTTTTCAAGGAGATCAGAGGGTTATCACAGGTCACTACAGGTCAAAAAGTGAAAACCGTGTTAATGTGATATTTCAAGGTTGGAAGCATAGATAATTTTCACAAATGGCTTGTGAATGCTTTATTATCAGTGGATGAACCCCATTGTTTTCGGTAGGGGTCAAAGGGTATCTGAGGCCACTGGAGGCTAAGTGCTGAAAAACTTGTAAATTGCTTACAAACATGATATCACACGAGGAGTGACATTGGTGGAGCTTATACTTAGCATGAGGATGCCCCATGTTGAGTAAAACAACACTATTGTTTTGGGTGGAGGTCAGAGGACATTTAGTTCAACAGAGGTCAACCTAGATGGATCCTATAGTTGGCTTTGCTCCTACCCGTCTGGGTATCTTATTAAAATCAGTTACACAGCTGATGAAGTTGATTGCACTCCTGGTCTGAGGCACCCATTTACAGACCAGTTTACAAATAACTTTGCTTGTTTTTGTTAAACTTGCTAAAGACAAGTCTTGAGTACACTCTGTAGAAGCCATCTGAGTCAGTTCTTGTTCTCACTATTTAAAGGTTCTCTGATTGGTTTTTGTTTATTCTTACATCAAATCAAAAAATCTAAAATTTTGTTCAGTCTGTTAATGTTGGTGACACTAATGTCCCGACATCTCCATATGCACTTCACATGGAATGTCATATTAATACCATCTGTAAAACGTCCCACTTTCTTTTAAAGAATATCAGGGCTATTCGTAATGTGCTTAACCTAACCGAAATTGAAAAAATCGTGTATGCCTTTATTACCTCTCGGTTGGACTTAAATAATTCTTTATTCTACAGCATTTCTCAGACTATATTAGCCCCCCGGCAACAAGTGCAGAATATGGCGGTCAGGTTAATTACCGGTGCCCTTAAATACCATCATGTAACTTCTATATTACAAGATCTGCACTGGCTACCTATTTCTTATAGTGAAAAATAAAAGGTTGTATAGGTTTTTGTTGCTTTAAATGAATTATATGATGATGATGATGATGATGATGATGATGATGATGATGATGATGATGATGATGATGATGATGATGATGATGATGATGATGATGATGATGATGATGATGATGATGATGATGATGATGATGATGATGATGATGATGATGATGATGATGATGATTTATCATCATCATCGTCGTCGTCGTCATCATCATCATCACTGTCATCACCATCATCACCACCACCACCGCCACCATCATCAGTATTATTATCCCGCTCACCTTCTTTGACCTAACACTGTACCTCGCCGACGCACCTCACAGACTTAATTTATAGCATTAACAAAGAAAATTTCTCGATCCTTGCATATAGGCCTATGCCTTTTCTTTTCTAGTCGATGAAAAAGCAACAAGACATATTTGAAAGAAAAAAACTTATTCGCTTTTGTTTCCTAGACGTATGCTTACCGCCCAAGGCCCAAGCTCGAATCGATTTCAGGGCTCAAACCGTCATTTTTCATAGCGATACTAAAAATGTCAGCCAATGACCTTTCATAATAGTCTGCAGGTGGAGTACATTTTTCACTTTGTTTCTTCGGGTAAGCTGATGAGTTAATCTAGCTCAATTTTCGGGTCCTACTTATTTGCGTCTGGCGGGACCATCCCATCACTGAAAATGTCTGTCAAGGGTCATCCATGTCAAATGGGTTCATGTTGGGTATTTATCAGTGAGTTTTATCGGGTTAGCTCATGAGCTAATCTTGCCCAAATTTGGGCCCTGTCTTTATGGCTCTCCTGACTACATCCGCCAAAAGGCGCATGTCAAACACACATTCTTTACAGGGACGATGGCTTTGATCATTGGTATATACATGAAAGTTGGTTAGCTCTCCTGCGTGGCTCCCTCTCTATATCAAATCAATCGGTGAAAGACACATGGCTGATAATCTGAATTTTACCCTCAATAAATTCAGTTTATCGAAAACTTTGTTTTTCACTCAATTAACAGTTTGTCAAAAACTTTGATAAACAAAGTTTAGCCGAAAACTGTTATTCACTAGATAAACTCTCTAATCGAAAAAGTCTGTTTTGTTACTCGATGAACGGAGTTCATCGAAAAACTTTGTTTTCACTCTAGATAGATTCAACGAGACAGCGGCTGTTCCAGAATTTTGAAACAGCGCCGATGGCCAAGTTTTCCAGCATTATGAGTAAAAAAAGACTTCATGCAGCTTTTGATTCCTTGCCGAAGGCAAAAGGAATCGATGCAATGACGATGACGTGCGTGTGTGCATGTATGTGTCTGAGTACGTGTGTGGGGGGTTGGCGACGGACGTCTGGCTTGTAAACACGATATCTCAAGATAGGAATGATGGACACTTTTCATACTTGTTAAATGGGTATACCATATTAAGAAAAAGAAGCCTATTGTTTTTGGTGGAGGTCAGAGGTCATGTCAGGTCACTAGAGGTCAAAAGCTTGTGGACACTATATCTCAGGTAGGAAGCATGGACACTTTTCATACTTAACATGCAGATAGGTTATAGTCTGAAAATGGACGTTATTGTTTGTGGTAAAGGTCAAAGGTTATCTGAGGTCACTGAAGGTAAAACTTCAAAAACCTTGAAAATTGCTTGAAAGCACAATATCTCAAGATAGGAATAATGGATACTTTCTATTCTTGATATATGGATTTTTTCATATTGAGAGGGAGAAGTCTTTTGTTTTTGGTAATGTCGGGTCACCAGAGGTAAAAAAACCAAAAACTTTGTAAACACGTATCTCATGGTAGGAAGCATGGATATTTTTCATACCTGGCATGTGGATGCGTCATATTCAGAAATAATCTCTATTGTTTTTAGAAGAGTTCAAAGTTCATGTGGGGTCACCAGAGGACAAAAACTGAAACCTTGTAAACATGATATCTCAACTTAGGAATGGTTGATCTACTTTTTATACTTAATATATAAATTTATCACAAAAAAGAGGAAGAATACTGTAGTTTTTTGTGGAGTTAGGAGGTCGTGTGAGGTCACCAGGGGTATGAAGCTGAATTCTGGAAAACACAATATCCAAAGGTAGGAAGCCTGTATACTTTTCATACTTGGCTTGAGATGCATTATAGTCCGAAGATGAAGGCTATTGTTTTTGATCAAGGTCAAAGGTAATATGAGGTCACCGGAGGTGAAACAGCAAAAACCTTGGAAATTTGCAGTAAATGCAAAAGCTCAAGATGCAAAAGATAAATACCTGTCATTTTTGGGGGGCAAGGAATCACTCAGCCTTTGGGCATTCTGGTTGCGTAATAAAAGCTGCCGCATAATAAGGTCCATGATATGTCATTGTAATGTTAAACCTTTTTAAATGAGTAGTATGGGAAGTCATTCCAGTGTAGCAATGTGTAGCCCACACTAACAGCCCGTCACATAATTAGTTTTGTTAAGGTTATTTTGCTACAGTACGTGGTACATTAAAAGACTGTCACATGTCACGGACTAGGAGAGAGAGAGCAAGGTGAGAGACGTGTTTGAGAGGAGCGACGGGGTGTTAATTTGGAGTGGGAATAACTTTAAACTTCTTTCCACTCCACTTAATGCCAATGTGTTAATTTTACACATTATCACTCCAGGTCATAGTGTACATTTGGCACCAGATATAAATGTCGAGCGGCTAGTAACTATCAAGGATAACACGCGTTGTGTCATATCTAATTGCCCGCCAGACAAAGTGGTTCACCGTGCCCTTTCAAAGTCTTTAGCAGAATGCTGTATGCGACAATTACACGAAAGCAACCGCCATGGATTGATCATGAATTTGGTCGACCATTACCAGTTCGGAAGATTCTTCCGTTTGGGAGAAAAAACCAATTCTCCCTCTGGAGGAAAATTATGCAACATATCACATAGGCTTGTAACATATCACATAGGCTTGATGGCCTAAAGTAGACAGGTTTAGAAGAAAATCACTCAATTACTTAAGCGGAACGCACATGGACGACAGAAAATGCGAAACGCGAAACAGAAAACACGTTTCGTGTTTTCTCACGCTGACGTCCGTTAGCGTTGAATGAAAACAAAAAATAGCCAAACACTTGTTTAGGTAAACAATCATTTCGCGAAACAAGCGGTGCTTGTTTCGCGAAACGCTGTCTTCTGTTTTTGTCCAACGCACACGGACGTCAGAAAATAAGAAACGTGTTTTCTGTTTCGTGTTTCGCGTTTTCGGTCGTCCGTTTTCGTTCGGCTCTACTTTCTCGTAACCGATGAGGCAAACTACCTCGTAGGACGTAGCTTTTCCTTAAGCGGAAATGCCTGGGAAAATGAGGGAATGTACCCCACCACTTTTTGACACTTTTTGTGTACGCAAACATCCCCTTCCCTAAGATTTTCACAAATATTACAAAATAATATGTTCGGTATTTTTATGTTTGGTTATAAAATTGATAACTTTTGAAGAGTGTGAAATAAAGTAAACCACTAATTAATTTAAATTATTTCAAAAATGATATTTTCGCGGCGCACTTCGCTCGCATCTTTCGTGCATTGTTTTCTTATTATTACATGTCAGCTTGAGCGAGATAATTTTCCCAACTCCTAATGCAACTCCTTTAACGACCTATCCTCTCGAATTACAAGCGGTAGCGGGACAGCCAGTGGCGTCTTTTACTGGAAGGAAAACGAATGCAAGAACTAATGAATATAGAGCGCATTTTAATGCAATACTTTGGATAAAGTAAAACATTCTGAACTGTCTTTTAAAATTTACACTTCGGTGTGCTTTGGGTACATACATCCTAGATAGCGACGCCAATTCTTTTTAAACAGCTAGAGCTGTATATTGTTTTCAAGCAATTCTATATCACATCTACCTCTCCCACTTAAATGCCTTGCACCATCAACTTACCGGCCTGCAATTACCAAAAAGAGTAGACAAGTTCCAATTTCAAGGTCTGATTAGAGCGAACTCAATACCATTTTCAGATACTGAAATGACTCATGGCTCCTCTGAGTGTCACGTATTCCAACCTGGTCGGTAAAGAAGTCATCGGAAAACAAAACCGTTTTCCCCTGACACGTAACTGTATATATATATATACCACTCTCATATGCCTTTTAAAATGTCACAATTCTGGAAATTCCCTTAGAGCTTCCAAAGGCTTCGACTGACCACTGGTCCCCTACCACGCGGGTCCTTGGAACCCCCACCGCAGGGGGAGGTTTCGCCCTCCTAGGCCAAGTTCGGCGCTGTTGGCCTCTTCCATCCCCCAGGTTTCAGAATAAACATCCGCAAAGGGTTATAACAATACACGTACCGAATATACATTCCATTCTATTACAATAGTCATGGTCACCCTGCTGCGAGAGGACTTGCCTAATTTGGTCTTTTTCCTTCCCCTCTAAACGTCAGTGAAATTGTGGTTACAGTAGGCAAAATGACTCCGCTCATGGCCATTTTTCTCCCCTTCGGAGGAAAACTAAATTTACCTTTAAACGAGCATCTCCCGAGCTAATTACAGACTATTGCCTAGGCAAAGTCAGGCAAAGGTTATTCATAATCATTACGAATTCACAGTACAAGGAGCACGCGACATTTTTTTTTTTTTTTTTTGGTCACGTTGAAGAATATTGAAGATATGCAGGCCGAAAACCGATCCGGGCTCGGATACAAAAATACTAACGGCCTGACGGGTTGTCGGAAGGAGCGGGAGGGTAAGCTTCCTACCAACCTCCTGTAGCGTATTTGGATAAGAACTACCAAAATAGGGCAAAGGCTCTTGCCTCTCCGTGAATACAATGTCGATTCGAATCGAAGTTATGAACCACGTGGATACACAACCATTAACTGAATCACGGTCCTAACTAGGATTTGTTCATGGATATTCAGGATGGAATCATACACCCGGAGGTGAATAATTTTTTTGGTAATGGGATGGTGTGGTTACCGTACGTCCCTATATGAAACCAAACAATTTATTAAAAGTTACGAAACTGTCGCGCGAAGTGCGCTGAATAATTGGGAAGAACATTGAGATAGCTGCCTTCTTTGACTACTTTGAGGTGGCTGACCGCTATTGAAATTCACTCACTTAAAATTCACTTTACATCTTACAAAACTGGAAAAATATCCGGACGGAAGGCTAGAACTGGGTGTCGCGGCATATTGCCCCTAGCCTTCTGCATGCAAAAAACAATGATGGGTCTTTGGAGTAATTTCAGTTAATCAGGGAGTAATGGCAGCTACAATGACTAACCGTACGTGGGCGGGAAGATCAAGAAAGTATAAAGATATTAATAAATCTTTTACTTCGTTTTGCAATGGACTGGTTATTCATGTCAAAATTTTCTTCCCCTTTCTCTTCTCCCCATTACTTTGTCTTTATTAAACCGAAACTTTCGGCTGGACTTTCCGGTCAAAGTCCCGGGGAGGGGCACTCTCCTTCAATGCCCCCCTTCGGCAAATACGTTACCCCCAACACCACCATCACAAACACCGGGTGGAAATGTTTCTAACAGAGTCGGTAATTGCGTGAATGAACCATGAACACCTACCATGTCATTTAAAATTGGTCACATCACAACTATATGACGTCATACTACATGTTTTTTTTTTCTTGCGACGTTCACATTTTTACATAGTTTCCAATAAATGAAAGGAAGCAAACATTTCACCTGAACTGACATTCCTAACCACAAATTACCCTGAGCCCAGGTCATTTGTAACCCCTTTCTACTCTTTGGGCCGTCCAGAAAACAGAAATCGTATTATTTAGCTATACAAAATCAAACGTAAGTTCAACCCCACCCGCGTGCTACGTGCTCAAATATTTTGGATCACATTGAAACATCTGACCTTCAAGAGAAGAATCATAGGTAAACTATCGAGGTCGCTATGTGAAAGACGCGGCTGCCATGTCCCGTTTCTCGAAAATGGAACTCTTAAGGGATCTTTGCCTATGGAAATTTGCAAGGAAGTGGAAAAATTAACGTTTAGCATTTGTTACTGGGATTTCACAGGAAGGTACGGTCAGTACTATATGGATCGTTCCTATTCTCTGAGCATCTAAAGGACACCCCTGTAACCTACTTTTCACAAGGTTTACTTATATTTCCAGTAAGGGTGGATAATAAGGTCGGTCGTGGGGAGGGGGGTCATTCATGTGATACAGAGGCTTGCTAGAGAAGGGGGGTTCTACCGAATTTTAAGTCACCCCGGAACCACGCTTATTTAAGACTGGAAAGAGGATAATTTTGTCTTTCCAAGATTTAAAATGTCCGTCATCAATTTTCGCACGACTCCTTGCGTTTCGATTTACAAGCAAAAGCTTTTCTCTGTACAAGTTATTTACCTGATTAATTTTTCGTCGTCTGCACTATTTTTCTTAGATCAAAGACCCTATACAGTCCCTGTGAAGGTAGCGGTCAATTCTAGTACAGCCAGGTGTGAAGTCCGATGTTGATGGGGGGGGGGGAGGAGTCGCTGGAAAACGGGAATTTGTCCAAAACCCTTGAACCCCCTGGTTACGCGCATGATTAATTATCTACAAAAATTACTGCATACGCACTAAACAGACGTGTAAATTGCAGTTTGCATTTTTTACAGTAACAGCCTATTTCGGACTAACGGCCAGCACTGGCGGATCGCCATAGGGGCACAGGGTGGCAACTGCCCACCAAAAGTTTGTATGGTCGTCAATCTAAAAAATGAAATAATGATAACATGTTATCTGGCTAAAATACAAAATAGTCACCACTCTCCTACTTTACCATATGGAGCGGACCATTGATATTGCCGAAGGGGGTGGGCGTCCGAGACTCCTTGAATACCGATCTGGTTTTGCCCCCTCAAACAAAATTTTTTAGAGCCGCTATTGACGGCCAGTCGATTTCTTGATGTTGTATCAGGTCTTAGGGTTGGAAGGATGGATAATGGTAATGATTATACGGAGTTTTACAATAATCGCAGTCACGCTGTTTCACTTGAAGTAATGATTAGACCATGAGCGTAAACGATGAATGCGCGCAAAGCGACCCAACAAAAAAATGCATTTTACAGACATTGTAGAAACGTTATACTTATGTTAACAATGCAAAAGTCTGTAAAATTACAATTCCCTCCTCCTACTTGATGTTTTTTATAATAAAATTTAAGGGAAATTGTGTCCAGGCTCCCCCCAAACATTTTGGTTGGGATGCACATCTTCTGCCACGCGATTTATCTTTCGTCACACAACGAATAACAGCTTCACAAAAAAAGAGTACTTGAATGTCTCTGTGGGTTTTTCATACGGATGGATTGCTTCCACAATATCCTCATCTATTTTTATTTTCATTTTCCGAGTGAAACTTTAAAGGTCAAGAGCAGTCACCCCAAACTTATTTTGAAGCAACAGCTAAATCTCACAATTTTCTTTTTATTTCTCTTCAAAGTATCTTTCATAGTATTTTAGGACTTCAATATTTCATATTCAAGGTAAACCAATCAGTTACTTCTAGTAAATTTCACATTTGAGGAGAAAAAATATTGTCACATGACTCTAAAGAGCCAATCATGAAACAGGACAGTCTACTACACTACTTCAAGTTGGGGTGACTGCATTTCCCCTTTAAGGAACTCTCATATTGATACTGTTGGCTCAAACCAAACTTGAAGTGATAGTAACATGTTGTCACGAAGCCGGAAACACGTACTCTAAGCCTATACACAAACATTTCAGTTACATATACCATGTAGGTTCACTTCATTCTAACGTTGACATCACATACAGGTTGTGTAAGGGTGGAAGAAGTAGAGACAAGTAAAAGCCCATCGAAATGCGTATTTTCAGTGGCTTTCAAAGATTCAGAAGGTCTCAAATGTTTTATTGTTTTGAATATGGATCAATTCGGTAGGCTGGGATCAGTTCTCTTGTTTTCCCTCGTAATTTCACAACTACTAGAGCCGTGTGCTTCTCAATTAATACTGAACATTGAGGTAAGTGGAAAGTATGTGGTCAAGACAGGAATTAGAAATTACACGAGATTAGACTGGTACAGTAACGTGGTTATCAGATGTTCATCTCCAGTTTCTGTTCCTGCAAATGTTTCACTTTTCGACAGTGAAGGAAAGATTGCTACCTCCGAAACTGGTATACCTTTCGTTCAGAAAACCGTGGATGGTCCCGTGGGAAAGTATTACTGTGTCCTAAACACTGACATCCGTGTTTCGAACGAATCACGTTACAATTTTTCTGTCCGGAGTGAAGCAGAGATAAGAACGGACTGGGAATGGCCAATATGTACCTCAAATATAGGAAATTCAGCATACGAAGGTGAAAAAGCTATTTTAAACTGTACGAGATATAATACTAATCATTGCAGGTGGGATAATACTAGGACTAATGTTATTGAAGTCTTTTTAACAGGAAATACTGTAACAAGGAGATGCACTTGTTTTCATGCCTCTTGTTATCGTGCCCCATGTCCAATCCAACCTGGCTGCCCTTTTTCTATCTCAGTTGCCCGGTCAATACATCTCAATATATCTATTAGTACTAATGTTACAAATTCAAACGGTTCAGTGATGGAGTTTTTCTGTATCAGCACACCTCCTCGTCTGATGAACTGGAAGGTGACTGGAATTCACGGTGATCTCCTTGACCTGGATGATTTAAATCAGTACATGAAAGTCAATACCACAATAAACATCACACAATCACCAGGTGAGACACGTTTACGCATATGGGAGGCAATTCCTAGTGGGAATTGCATACATACGGTAATGTGTTACACGTATGACACAGAGAAACGCGTTGTCGCATTTCGTCATATCACGACCCCATGGCAATGTAGCTTTGATTGTGGAAGTATTAGTTTTAAAACGACAGATATGCAAGAAACTACTGCTAACCCTACTACAAAAGATGTGAGCAGTACTCTTGTTGTAACGACAACCGAAGAAGGTAGCACTCTCTAAAAAGTCTTTGACGTGCGCTTCAACGGAGCAAAAAATATGAGATGAATACAGGATACCATAAATGATTACGTATTAATTGGATTTTGCATCTCTCTACGACGTATGTTCATGCATTCATGTGTCTTCTGCACTTTAGAGAAATTCACAAGTGATCTCACCGTAAATATCATATTTTGCGGTATTAGGGGGATGCAAGTAAGTTATGTATTGCAGAAGTAAATAATAAATGTGATGGAAAGTTCACATCGTGGTTAACCAAATCAACAATTTAGATCAAATTTGGTTACTTTTCAAAGGCTACTTCCGAAGGGAAAACCGTAGATTGCTCTTGGATGAAATGCGCATCTTACTTTAAACTCTGTCTGGTATTGAACACCGAATCTCCCGGTTACTGAGTTTCATCGCTTTAAATGCCAGTGCTTTTATCCAATCGGCCAAAGCACTGGTTTAGAGTGAATGCCCTTGAGACTCAACAGGCTTCACACCTTCGACATCTCGCAAATCCATGACGATTTACGGCTTGCGAACGTTTACTACCGATTGCTCTGGCGAACGGTTGCGATCTAAGTGCTCTCACCCTTGCGACCTCCTGGCAGCATATTGGTTGCGATCATACAAGATTTGGACGGTTTTTATTATACATAAGTGAATTTTTCATACATAGTACAAAATGGATGAAACTGCATGCACATGCACGTAAATTGTATACGCAGAGGCAGGCGCATGTCTGTGCCTGTCGTTTGTTGGTACGTCTGTGGCTCCTCCGACGTGAATATTCGGGCACTAGCTTATAAGTCCCGTGCAGAATCTTGCAGCCGAAGATGAAATGTCTACGTGCAACTCCAGAGCTCTGGTAAGGCTAGGACATAGAGAATTAGTCCAGGAAGATGAGAATATTCATACCTCCTATAAAACTGAAGCGGCAGAGGGGTAGAAGGAGGCACTGTCACCTGTCTGGAAGGTCTACTCCTACCCCTGTCTGGTAAAAAATAGGAAACCGTCGGGGAGTCAAAATATATTTTTATTATCTGTGTTACCATTAAAAAAAAATAGTGGAATTTGAGAATAGACTGTGGTTTTATCCTTTTTAATTTTTCTTTGTTTAATTTCGTGAGGATGCCACTGTAAGAAGTTATCTCCGCGGCGCTTGGACTTATGACGGCCAGTCCCCCAGTGCTGTAAACTTGAGTCACGACTCGAGTCACTTCTTCTCTAAATGATAGTGACTCGTGAGAAAACAGGAGTAATTTCCCCATTGAAATAGTACAGTGACTCGAGTCAATGACTCGACTCGAGTCACTTGAATGTTTGACAATTGGTGATTCGAGTCACGAATCTAGTGACTCGATTACAACTCTGCCAGTCCCCCGATGGGTAACTGTTTTTGTCCTCAAGTAGGACAGATCCTCCACGACGATCCCGAAAGAATTCGGTTCGATTTGCGTGCAATAAAGTTTGGTTGTGATTCTTTAGTTTAAATTCATACAGTTATGCTGTAACACCCTGACTAAGTGGCATGATCACACATACTTAGCAATCACCCTTTTCCTGCTTGCATTCATACCATGAGCTTTTGCCGTACTACTTTCAAATTTGCCCCAACGGACCTGTGTATAAGTACATTTAGACTAAAAAATACTGTTAATAGCAATAGAAACAATTCCCGACCAGAATGTATCTGTTATCAAGATCACAAGATATCATGACTTAGTGTTACATGCAGTAGTTCAGTGAAGTACAAAATCTAACAATAGATATGCAGAAATGTTTATGCCCAACTTCATGTCTAAAATTCTGTCGAAAATGTTGAGAAAAGTTTTATGGTGGACTGGTTCTTAGCTTTGCTAAGATCTCGCCCAAAAGACCCTTCCAAACTGAAGAGGAGATGTGGAATTAAAGGATTAATTTAAGGAGGATTACTAACTTATCCTTGCCTTTACAAGTATACAGTGGCGTCACCAGACTTTTCATTCTGGGGGGGGGGGGCACAACAGTTCGATGAGGGGGCACAACTAGATAGCGGCGTGTGCAGTATGTTGTGTGAACGCCGGCCTGGGGGAGGGGTCTAAGGGGAGGGGGTGTCCTAATTTTTGAAAAATTAGGTGTACTTAGATGCAATCTGGTGCCACATACGTTACCTTTTTAAAGCAAAATTTCTGTCAAAAAATAACGAATTTTTAGGAACTAAAAAAAAAATTATGCATGGATTGAGAAATTTTCATGAAAGTGAAAAAAACGTGCATGTGTATTGCCGAATCAACGATCAAATATTCGTTCGATTGTGGACTTTTCAATTAATGTGAAATTCTCATGATCCACAAACTGAGTGATTGGAGTCTTACGGGATTAAAGTGATCGTAGAGTTTTGTATCATATATTTCTCTTTTAAAATTTTTTGGAATTATTTTTTTCGAAGAAGAAAATACGGAAAGGTCTCCTTGAAATTGCTGGCACTGAGCTTGCATTACAATTCGCAACGCAAGTGGCAGGCAAATTTCATGGTACTGTACGTACCAAACAACACCATTCACTGTTTTGGTTAATGAGTCCGCGAGGTAGACATTTCCGCTACACTTTATCAAGGCGTATACTCACACCTATTGAGGCGGCGAGGATTATGGATAGATTACCAAGACCGATGCTCAGCCTCCGACACAGAGAACACTGTCTGCTTTATGAGATGGGGCCATTTTGTTATTCGAAAAAATACAAATTTCTGCCTTTTCTTGTCCTAAGAAGAATCAAATCATATGAAACATGGTAGTTAAATATTCTAACTATAGAACTTACAGAAGATCTATACATTTTTTTCAAAATCTCAGATCTCAGTTGGGGGGGGGGGGGGCACACGGGGGCACAAGGTTTTCCAGGGGGCACGGGCCCCTGCCCCCCCCCCCCTTGGCGACGCCACTGCAAGTATAGTGGAACATATGCGAGCACGCCTTATAACTTATTAAACTAACATTACATTGCCTACATTGCTTTTCTAATCGTTTCGCTTTAGACGTTACAGCAAACATTCTAAATTACTCATTCCAATCAGCTGACCAGGGAGTTGCCTCTGGTGGCAACTCCCTGTTTCAATCTTCATCTTGCTAGTATGTTTTTTGTAGACAATCGCAAACAAACTTGGGCTGCAATGATACACACAGCATGTTATGTGTACATGCGAATAACTTGAATCCATTGCTTCGCTTACACAATGATGTCAACTATGACGTATGGTGTAATGGTTGTGAACGGCTTTGAACCCCTGTATGTTCTTACCCTTCTCAGAATGACTTACTCGTCGTCATTGAGCAATGTTTTGGGAGATAAGGGTTGATGAAAATGTTGCACTTCTTAAATTATAAAAAAAATGTAAAATAAAAACTAACAAAACACTAGACAGTATCGAATTTCGGTTCAAACCTCCAAAACAACACAGAAAAGAGAACACTGCTGCAATATTGTAAAGTACTCATAGAAAGACTTGGCGTGGCTTGTATTTTCAAAGCATTGTTCGGATAAATGAGTCACCGTTATGATTTAACTCTAAGAATGGCCCGAATGATGCCCATAGTTAACTTTGCATGTCAAGTTTTTCGTTGAATACTTGCCCGAAATTTGCCCGAGAGTCCATTTCTACTATAATGTTTGTCGTTTGTGTGTAGTTTCATTAGACCAATAAATAATGACCAGGCTGACACTTCAGCAGCAAAACGACTGTCATCAATTCTTCTGATTGTCCTACTTTCTTACGTAACGTCTGGTACGAACAGATACTACATGCATATTCACAAACATAAAAGTTGACGGCCAACAGGCCATGGCGACCAATGAACATTTACTCCATCTACTGTACACTACAAAATAGATCGTTCAAATAAGATACAACCAGGCCCGTAGTCAAAGGGAAGCCAGGGGGGCTAAGCCCCCTCCCCTGAAGTTTTTTGCCCCCTAGAGAGTGTGAATCTTACCATTGACTTAATACATTTGTACACAATTGGCCCCCCCGAAAAAAATTTTTGCCCCCTGAAAAAATTCTGGCCCCCTCCAGTACCTTGTCTGGCTACGGGCCTGGATACAAGATTCAGCATGTCACGACAATCACGTTGTACTACAACATTCACGTGAAACAGCACCATGCACCTAATATGGCGAAACTCAAGTAGTGACACCACAACAGTGGTAATATAAACAATATTCGTAAAGCCCTATACCTGGTTTTACAGTATTTACTTAGCATATGTAGACTGTCACGTACTACTGCAGGAGTCACATTATGTACGAAATAGTCATGAAATTAAATACTAGTTACAGAATCGTCATCACTGACATGCGACACAACTATTCATTAATTGGTTATTCTGCGGCAACAACTTAACACTACATTCTCCATTGGACACAATGGCAAACATAAAAATTGAACCAATTACTGCAAACTGGTCATTATCACAGAACAGGCCTTCGTAGGTTGCAGTATATAAAGTAGATAAAAGCTGGCCAAATCATTCCCATAGTTACTGTTGTTTCGCTTTGACTAATAACTTTTTAAAAACAGTTACAAAAATATTAAACGCTCTAAACTGACCCCGTCAACAGTTCTTTACTTACAAGCCTTTATAAATCTGCCTTTCACAGATGGTGAGGTCTTTTTCATCTGACATACAGACAAACGTTCTCTTTTACTTTACACACAAGCAAATCAACACTGCAAACGTCACTTAATATGGGTTTGTGTAGTATTGCCTATGTTAATTTTAAAATGCCACCAAAGGTAAGTACGTATGGCAAGAATTGTGTGATTTCCGAACCAGAAAATCTTTATCAAAAACATAAAATCCCAATGATCTACAAATACGCTTACTTCTAGCTGCACTAGAGTCATTTACTTGTGCAGATACATTACGTAAACTTAGTGTCACCATACGACCCCTTAAGACTCTGAGAGACACTTGCTATAACTTTTAATCACGAATCGTCTCTGCTTAAATTTGGGTTGAAATTTTCGACAAGGATTGAATAGCAAAACGCAACACATTATATACCGGTATAGCTTATGAAAGGCAGAAACGGTTAATAAACCGCAGAAAGTTTCCCTTTCGTCACCCAACATTAGAGTCTCTAGAACCACAGTGGTATTATACACTGAGGTGAAGTTTACAGGTTGGCATAGGTAAGCTCATTTTCTTCATTCTCTTTTTTAGGAACATGGTCCTTCGTTTCTGAAAACGACATATAGGCGGGATTATCATGCAAGATAGCCTCAGGCAAAGTGTGTTCAGTCGGAACTTCAGTACTTACTTCCATTTTGCTTTTGTGTCTGCAGTGCATATAACATATAATACCAATCAGTATCAAAATAATTACTAAATAAGGCAGAGATACAAATCCAATTAATACATAATCATTTATGGTATCTGTATTCATCTCATAATTTTGATCCGTTGAAGCCACGTCAAAGACTTTAGAGAGTCTACCTTCTTCGGTTGTCGTTACAACAAGAGTACTGCTCACATCTTTTGTAGTAGGGTTAGCAGTAGTTTCTTGCATATCTGTCGTTTTAAAACTAATACTTCCACAATCAAAGCTACATTGCCATGGGGTCGTGATATGACGAAATGCGACAACGCGTTTCTCTGTGTCATACGTGTAACACATTACCGTATGTATACAATTGCCACCAGGAATTGCCTCCCATATGCGTAAACGTGTCTCACCAGGTGATTGTGTGATGTTTACTGTGGTACTGACTTTCATGGACTGATTTAAATTATCCAGGTCAAGGATATCACTATGAATTCCAATCACCTTCCAGTTTATTAGACGGGGAGGTGTGCTCATACAGAGAAATTCCATCACAGAACTGTTTGAATTCGTGACATTTGTACTTATTGATATATTGAGATGTATTGACCGGAAAACTTGGATAGACAAAGAGCAGCCAGGTTCGATTGGACAAGAGGAATAACGACAACTAGTATAAAAACAAGCGCATGTCCTACTTACAGTGTTTTCTGTTAAAAAGACTTCAATAACGTTAGTCCTCGTACTATCCCATTTGCAATAATAATTATCATAATAACTTTGTCTCGTACAGTTTAAAACAGCTTTTTCACCTTCGTATGCTTGATCTCCTATACTTGAGCCACAAATTATCCATTCCCATTCCGTTCTTATCTCTGCTTCACTCCAGACAGAAAAATGGTAACAAGAGTCGTTCGAAACCCGAATCGCAGTGTTTAGAACACAGTAATACTTTCCTAAGGGGCCATTCATGGTTTGCTGAACGAAAGGTATACCATTTACAGAGGTAGCAATCTCTCCTTCACTGTCGAAAAGTGAAACATTTGCAGGAACAGAAACTGGAGATGAACATCTGATAACCACGTAATTGTACCAGTGTGATCTGGTGTAAGTTCTAATTCCTGTTTTGACCACATACTCTCCACTTACCTCTATGTTCAATGTTAGTTGAAAAGCACACTGTTCTAGTAGTTGTAAAATAACTAGGAAAAACAAGAGTACTAATCCCAGCCTACCGAACTGATCCATATTAAAAAAAAAATAAACATTTGGGATCTTCTGAATCTTTGAAATCCAACTCACGCATAGCGTTCGTCTTACTTGTCTCCACTTCTTCCACAATTAAACAACCTGTATGTGATATTAACGTTAGAATGAAGTTAACCTGCAAGGTATAACGGTATATGTAACTGAAATGATTGTATTTAGGCTTTCATTACGTGTTTCCGGCTTCGTGAGAACATGTTATTATCATATCAAGCTTGGTTAGAGCCAACCGTCTCAACATGAGAGTTCCTCAAAGCGTAGCCTGGAAAATGAAAGTATAAAAATATAAATAGATGGGGATATTGTTGAAGCAATCTATCCAAACGGAAATCCCACAGGGACATTATTCAAGTAGCCTACTCTTTTGTGCAGCTTTTATTCGTTATGTAGCAGGAGATAAATCGCGAGGTTGTCGTACATTCCATCCAAAATGTAGGGAGGAAAACCACCATTTTACAATAATCTATATAATCGGAATCAGGGAAAAAATTATAATGTAATAGACTTTTACATTGTTAAGTTTCTATAGTGTCTGTAACATTGAATTTGTTGGGTCGCTTGGCGCACATTCATCACTTACGTCCATCGTCTAATCATTACTTCAAGTAAAACAGCGTGACGGAGATTATTGTAAACCCCGTACAATCATTACGATTGTCCATCCTCCCACCTCTAAGACCTGATGCAACATGGACAAATTGACTGGCCGCTGGTCCAAATTAGGCTGTTACTGAAAAAGGTAAACTGCAATGTATACGTCTGTTAAGTGCATATGCAATGATTTGTGTATATAGTTAAGCATGCGTGTAACCAGGGGGTCTAAGGGTTCGGGCAAACTCCTGCTTTCCAGGGAACTCCTTCCCCCTTCCTCATCGGACTAGCTGTACTAGAATTGACAGCTATCTTCACTGAGAGTGTATAAGGTCTTTTATCTAAAAAAATAGTGTAGATGACAATCAATGAATGAGGTAAACAACTTGTACCGAGAAAAGAGCTTTTGTTAAGTTGTATATCGAAACGCAAGGAGTCGTGCGAAAATTGATGACAGGCATTTTACATCTTAATCAAGATAAAACTCTATCCAACAAGATTTGATGCTATATTGGACCTTGTATTGTCTTCTGAACCGCAAATGGTGGACAATCTTTGTGTTTCTGAAAGGTTTGGCACAAGTGATCGTAGCATTATTACCTTTCATCACATATGCAATGTTAATGTTACCAACCACAAAACTTCTGTGCGCAATTTCATTAAGGCAGACTACTAAGCTATTAACTCTTTTTTGCAGGATTTAAGTTGGGGAGATGATTTAGAAAAGCTTTCAGCTCAGGATGCATGAAACCTCTTTACAAACAAGGTCAATTTGTCTATTGAATTATTTACAAGTTTCGGAAACCTATATGGATGGACCGTAGGGCTTTCAGCGCAAGGCATAACCATAAATGTGAGAAATGGAGAATGTACCAGAGAGACAAAACTGATTAGTAGTGTAGTATGTGGAAATGACACCTTTTTGTGGGGGGTAAATTGTGGGGGGAAGAGGTTAACGTTACAGAATGAAAAGAGCGCCATCACATAAGGTACGGACGGTGTGATTGAGTCATGCCCTGTGTTATCACTACACATAGGCTATACGGGGTATCCCATTACATTTTTAATGCTTCAAGTTCATCAAGAACAGACCCTACATCGATAAGTCCGTTATTATGTTTTCTTTTCACGCTTTTGACGCTTCCTGCTGTTCCCCTGCTGATCCCCTGCTGCTCCCCTGGTGCTCACCTGCTGCTCCCCTTCTGCTCATGTGCTGACTCTCAGTCTAAAATCTAAGGGGTTCTGAGTAAACTTTTCGAATAATGGTTCATTTTAAAGTAAACCCTTTGCCTCAACTACATTTTATACATTGTTTTTCATTATGAAGTTTATGAAAACTTGTTCGTATTGAACAAACAGCTGCAGTTATGAATCAAACGAGAGTGTTTTATTTATTTATTTAGTTTTTCTTTTTTACGTTTACTTCTTCATAGTCTTTGACTGTCTCTGTTGAATCATAGTAAACAATGGTGGTGAATGACAACAAAAACAAAGTTCTTGTGTCGTACTTCTTGTATTTCTACAGACGTAAGTCTCTTTTATTCCCTTAGTACATTTACACTTCATTCCTAGGCTGCGTGTAAAAGGAAAACCCAGAGATCTACCCCTACATATATAGTTCCCACATTTAAACTCGTAAGACTCGCAACCAAATGTATCCCCCTTTTTATGTTATCCCCTCAAATGATTACCTGAGTGAAGGAATATCCTCACTACAAAGACTGGTTCCTAATTTTATACCGCTATATTCCCTTTTTGATCCACTCAAACACTGTATGCATGTAGGCTTCTTCAAATGAACTTACTTAACTTAACCTTCATTAATTTAAATATTTCGCTGAGTCGCCCCGCTTTGCTCGTGAGAGATATGACAGCAGTAACATGTCTAAACATGACCGTATTTTGTACTTTTTAATTGGTGAACATATTTTAAGATGTAATATACAATTTCGTAATATGATTGTTTTTCGTGTTGAATTAATGCACTGGTAGGTATCCAAAGCCCCCCGCTTGCGTACGTTTATTCATGCCAAGTTGTACAATAGTTTAGGGGTGTCTCATGTAACTGAACACTGAGTTCACGTCTGCGTTCTCTACAATCTTATATTTTTAGACCACAAAGCCGTATGTGAACCTTTTATGTTGCATAATGGCACTTCTAGTAACCGTCCTGAGCAATGAGTGAGGTCAATTGATCAGTGAATATACTTTTCATAAGTTCGTCATTCACCGAATCTACCTTTTCCGACGGAGTCGGCATGCATATACTTGAAATACATTGTACGTTGTAGCGTCACGTTAGCTTCGAATTGTACGATGTACTGGGACTTGGCCTTTAGCTCTTGAACTGACTAGTGACGTTTGTTCCTATTACCATATCACTGTACGACTGTAACATTTTCTATCTAATACTTGCAGTGCAGTATTTGTTTCGGCCTAATTACTTGAACCAAAGGGTGATTTGCACAAATCGTACAATCAGTGAAAAGATGATATCGTGAGTCCCTTACCCAATTTCATATTTGCTTACAATTAGTTGAGCTTTTATACCGCCACTGAAATGAATGTTTCATTCTTTCCGATATTAACCTATAACCTGCTAATGGATGTGATCGGTTCAACTTATGAAAATATTTTGGGAATCACAACCGTTTGATAATGTTTTCAGGCTGTCATTCGAATATATTCTAATCACCTTTCACATATATATCATCCAGCAACTTATTTTTAACTAGGCAAACTTAGTAATTTTACTTTTCAATAAAATTCAAAAGCGATTTTACATGTCTCATCGGGTTCTTTCAGTAGAATCAATAGGGAGATCAAACCTCCCAGAGCTTTCCCTGACCAAGCTCGTTCAAACGAGTTCAATTTACTTTATATTGGTGTTTGTTTGGGTTTGCAACTTTGCATCCATTCAAGTTCCTAATCTTACAGCAAGTTGCTTCCATACATTCACTGACTTTGTATCCTGCTACACTTGTACCCGGCGATTTTCAGCACATTTTAGCCGTTTGCTGGAGTATAGATGCTAGGCAATGACACTGTACTGGTCTTGCTTGTTGTATAATCGCAGGTTAATCGAGTTGAGACATGCCTTTTCGAAGCAGCTCCCTGTTCGAAGTTTCCGGAACCTTGAAGGTTTACAATTGTATTAAACACACACACACACACACAAACACAGGCACCTGAAATGCTTGACTCTTGAGTGTACACTTCAATGACAATAATTCACCCTAGGACAATATGAAGATAACGATCACTGCCTAAGTCCAAAGAACCGGATAGTAAGATTACGTCATCAGTTTAGGTAAGATCATTGAGATCGTTTGTGCAGGTAGAGTTAGAACCGCAAAACAGTGTAGACACTGTATTTTTAAATGATGATGTCATGCCACTGTCCCTTCGACTGGTTGCGTAAGAAATGTGGAAATAAAGATTGCGATCATTGTATTTAAAAACTTGCATAGACTTGTTTTGTCATTGCTGGACGATATTATAAATACCCCAGGTTTGGGCAGCACACTTCATTTACTCTCTTAAACTTCTAAGTGATTGAATCTTCAATTTTATCCAAAGTTCTCAACTAGTCTTTGAGCTGTGTTTTGAGTTTACCACATATCAGTGACACTGAAAGAATATTAAGTCTCGTCAGCTTGTGTTTTCTTTTTAATTGAACTTAACTCATATATCACGATGGCCTTCATGTGTTCCTTGTGTCCGAAAGGATTCAAGCTGAGACATCACTTGCAAAGACATATTGCTAGCATTCACGAGGCATCTGCAGACTTCCAATGCAGCTGGTGTTTGAAGGCTTTTTCGAGGCGAGATCACCTACTACGACATCAACGTAAACATGAAATTGATGAAATGGTTCACGCTTGCGATTTGTGTGACAAGGTGTTTCTACGCAAAGACGCTTTATCTCGACACGTTAAGACCCACGGCAACGACGAATATCGATCACGAAAGCGACAGAGATCAAATTCACAGAATCGTCCATTTGGTGAAGCCTGTGCTGAACGTACACGAGAAAGGTATGTATAGTATTGGTGCCCTGAAACAAACAAACTAAATCAGTTTCCAGTTATTTACTTACACTTCCTCTGTCGGGTCTTCTTTGACTTTCCTTCCTCAACTTTTAAACTAAGTTTTGCTTCGCTTTCTACGATATTAGTCTGACCGAAGAAAAAAATAATAAAAAAGAAATCTCGCTTATTATAAGCATATTCTGCTAATTCTAAATGTGCATCAACATTCACATTTGATCAATTTGACAGCTCAGGTGAGCATTTAACATTTCGTTTGCTACATACAGGGTTGAACTGTAGCCTACTTTCAACAGTAACGTGCACAGGTATAGGATCTAACGAAAAAAAGAAAGAAAGAAAGGAAGAAAGAAAGAAAGAAAGAAAGAAAGAAAGGAAGAAAGAAAGAAAGAAAGAAAGAAAGAAAGAAAGAAAGAAAGAAAGAAAGAAAGAAAGAAAGAAAGAAAGAAAGAAAGAAAGAAAGAAAGAAAGAAAGAAAGAAAGAAAGAAAGAAAGAAAGAAAGAAAGAAAGAAAGAAAGAAAGAAAGAAAGAAAGAAAGAAAGAAAGAAAGAAAGAAAGAAAGAAAGAAAGAAAGAAAGAAAGAAAGAAAGAAAGAAAGAAAGAAAGAAAGAAAGAGAGAAAAGCCGGGATATGGATTCAAAGTTTAATCCTGGTTATTGGTGGTTTACAGACAAAAGAAAGCCTTGTATATTTTCACAACTTGCTTTATTTTAAGGACTCAGTAACTTTATCATCAAAGGAATCATTCATATTCCTGATTACTTGCTTGGATATTCATTTTCCGAGTGATAATTGATGTATGACAGAATACATTTATTCGAAAATTCCAGGAGGGAAAGTTTTGGTTTCTCGGGTTGAAGAAACATTATTTTAAATGTGTGGTTGATATGCATGCATGTATTACACCAGTCTCATAATGAAGTACCGTAGATAAGTAACTTCATTCTCATGGGGCAAAAGCTCAAACAAAGACATGCGTTGTCTTGTAGCTCATGAAAAATATGCATGTGTTGCGCTTTATTCAATTTCCCAAAGGATGCCACATGAACACTTACTCTTGCAATGGATACTTTAGTATGGAAGTTATGTGACTGACTGACTGTTTTTGTTTGTTGGTTTGTTTTTGAGACTCACAAGGTTTCTTATGCGCTATGCTGATGCAATGTAATCGCAAACATTAGGGTTTTTTCTTCTTTTTTTCTTTTATTTACTTGTTTGTGATTCACAAAACGAGTTTCATATTAAAGGTCATGTATTCTTTTGTCATCGGCACAGTTTACTAAGGATTAAAATAAAAATTAAAAGGCAAATTAAGAAATACATCAATTTTGATAAGGACAATTCCTAGCTCCTAGCTTCCTAGCTGGGTATGATTCTTAAATTTTCAAGGTGACCTGTTCCATAGAAATTTGGTATAAAATTAGAGTCAGGGGTTAAACGTTTATAATTTTTTTTTTTTTTTTTTGTTCTTGTTTTGTTTTGTTTTGTTTTTTTGTGTGCTATCCATTTGAAATTTGCATATGCAATTTATTGTTAAGTTGATTGCATCGTTCATATAGAAAATGTTGAAAAGGTGAAGTATTAATGATCTTTCATTTATAAATCTAGAACTTCCTATCAAATACGTGCGCTCTCGAAGTCCAGCTGATTCCTTTTTATTTAAATTAGTACTAACCAAAGTTTATTACGGTGTAACGTTGCGTCTACATTGACTTACTTTACAGTTTTGGAGTGTGTACTTCTTATGATATTATTACAAAGTAGTACAGGTTTTTAGTGAGCTGATATGCTTTCAATTGGGTACAAAATACAACTTCAAGTAAGAGTGATTGTGTTGTTTTAATTATTTTCACCTCTGCCATAACTTTACTTTGACTTTGTGAGGGAAATTCATTTGTCACGGTGTAACAGTCAAGATGTAACGGTGATTCGATTTATTGTGCACATATTACATCGTTACTTACCAACTATCACATATGTGGTGTCAAACTCGAGATAGAACATTACAGGTAATGACAAGTAAACTTCTATGTTAAAACCTTTTGAAACTTCTCAGAGTTTTGGGCATACATTTAGGGGTAAAAATTAAAGAGTCATATCCATTTTACGTCATGTCGTAGCGACCATAATTTATATTCATATTTAATAAATACAAAAGATCATTCGCAGAGTCTTATCATGTCTACAGAGTACATACCCATACTCATTATGTTGTATTACCCGATCTTTAAGAACGAAGAATTTTTTTTTTTGAAACAGAGCCAATGGGCCCTGAATTTAACGGTGTAACGCGTGAAACTATCCATTTCTTGGATGTCCATTGTGGTCAAAGTTTCCTGAATAATTTTTCTAATGTAGAAAAACGTGACTCGATTAATCATACGAAAACAGGTTGCTTTAAGTGCAGTAAATATTTATCTGTCTGTTTTTCTTAACAGGCCAGAGAGCTCTGGAGACGAATCTCTGCGAAAACGTCAAAGAACTACAGAGCCGGACCGTCAATTTAATCAGAGAAATACTGGATTGGTAAGCAAACCAAACAATTCTCTCCAGTCTACGATTGCAGACAACAACGACGCCCAGCGAGAGAGCACTGACTTCCTCACCAATCAACAACCGTCTGTTTCCGAAGCCGGAATATTTGCCGATCCTGGCGTCTCTCCAGCTGACCACGAACCAACTGTGAGCGAACATCAGTCCACAAAGCCAACACCAACCTGGCAAGAGGAACCGATCATTTGTCCGGAAAACTTCACTTTGCCCAACCCGTTCGGACTTGCTGAACATTGCAATAGCAACGATTTACACAAACTGTACAAGAAACACTGGAGAGATATACGCACTAGATTCCAAACGAGGGGACGGCTGAGAAACACGTACAACTTTCGCTCTCATACGTATACGATAGAAGAAGTGATGGGTGCAGCGAAACAGATTTTCGAAAAGGAGGTGACTGCTTTTAAGGTCAACTTGGGTTTGGTTTTTTCCTGCGCAATGTCGAAACCTGTCAGCTACAATACTACTACTCTTCCAACAACACGCAACTGCTTCCCGAGCCAATGTTGGTGACCGGTCAATCAAGTTTTACGGAGTTCTTGAACGCGTTATCCTCTAGAGATCCTGCCGACCACGTGCGCTTAGCCCGGCCCAACTCTAAATGGGTCGTAGAAATGACGAAGTGACGAATGCTACATTTTACGTGTTCAAATTGAGGGACCACCCAATCGGAGGTGCTACCAGATTACCGGAATTTATTACAAACAATAAAGCAGTCGTTAGCCTCGAGAGAGATAGGAATAATAATCACAGGTACGAAGACAATCTCTGTCTCTTTAGGTGTTTGGCGTTACACAAAGGGGCATCAGTCAAAACTTTAGAAAAGAAATCCAGGAAATTGTACGAACAGATGTATACCGTCAAAGCAAAAGCATTTAAGGGAGTGCCATTATCAAAATTACACGACGTCGAAACTTTTTTTCAACTGAACATAGTCGTTTATGAGTTGATTCAGTCACGGGAAGATCCCGAGAGAGAGAACGGAAACGAAATGAACTCTTTGGTATCCGAGGAGAAGAACTATCATCATCCCAATGTTTCATCCGGGCTGGCAGCTCGCCTCATTCGCCGATCGTTGAATCGTTACGAAGACACCATGTACCTGAATGTATACGGGGATCATTTTTCCTACATCCGAGATGTCAATTTGTACACGAAATCATACCAATGTCAGAAATGTTCAAAAACTGGGAAGTGATCGCTGGCAAATGCAAAGACACGAAGCGACGTGTAACGGAGTCGGCATTAAACATACCTTTCCAGGTGGCGTTTACTCTCATCCTAAGACTGTGTTTGAACTACTCGAAGAAGAAGGTATTCACATTCCTCCTGACTTGCGGTATTATCCTTATCGAGCTGTTTACGATTTCGAATGTTGTTTCGAGACGGTGCAGGAAGGAGCAATGGTGACCAACAAGTTGACAATGGAAGCGCTACATGTACCTCTTAGCGTGAGCTTATGTAGCAACGTACCTGGCTACGAGGAACCCGTATGCTTTATCTCGGAACGGAATGCTGATAACTTACTGCAAAACATGCTCTGTTACCTGACAGAAATATCAGAGAAAAGTGCGACACTCCTGCGAGAAACCTACGACCCCTACATTCGAGAAATAGAGTCACGCATTACTGCCGAGAAAGAAGCTTTTGAAAAGTTATGCGAAGAACGGAAAAAACAAGCAAAGCCCCGTCAGCATTACTTACAAGTGTTGTACGACAAACTTGTGGCCTATCTGAACGAGCTACAAGTACTCGGCTTTAATTCTGGTACATATGATGTCAATTCGGTCAAGCAACATCTCTTCCCATGGCTGGTCGAAAACGATCCCCTAAAATTTATCGTCAAGAGATGCAACAATTACATGTCCGTGAAATCGAAACACTTCCTGTTCCTCGACGTGGTCAATTTTATCGCCCCGGGTTTCAGCTACGATGCCTTTCTAAAAGCCTATGAATGTTCTCAGAGTAAAGGATTTTTCCCATACGAATGGATTAACTTTGACAATCTTGCAGATAAGTCATTGCCACCGTATGAAGCTTTCTACAGCGACTTGAAAAAATCTAACATCACCGCAGACGAATACGCGTATTGTCAACAGGGGTGGGAACAAGAAAATATGCAAACGATGAAAGATTTTCTGACTTGGTATAATAACCGTGACGTCGTCCCATTTTTAGAGGCACTAGAGAAGATGGCACAATTCTATAAAGAACGACACATCGATGTGTTCAAAGATGGGATATCCGTGCCCGGCCTCACCATGAAGTATCTCTTTCAGAAGGCCAAAGGTGAACCATTTGCTCTGTTTAACGAGAAAAACAAAGATTTGTATTATACATTTCGAGCTAACCTCGTCGGAGGCCCATCCATCATCTTTCACCGCTACCAAGAGAAAGACAAAACAACGATTAGAGACACGGACAACGTGTGTCAAAAGATAGTCGGGTTTGACGCAAACGCCCTCTACCTGTGGGCGATCATGCAGAACATGCCCACCGGTCCATATCTGAGACGCCGTGAAGAGACAGGGTTTAAGTTAGAAAAGAGCCGTCCTGTAAGTCTCGAATGGTTACAGTGGAAGGCATACGTAGAAAATGTTTTCATTCGACACCAAGGGAACGACAAAGAAAAACGAGTTGGTTTGCAGAGGATTCCCGTGGACGGATTTTGTCGAGACACAAACACCGTTTATCAGTTTCAAGGATGTTATTTCCACGCCCACGACTGTTACCTTACACAAAACAAAAGTTATACCGTCGAAGAAGAACAAAAGTTTAACAAGCGAAGAAAGAACACCGAAGACATTAGAAACTATATTAAGTGTCTCGGGTACAACTACGAAGAGATATGGGAATGCGAATTTTACCGAGAACAGGAGACGTCACAAGAGCTTCAACACTTTCTTCATACTCTGCGTTTACCACTGGAAAGAGTTCGTAAGTTGAATCCGCAGGGGATTGTACAGGCTATTCTAGATGACCTGATATTCGGAGCAATTGAGTGCGACATTCACGTACCCGACGAACTGAAACCTACATTTGCGGAGATGTGTCCGATCTTCAAAAATACGGATATATCGATCGACGATATCGGCGAGCACATGAAAACATTTGCGTTGGACGGAAACATCATGACGAAACCTCGTAAAAGTTTGATCGGCAGCATGTTTGGAGAGAAAATTTTACTGGCGACACCCCTAGTCAAGTGGTATCTCGACAAAGGCCTCCAGATCACCCGAATCTACCAAGTGATCGAATTTACCCCCAAACAGTGTTTTAAAACGTTTGGTGAAGCCGTGTCCGACGCGAGAAGGGAAGGCGATCGAGATCCGTCGAAAGCCATCATTGCCGATACGATGAAACTCATTGGAAACTCGTCGTACGGGAAAACAATTACCAACAAAGAAGGACATCGTAACATTCATATCGTGCCAGAGGACAAAGCTTCCAGACTGATAAATGAGACCAACTTTCGAGACTTGAACGAAATTTCGACAGGCTGTTACGAAGTAGAGTCAGCAAAACGGTCTATTACCATGGATTTACCCATTCAGATTGGCTTCTTCGTGTACCAGTACGCAAAACTGAGAATGCTCGAATTTTATTACGATTTCCTGGACAAATTCTTTGACCGACAGTACTGGGAATACGTCGAAATGGATACAGACTCGGCCTACATAGCTATAGCGGCAGAAAAACTAGACACTCTCGTCAAACCAGAACTGAAAGAAATCTACCACAGGGAGAAGCACCACTGGTTTCCCCGTACAGACACGGAAGAGCACAAACGATACGACAAACGAACTCCCGGGTTGTTCAAAGTGGAGTGGGAAGGGGACGGCATTGTAGCTCTCAATAGTAAAATGTATTACTGTTATGGTAGGGGAAAAGATAAATTTAGTTGCAAGGGGATTAATAAGAAACGTAACGAAGTTGGAAAAGATATTTATTTGGGGGTACTGAATACGAAGACTCCGGTAACGGGTAAAAACAAGGGTTTTAGAGTAAAGGACAATCAAATTTTTACGTACTCACAAGTTAAGGCAGGATTTACATATTTTTATCCCAAACGAAAAGTCTTGGAAAATGGTGTTCAGACAAGTTACCTCCATATTTAGAGCAAATTTTTACGTTTTGTGACATTTACTTATAGGCGGGAAAAATTCATGGTGTCGGGTACAGTCAGGAAAATATTTGTGTATGAGTTCAAGATCATTGTACTATAACTATATCATGTCATGTGTGCCGTATACACACTTGGTTATTCTGTTTTAAAGTTGTTACAGTGTAAATTATGCTGGTGCCAATAACGTGTGCCCTTCATTTTGTTAACGACGTTTTTACAATAAAGTAACTTGTAATGGCATGTCATTATGTCAGAATCATATGATTCAAATTAATCAAACAAGCAAGCACAACGTAGAGAGCATGTCGGAAAGAGAATTCTATTGATTGACACCTACAATGTGGTACGTGGACACTGAGCATATGAACTCTCGAGTTCGCGCCATTTGAGGGCATTTGACTCCTTTCATCTGCGTGTGAAACCATTTGATGCATCAGCTTTTATGAGTGTCTCTTATGAAGGTGTACACTGTGGGTTTGATTCACATAGTCTCAGATGTTTTTCTCGTTGTTTTCGAAAGAAACACCACAAGTCTGCTAAAGGAAACCAAAAGTCAAATTTCTATTTCATCTTAAGGCGTACGGCAAAATGATGAACACATGATCTTTGCATAGCCTATGTTAACTGCCGTATAACAAAATCACTGTGCTTGGAGAATGAGGAAAGGTTGTCAATGATCACTAATCATACCGTGAATCTAGCGTACAGTCACCAAGAAAGTTATGTAATGCTCTGACTGTTAACTTGCATACTAAGAAATAGAATTAATTCATTGTTCAAATTTTCTGCATTATTTAATGTAGTACTTCTGATCGTTGCAAGGTACAATCATGTAATTTTTTCACATTTCTAGTTATGCGATATCGGTGATTTCTGTATTCTTCGTAATACCTAACCCACGTTTGAACAGATATCTTAGTGAAAATGAAAAAAGAAAATGTTAACAGTTTCCGCACATTTATAGAGAGCTTAGTGCATAGCAATATCACCCTCAGGATATTTACCATGTAATTCGATGTATAGACCTATTCAGTATGCAGCAAAAATGACACTGAAGTCGATCAGGTTTCTTTGGTAAGAATTTAGCATTATCACAGTAGTTGGTCATAGAAACATGACTGAAAAACTAAATAAAAAGTGAATGTGTCGAACTATAAAGTCATTATACTTCAGGCCGGGATAACACGTTTCATTGTTTGAGAAGGATTAATACAGTATATCAAATACCAGTAGGGATGTGTTCATGGACAGGAGTGATACTGTACATATTCATTCACTCAGGTAATCATTTGAGGGGATAACATAAAAAGGGGGATACATTTGGTTGCGAGTCTTACGAGTTTAAATGTGGGAACTATATATGTAGGGGTAGATCTCTTGGTCTTCCTTTTACATATACAACTGGAATGAACTGTAAGTGTACTAAAGGAATAAAAGAGACTCACGTCTGTAGAAATACAAGAAGTACAACACAAGAAAATAAAAGTGTGTTCTTGTTGTCATTTACTACCCGTGTTTACTATGATTCAACAAAGACAGTCAAAGACTATGAAGAAGTAAACGTGAAAAAAAAACAATAAATAAATAAATAAAACACTCTCGCTTGATTCATGACTGTGTCTGTTTGTTCAATACGAACAAGTTTTCGTAAACTTCATAATGAAAAACAATGTATAAAATGTAGTTGAGGCAAAGTGTTTACTTTAAAATGAACCATTATTCGAAAAGTTTACTCCGAACCCCTTAGATTTTAGACTGAGAGTCAGCACATGAGCAGAAGGGGAGCAGCAGGTGAGCACCAGGGGAGCAGCAGGAAGCGTCAAAAGCGTGAAAAGAAAACATAATAACGAACTTATCGATGTAGGGTCTGTTCTTGATGAACTTGAAGCATTAAAAATGTAATGGGATACCCCGTATAGCCTATGTGTAGTGATAACACAGGGCATGACTCAATCACACCGTCCGTACCTTATGTGATGGCGCTCTTTTCATTCTGTAACGTTAACCTCTTCCCCCCACAATTTACCCCCCACAAAAAGGTGTCATTTCCACATACTACACTACTCTGATTGTAACTATGCCATTTACAAGAGAGCCCTAAACAGAACAACCAGGGAGTGTAGACGATCAAAACTGAACTTTGAAAAAATGCTTGCTAGTAACATCAAATCTGATTCCAAGTCCTTTTATTCATATGTCAGGTCGAAATCTAATTCTAAGGAGTGAGTAGGGCCCTAAATTGTCTCTTCCGGCAATGTTGTGTCATGATGAGCTACAATTGGCTCAATTGATAAACAACTTCTTTTCGTCTGTTTTTAGTGTGGAAAACATGAACTCCTTTCCGAAACCATTTAAATATTTTTCATGGGTGTGAAAGTGAGAAGCGTGTCAATTGTGCCTTTTCTGCTGATCAGGTGTTGGATATACTTGATAAGCTCAAATCTGACAAGGCTGCTGGGGTTGACAATATTCATCCAAAGTACCTTGCACTAGTGGATCCTCCTTGTATTATTTTCCGAAAGTTCCTGGATGGGGGCTTTGTGCCAAGTGATTGGAGAAGAACTAATGTGACACCAGTCTTTAAGAAAGGACTCAAATCATCCTGTGGTAATAACCGTCCAATTAGTCTGACCTCTCAAATATGTAAAGTAATTGAACTGATGAGTAGGTCTGTAGTGGTAAACCATCTAGAGAAGTTTAACTTAATCAAAGACTCTTAGCATGGCTTCTTTAGTGGTCGTTCTTGTACAAAAAAACTTGTTGGCTTTCCTCGAAGTGGTTACTCAATCAGTAGACAGTGGTATTCCTGTTGATGTTATTTACTTAGACTTTGCAAAAGCTTTCGACAAGGCTCCTCATCAAAGACCTGTATCTCATTGGATTAATTCTTGGCTTAAAGATAGAGAACAGCGAGTCGTTCTTCATGAGAGTTTTTCCAGCTGGAGAAAAGTTGTAAGTGGTATGCCCCAGGGCTGTGTGCTTGGCCCAGCATTATTCTTAATTTACATCAATGACTTAGATGATAAGTTGTCTAGTAATGTTTTAAAATTTGCAGATGACACAAAGCTAATTCAACAGATAAAATCACACCACGATATGCATACACTACTGTCTGATCTTGGTAGTTTATTAAACTGGACCTGTGAATGGCAGATGTGATTTAAGGTAGATAGGTGCAAAGTTATGCACTTTGGAAGGACCAATCCACAGTACACTTATCTTATGAATCAATCTGTGCTCGAAGAAACAGACAGTGAAAAGGAGCTCGGTGTGGAAATTCAAAACTATCTCAGACTGAGATTACACATTGCTGACAAAGTGAAAAAGGTCAATCAGATACTGGGCATGATCAGAAGAACATTTTCTTGTAGGTACTAGGAAATCTTAATGCCATTGTACAAGTTACTTGTTAGACCTCATTTAGACTATGCTTCTCCAGTCTGGTCTCCCTATCACAAAGAGGCTATTATTCTATTGGAGAAAGTTCAGCATCGCTTTACACGTATGATCTCTGGGTTCGCTAGTAAGCCATACGAGGAACGTTTGTCTTTATTAAAGTTGACTACTCTTGAGACACGCGGGATAAGGGCTGATCTTCTGGACGGAGGTCTTTAAAATGTTTCATGGATACTCTCGAGTTGACGTACAGTCCCTTTTCATGATGGATGTCTCAGTTAGACGTGGCCACAGGTTCAAATTGTATAAACCTCGGTTTAGACTGCATATCGGCAAAAATGTTTTAGTCAGAGGGTTGTGAATATCTGGAACAGTCTCGCTGACAGAGTAGTTGCTTTTCCATCCATCAGTTCTTTCAAGTCATACATTGGGATCTACCTGATAGAGAATAGGGGTCTTTGAAAGCATTTTGGCTTCCTAATCCTGAAGGATCAGTAAGTTAGTAAGAATCCTCGTTCCAGTATTAAATAGCCTAAGAAACATGATTCAAGGGACATGATTCGGGATAACCGCCTCCTCCAGCAAGCATCCATATCACATGAACTACCCCCACGACCGACCTTCTTATTCACCCTCACTGGAAATATGAACTAATTTTGAGAAAAGTAGGTTACAGTGGTGTCCTTTAGATGTGAAGAGAATACGAGCGATGGATTCAGTACTGCCCATACCTTGCATGCTGTGAAATCCAATAATTAAAGCTGATACCAATGCTAGATATAAATTTGTCCTCTCGCTTGCAAACTTCCATAGGCAAAGATCCCTTTAGAGTCCCCTCTTCGGGATACGGGGTATGGCAGTCCCGTCTTTCCATGGAGCTAATACTTAGACCAGGTAGTAGCTTCATGGTCTTTCGCATAGCAACCTCGATAGTTCATCTGTGGTTCGTCTCAAGAAGGTCAGATGTTTCAATGTGATCCAAAAGTATTTGGACACCTAGCGCGTGATGGGTTTAAACAAATCATGTTTTTCATAGTTTGGTTTTTATAGCCAAATAATACGATTTTCTCAAGACCGCTCACAGAGCAGAAAAGAGTTACAAACGGCCTGTAAGTGCCAGACAAAAGAACTGAAAAGTGTAAGTCTCATCATCGATCATTACTGGATTATCTCCTCAAGCATGTCTGGGTTTAACTGGATTAGCATAAATTAAAGTCAAACTTTCTTCTCCTGTCCAGGTATAGTTTCATGGTTTGGGGTTCCGAAAATCAGTTCAGGTGAAAATGTTTGTTTCTTTTCAGTTATTGGAAACTATGGAAAAATGTGAATGTCACAAGAACACATGACGGTAGAAAAGTATAACAGCTTTTAGCAATCCCTTATTGACCACTTTTAATCCACAGTTTATCAATGAACTTCCTGTGCAGATATCTTGAGATCGATGTAAGGAGTTTAGTTAGACACAGATGTTAGTCATAAATTCTATCACTGAGTTACAGCCCTTAACAAGGGCATGGAGTAAACCCTATGATGAGTCTTTATTTTATTTAAACATTTAAAAACAGGGTTTAGAAACTCGGTTAGCTGTAAAGCTAATCCAACCCGAGGCCCTAGTTACAAACAAATGTAAGAAATAAAAAGTAAAGCATAAAAAATGTAAAAGCTCACAAAATTAAAAACACAGGAGTGAACAGTAAAACCAGACAAACTTCCAACAAGGCGTTTAAAACTGAAAAACATAAAACAGCCATAAACAGAATACAAATCAAGGGTAAAAATGGGGAGTGCCTAAAATCTCCTATTGAATTCTAGCAGCATGAAAAATGACGGGGAGTTTAGCTCAAACTTTCGTTTCAAAAAAGACAAAGTGATTGGAAGAAGGGAAAGGGAAGATAATTTTAACATGAATAACCAGTTCATTGAAAAACGAAGTAAAAGATTTATTAGTATCTTCACTTTCTTTTGATCTTCCCGAGCATGCCCGATTAGTCATTGTAGCTGCCATTACTCCATGATTAATTGAAATTATTCCAAAGCCCCATCATGGGTTTTTGCCTGCAGAAGGCTAGGGGACATATGCCCGGACAACCAGTCCTGGCCTTCCGTCAAGATATTTTTACAATTTTGTCAGAGGTGAAGTGAACTTAAAGTGTGGGAATTTCCAAAGGAGGTCAGTCACCTCAATAGTTTGCTTGATGTAAGTTTTGCTCTCTATACGGCAGTTACCGTATCTCAATGCTATTCCCAATTATTCAGGGCGCTTTTCACGCGACAAAGCTTGATGACTTTTAATAAATTGTTTGGTCTCATATAGGGAAGTACAGTAATCTCACCCTTCCATTACCAAATAAGTTAGTTAACTCCGGTTGTATGATTCCATGAACATGAACTTCTATAAACAATCCTAGTTAGGCGATTGATTCAGTTAACGGCTGTGTATCCACGTGGTTTATAACTTCCATTCGAATCGACATTGTATTCATTGGGAGGGTTGAGCCTTTGTCTTATTTTGTCAAGTCTAATCTAACACGCTACCGAATGTTGGTAGGAAGACTGCACGCCCTCCTTTGCAATTCGACACCCCCTTCCGACAACCCATCAGGCCCGTATTTATTTTTTTTTACCCGAGCCCGGATACCCTGACCCAGTTTTGGGGGTCCCTTTCTAACATGTCCTTCAATGGGACCAAAAGAACTTTAGCGTGCTACTCGCGCTGTGATGTAATGATTATGAACAACGTTTGCTTGACTTAGCCTAAGCAACAGTCTGTAATCAGCTCGGGAGAATCCCCCTTACAGGAGAATTTAATTTTTCTCTGATCGGGAGAAAACGTGGCCATTGGCGCAGGTTCGTAGCTAGGGTCATATGTTTGGGGGATTTGAAGTTCCCCAATTTCCACTAGATGGATGTTTTTTCCAACTGAATGGGGACGCGTAATTAAATTGCACCATTTTTATGTGCCCTGCTTTTATATACAGCAGTGGACATCCTTTGTCACTACATAAAGGTGCCGTCCTGGGGGAGGGGTGTAAGGAGAGGGGGGTTCCCCTCCCCTTTGAGAAATTTTTGTTAAGGTAAGGTTGCTTAGATGCAAAATGGTGCTTTGTTTGGGATGTTTTTGGAGATGATCATATATGGCTAGAAAATGTCCATAATTTAGTGAATTCTCATTTTTCCGACTGGCTGGATTCTTTTTTCAAATGAGTGGCCGCCAGTAAATTGCACCCTCGTTTTAATGCGCCCTGCGTTTGTATACAGCAGTGGGGATCCTTACTTTGTCACTTTATTAAGGTGCCGTCCTGGGGGAGGGCTCTAAGGGGAGAGGGTGTCCCCTCCCCTTTGAGAAATTTTCGTTAACGTAAGGTTGCTTCGATGCAAAATGGTGCTATCTTTGGGATATTTTTTGAACTGATCATACATGACTGGAAATTGTCCATAATTTAGTGAATTATAAGATTTGGTTAGGTGAAAGCAGAGAGTATGTTGTCTAAGAGAAGAATACGTTGTCAACAAACCTCCTGAAGCCCCACTTTACTGACTTCTGTTCGGGCATCTAAGGCTGGCACATACAGGTATAGGCCTCTTGGAAGCTCTGGATCAATTATATAAAATGGGGGAAAGGCATAATGCTTATCACCTGACATCTAAATAATAATATAGAGTATGACGCCAAGCACTTTACATCTATCGCATTTTTACTAATTTTGGACGGAAATCCAGACGAACAGCTTCCAGCAATGGGAAATGGGCGGGAGGGAGAGTATAGTAGGTGCAGAAATGTGATACTGGACCTCCCAGACAGGTATAGCGAAAGGGGTGTAGGACTAACAAGCGCGTTTCAGAATGTACTCCTAGTTTATGCTATAAAAGCTCACTAATACGTTTGTTCTTATAACGTTCATAAGTGATACAACGTGGATTGTGAGGATTGCGCGTGAAGCGCGCCTAAATTTAGGGGTATATTTCAATGCCAAAATTAAAAACCTGCATGCAGGTTCAGCCAGGGGTGGTGCTTTGATTTGCCGACATGGGGGCGAAGCGCCCTGACTGGGGGCCAGCTAGACAGATGACAGATGCAATGGGTTGCCAAACTCGAAATATAAGCTCGTCGAAAAATTTGGGGTTGTATTGAGAAAAGATTTCACATTTTTGTTTTCATTAAGGAAAGTTGAAAAAGTTTGGGTTTCTATTGAAGAATCTGGGCAAAACCATGAACTTTGTTGGGGCCAATGCATGGTCGTCGTCGGGGATTACATACTTTATCTTACCCATTAGGGCTTCCCTACGAAACTGAAAAATCGTTTTCTTACAAAATACGTTTGCCACGATGGCGAGGCTAAGGAAAGAATCTTCCAAAATTTAGGAAAAAGAGGAAAAAGGAAAGAACTTCGCAACGATGCATTTTCGTGTTTCTCTAGAACAGTGGTTCTCAAACGCGGCCCTTAGGGCCGCATGCGGCCTCCGAGCCCTGTCGGTGCGGCCCCTGGATTGATTTTACGTTTTGAGAAAATCATAGTCGACAAGAACAAAATGTAGTACAGTAGGAAAAGGGGCGAATAATCCATGAAATATGTTTAAATTATGTAATTTAGAGTCACTACTTGACTCCTTCCAAAATTCGCTTTTCTGAAGTAGTGCCAGGTTGCCTACGTAGCAGGCCCTGAGGCATGTTCCTTGATTAGTCATATCTAGCCAACACTTATTTCGTGTGCCGTGTTGTTGGCAATCATACTATGTACACGGTCGCATATAGTTATATAGTGATGCACTGGGGAGTAGTTGTATTTGTAGTGACAAAGCTTGTAGCAAGTTATATCTCGGAAATTTACCTTGCGAAGTGAAATGACTGTAGGTATCGTGTTAAACGTGTGTTGATTGGTAACTGAAATCAAAATTTCTGCAAGTTATCACGGGTACTCGAAAAAACTAAATCAAATGTAATCAGAGTGGCATTCCCTAACAATGTGTTTTTCGACATTTTATATGTAAGCGCCTTTTCCACAGCTCTGTTAAATGGAATAGAGTCATTCAATCAACTTAAAGTTTTTTCGACTTTTGGGAATTCGGGCCCTCCAACTCGGCAGACCCACTTCTCTATCTGACCGCGTTTGAGAATAATTGATCAAGTGCTTCCTCACCTACTGGCCACTGACGCAGGATAAGTGCATAATTGGTGTGACTTCATTTGTTTCAAAGTAAACTTTGCGTCCTCAACATATTTGGTTTGGAAAACAACGCATGATAAATATCAAATGACCATACTAGTGCCTCACTCATGATACAGAACTGCACTCCAAAAAACGTCTAGTCAATTGGGGCACGAACCGGAATCTTGTCAAATATTTGACAAGATTTGTTTCAAACTTGACTAGAAATGATTCAAAAATGAAACTATTCGTTTCATTTATGAGCCGAATCTAGTCAAAGATTTGACTAGATTTCGGTTCGTGCCTCTATTGATTAGATTCTATTCAAATTTGACTAGGACAATTTAGAGTGTGTACAAAGGGGTGGTGCCAGGTGGGGAGCAAAGGGCCGTGGCCCCTATCGTCTGGGAAACTCCATTTTCGTCGGGGAGTCTTAATGGGCACGATTAAGAATGTAACCCCCAACGACGACCAACCGCTGCGACGAATTTCTTATTCTGCCCCGGGTAGGGCAGATTGCTCAATAAAAACAGAAATTTCTCAGAGTTGCTTCAACAGTCACCAAAATTTTAGGCGCGCATCCCGCGTATGCCATTCTTTCAGCAACCCGTCGACCTTGTCGGGGCTATACTGGTTACTGGCCGCTCCGTCTGGGTGCTTGGCCTTCCTGTCGAGCAGGGTTGTTGACTTAGACTTGATGACTTGGACTCGAGTCTGACTTGGGGCACTATTATCGTGACTTGTGACTTGACTTGGACTGGACTTGCAGCAAATGACTTGTCACCAACGCAAGTCAGAAGCATTATTTAGATAGCCAATATTGATTTAACTACCTCTCTCCCGATACCCAGGTGGGTACTGTATCCTATCCTGTCACAATTACCATCCGGTGATGATGATCTGTGCTGTGCTGAAACATAAACAGAGAACTCAATTATTCTGGAACTCTTCCATGTATGGTACGATATGCCTAATGGTGACTTGCGAATAAGGTCTCACTGTTACGGTCTCGTGTAACTACTACTACACCAAAGTGACCATGGTGACCACTGCCACACGGACGCTTCGATGGCAGGGGGGCAGGGGGCTACTGCCCCCTGAGATTTCCGAATCGAAAATGAAAGATGGCCTACTTGAGAAAAAATACTCATATGCTGAAAATTCTACTGTCCAAGCTATGATTTCAAGGCCCAAATAACCTGGAAAATCGCATTTAAAGGTTCTTCTTCCCCCAAATGTGGTCTTCTCTGCCTGACGAATTACCATCTCCCTCCTACAAGATACACGGCTTCCAATACACCAGCATATACATTGGCTAAAGATAAAATAGCCAACGATAACATTTCATTATTAGCCAAACTCTATAAGTTTATAAAGTAACTTTAATTTTAAAGGGCATAAGCAGTCGCCACAAACTTTTTTTGAAAACAACAGTTAATTCTCACAAATATCCCCTTATTTCACTTCATGTACTATCTTTCATGATATGTTAGAACAGAAATATTGTATATTCAAGGTAAACCAAGGAGGTAGTCTATAAATTTCTTAGTTCAGTGAGAAACGTATTGTAACATGATTCTCAAGAGCCATTCATGAAACAGGATGCTCGGGTACACTAATTCAAATTGGGGTGACTGCATTTCCCCTTTAAATCAAATGTAAGTTTTCTTCTCGAAATCTAAATTTGTTTCTAAAGCATGGAATATCAAAGTAAAGAATGCAGCCTTATGTGTAACTTAAAGGTCTAAAATGTTTTATTTCCCACATTTTCTTCCAAGGCCTACGCTACGGCTACGCACCAACCTATGGAGGCTCCCCTAGTGTCGCACTAAGAGAGCTAGGGGGAAGCCTGCACTGAGTACCAGCCATGCAGGTGTACCATGCATGCCACAGCCGAAGAATTCAGTAAATAATTAAAAGTTTTCATCATTTTATCAGTCCAAAGCTTTACCAAACATAACACCATTTTGGATCTAGGAAAACTTAGAACTAGAAAAATTTCTCAAAGAGTAGAGGTGTCATCCCTCCCGCGAGGCAATATTTCCTTCAATTACACCCTACCAGGATAGAAAAAAAGTCACTAAATCATGATGATTCCTTAACACATAATCAATTTTACGCTTAACGAAGCTTCAGAAAGATAGCCACCTCACATAAACAAAAATTTCTCAAAGAGTATAGGATGTCCCCTTCTGTAGACAGCACCTCTTGCCTTCTGTGCAGCCACAAAATAGGAAAATATCACTAAGTTATGACAATTTGTAAAAATATAGTCAGTTCAAAGCTTTGCCAACGGTAGTACAAATTTGAACCTAAGCCAGGCCTTACATGTACCCTTTCCCTCAGCACTCCCCCCACCCCCATGGTACCAATGAACATGTGAAAAAGGAATGGTCCGCCTAGGCGCTAAGTATCTGTAGGCAAGCCACTTGGTGCTCCGATTAGATAGTGTTATGAACTGCCCCCCTCCCAGGGGTTTTGCCCAGGCTACGGCCCTGCAACCTGTTAAAATGAAGAAAAATTGACCGTTTTGCTGATATGTGATTTTCCAAGATCCCCCTAAAACTCTGAAATCCCCCCCCCCCCCTGATTGTGAGGCCTAGCGCAAACACTGCAACTAGAACATCATAATTGATCGTGATGTAGATGGCTGGTTAATTTGGGTTTCGAGTTAAGGTTTCAGTGCGCTGTATCCTTCCCAATGATGATTGACTCAGCGTGCTCAAATTCACATAGTTCAGTTGCGTAATCGCTTGCAGTGTCATGTAATGGGTGCCCCAAACTTTTTTGCTTGCTTTTGAATGGAATATGACGACAAAGTAGATAATAGCCCTCGAACAGTCCATTCAGTGAGATCCTGCTGGTCAATATTTATGGTGACTTGTGACGTGACTTGTACTCTAGTCCAAATGACTTGACTTGACTTGCTACTGCTTGACTTATGACTTGACTTGACTTGGAACTGAGGCAAATGACTTGTGACTTACTTGGACTTGCCAACATTGACTTGTGACTTGACTTGGACTTGCAAAAATTTACTTGTCACCATCTCTGCTGTCGAGCAAAGACAATCCCAATTGCAGAGGCAAATTTATGGCTGAGAGTAAGATTTTCTGCAATCTGGAGAGCTTGGAAAGCAAAATTTTCTGACCTCAGCCCCAACCATGGTGGTTTCCCCTGACCCATTGAGTAATTCATCAATATTGAGGGGCCTTAGGCCTAGGTGCAACTTGGTGCTACAAATTCAGACATTCCAACCCATGGACCATTCAAACCGGGACAATTCCGAAGCTTGCATCCTTTATTCCTGGACATGCATGTATCACACAATAATGTACTTAGGCCTAGTGTGTATAGTTGACATGGAAATATTTATGTAGACAAGAGATCATCGCAAACAACTAACAAACAAGCATATTATATGTAATAACATGGGTTTTGTATTAATTACACGTGTTCATAAACTGCAGCTGGTGGCGCTAGGACGTCCTGCCCGACGGAAGGGGGGGGGGTTAACTACAAGAGCGGCAGATTAAGTACTGTATATACCGGTACTGAAGCTGGCCCAAACCGTCACCTTCCACCTTGATGTACAATACCTTTACATTACAGATTAAGAGTCACATTTTATTGGGTAGCACTGTAGTACACTTTACGATACACTTGACTATTCAATGCTTATCGGTCTTCTGCTGAACAACTTGGAAATCCTAATGATACATTCAATGTGTGTTAATGGATGGAATTCTTGTTGACCAACAAAACAGCTGCAAACAGTGAAGTCACAGTAAATGCTGCATATAGGCATTCCATCCCAAGCTTTTTTTTTTTGTTTGTCTTGGATGACTTGTTCACTCTCAGATGTTTTTGGCAGGAACCCTACACTTATGTCGAGAATTTGTTTATCTCAAGATCAAGTCTCCATGAACATAAAACTGTAGGGGAGGGTACTGGGTGTGCTAAATTGTGTTAGTTGCTGACTTTACAAATCTGGAGAGTGAGTTTTGGAAAGTTCCATTTTGAAATTTGGAGCTTTTAAAGAGACCAATTTATCCAGCATTGCATCACAGTTTTTAATGTAAAAAAGCTACACAAATGAAAAATTTGTAGCATTTCTTTGTATGCATAACCCTAATTGCATACTACCAGTTTTGGGCTTAACACCTGATATATATATATTTCTCAAATCTGCTACACGACATCTCAGCACTAAATAATTCCCTCTTTTATGTATTCTGAAGATTTTTATGATAATCACTTACAAGACAAGAGATAATTGCAGAAGTACCATAGTCCCAGTATTTCATTTGCAAGTTCAGTACTTAAACCATGAACCTTTTGGCTTGACTGAATAACACTGTCTTACATGAAGTAGTGCACATGACCTGGACAACCAGGAATATGTTTGGTTCCTAAGGAACTATGAATTAATTTGAAGTAACATTTATACATTTTGTGGTAAAGTTGCAGTTGATACTGAAGAGACAAAATTCTTACTTGCCTTGCCAAGGGACCTCTCATAGGTACATACTGTAGTATCCTTGGGGTCTTAAGAAAAAGTTCAATGTGGCATATTTTTTTACTGTGTTTATGTGGGAGGATGGCTCTGTGTCCTACAATATTGTGAGCACCAAGAAATACATTTGTCGATTGGTATGATATAACAGAAAAGTAAAATGCTTGTCTCAACATTTTTCAACAACATTTCAAGTTTACTTTAGTCTACTATATTACCGCATGCTCATTCAGTCACTCCCACTCAACTGCATTAAGGGACAGGTGACCTCTAACCAGCCAGCTCCCACCACAGACTATGCCCTCAAGAGGTATCCCCTCTGGATAAGAGTTTAGGGTAAGGGTGTTGGTCAGGTGAGAATTGGGGGGATATCTGATGCGGAGTACTGTCAGCAGAGAGAATGGTTTGGGAAGTTGTCCAGGGGAGTTGTCCATGCAGAAGCCAGTAGAACTTAACGATTTTCATACTGCCAGCTGCTGTACAGTGTAGGTCCAATGGTGAATAAGGGAGGGGTAGAGTTGTATTATCATTGTAGTGTTGGGTTCAAGCAGTGGCAAAGCTCTGGGGGTCTTTGCAACTTCCATGATCCTCCCCCATAATTTCCAGAGTGAGAATATTAAACCCTTTTACCATCAGCATTGTAAGTTTTAATATGATGGATACTGTGGCATCATCAGATGGGGTAGGGAGACTGGAGTCCCCAGTCAGACATCGTTCCTCAACGTCGATGAGGTCATGGACTGGACAAAAGCATTGTGCCATGCCTGCAGGTGGATCCTGCCCTTGATGTAGCCCTTTGTTTCCCTGCTTCCCCCTGGTTAAAAAAATCTGGTTATGCCACTGAATGGATAAAATCATTGCTATCCCCACTTTCCCCACCCACGAGCTTGATGCATTTTCAAATTGACTGGCAGCAAGTCAGAGTTAGGCTGTCTTGAAAAAAGAAGGTCCATTTGTGACTTTTGAAATCTATTCTGTAATACCAAAAGCTGTTCGAAGAAAGATGAAACTTGAATTCCTCATCCTCATGCCCACAATTTTTTAAATACCCCGGAACTTTGGGAGCTTTTCCCTGGTACCTAACAGAGCATGCACACCTGGAACGACTTGCCCTAAAATTGGGCAAAGCCTGACCTGAAACCCCATGAAAAAACCTGCATGCCTAGACACACCTGTCACAGCTCATGAAGTGATCCACACACCTCCCTCTCCTAGTCACTCCCTTTCTTGTGAAAAAATCCCTTACTACCGGGTCAATTAGTTCATGTGGTACACTCCATATGGGGGAGAAATGATGAGAGAGATGTTGGATCAACATGACACAATATTACACCACTTGACTGTGGGTGCTAGCCCAACAATATTTAAGGAAGATGTTTCATAGAGGCCAACTGATCCATTGATACAGTACTGGGCAAGTGAAGGACCAATTGCAACCTTGGCCCCACAATGACACAATAATGAACCAACATCAAAATTAAAAGATACTGGTCACCCTCGTACCCAAAAGTATATGAGCCTCAAGAGACACAAGACTAATTAAAGGAAAAATGCAGTCCCCCAATTTGAATTAGTGTACCCCATCATCCTAATTCAGGAATGGCTCCTTTCAATCATTTAAAAATATTTTTGTTACTTATTTGCTAAATTCATGCAGAATAACTCCTTGGTTTACCTTCAGTATTCAATGTTACTGAATACCTTCAATATTCAATGTTACTGAAAATAGTTATGATTGAAATAATGGGAAATTAGCAGACGTTTGAAAAAACACTTGGGGACAGCTTTCTCCCTTTAAAGTAAGCCCAACCTAAATCATTACCATTTTCCAATTCATGGTCTTATATAAATGAGCTATCTTGGAGAGTATAGCCTTCCAGACTCGACTGTCACGGTTGTACATGCGTACGTACTGGTAGAGCTAGTTAGTCCTTGGTCTAGGCCATTCCTTATAAATAAAGGGTGGGAAGAGCTCCTTACACTGTCAGTGCAGTCTGTGCATTACTAGTGTAGGCCTAACACTAAAACATGATTCCTACTTTTGAAAATATGAAGAGACTCAAAAATATGTTCCACTAGCTTGTTACCAGAGTACAGAAATATTTTCGTTAGATCTCCTTAGGGCAACGTTTAAACCTAGCTTAAGTTAGTACAACTACTTAACGCAATGTTGAAAGCTAGGTTAAGTTAGTACAACTACTACGGGGCTAGCTGCCTACTTTTGGCTCGGGCTGCAGAGAATAGCTCGGGGAGCTGTTCTTTGACGACTGGCACTAAATGACAATGGAAGAAATAACTTTGAGATCAAGCAGACGACAAGAAGTATTGTCGTCACTTCCTAATCCCTTCTAAATGGTCCCAATTTTTTTTCAGGCTACACAATCATCAGGAGTCAACTATCGGCAAGCCTGATAGTTTCAAAAGGAGAGGCAAGAGCTTTTATCTCCTTTCGTAACAGCTCCCTAGTAAGCTACGCACTACACCCCTAACGTTAGGCCCACTGTGTCATATTAGTGTGCCTGCCAGCGTTGATTACTGATTACTACGGCTGTAATTTTCTTTTCTTCTGGGCATTTTTAGCCCTCCTGACGATTATCTCTTGTTTTAACTTTGGGAACTGTCCAGAAACAATATTTTGCAGCGTACTCCAACCAGAAAGCTGTTATTCAGCTACAACAAAAACTTAACAGAGAGTACGTGGACGACAATACAAAGCAAGTTTTGTTTACAAAAAAAAAAAATGGGCAGCCCCATTGTCGCATACAGCATAAAGACTTTGAAGGGGCACGGTGAACAACTTTGGCGGGAGGTTGGATATGACACAATGCGTGTTAATCTTAATAGTTACTGGCCGCTCGACATTTATACCTGGTGCCAAATGTACCTCCCACTCCAAATTAACACCCCGTCGCTCTTCTCAAATATGTCGCTCACCTTGCTCTTTCTCCTAGTCCGTGTCATGTGACAGCCGTTTAATGTACCACGTACTGCTACAAAATAACCTTCACAAAACTATTATCTGACGGGCTATTAGTGTGAGCTACACATTGCTACACTAGAATGATTGTCCATACTACTCATTTTATAAGAGGTTTAACATTACAATGACATATTTATTGCCAATTTCCAAGGTTTTGGCTGTTTCACCTCCGGTGACCTCATAATACCTTTTACCTGGATAAAAAAATCATAGCCTTCATCCTCGGACTATAATGCATCTACAAGCCAAGTATGAAAAGTATACATGATTCCTACCTTTGGAAATTGTGTTTACCAGAATTCAGTTGCTCACCTCTGGTGACCTCACATGACCTCCAACCTCCACCAAAAACTATAGTATTCTTCCTCTTTTTTGTGATAAATTTATATATTAAGTATGAAAAGTAGATCAACCATTCCTAAGTTGGGATATCATGTTTACAGTTTTTGTCCTCTTGTGACCTCACATGATCTTTGACCTCTGCTAAAAACAATAGGGATTATTTCTGACTATAACACATCCACATGCCAGGTATGAAGAGTATCCATGCTTCCTACCATGACGGGTACAAAGTTTTTGGTTTTTTACCTCTGGTGACCTGACATGAACGCTCACATCACCAAAAACAATAGTGTCCTTCCTCCCAATATAAAAAATCCATATTTCAAGTATAGAATGTATCCATTATTCCTATCTTGAGATATTGTGCTTACAAGCAATTTCCAAGATTTTTGAAGTTTTACCTTCGGTGACCTTAGATAACCTTTGACCTTCACCACAAACAATAACGTCCATTTTCAGACTATAACCTATCGATATGTTAAGTATGAATAGTAGCCATGCTTCCTACCTTGAGATATCGTATTTACAAAGTTTTTGACCTATGGTGACCTAAGATGACCTTTGACCTCCACCAAAACAATAGGGTTCTTTTTATCATGATATATCCATTTACCAAGTATGAAAAGTATCCATCATTCCTATCGTGAGGTATCGGTTTACAAGCCAGACGTCGCAAACCCAGACACAAACATACACACACGCACGTCATCGTCACTGCATTGATTCCTTTTGCCTTCGGCAAGGAATGACAAGCTGCATGAAGTCTTTCATACTCAATAAAGCAGGAAAACTTGGCCATAGGCGCTGTTTCAAAATTTTGGAGAAGCCTGCTGTCGCGTTGCATCTATCTGCTCAAAGTATTTGGCACAATGACATCCATCCGTATACAGATCTGCGACAAAACGACGTGTCTCACGTCTGAAGTTGCCAGGTATTAACAGTAATAAATTTTCCTTTTTCATTTTTTTTTATTTTGGTTTGTTTTTTATCAGCAAAAGAACTGGTTATTCTAGGGGAAACCATGATTTTGGTCCGATAAACTTAGTGTATTGATTATGCGTGTTTTTGAGTGGAAAAAGTTGTTTAATCAACTTGGCTTCTCGATAAGTAAGTTTATCGGATGGAAACAAAGTTTTTCGATGAACTCCGTTTATCGAGTAAAAAACAGAATTTTCCGATAAAGGGAGTTTATCGAGTGAATAACAGTTTTCCGATAAACTTTGTTCATCAAACTTTTCGATAAACTCTGTTTATTTAGTGAAAAACAGAGTTTTCGATTAACTCAGTTTATTGCGAGTAAAACTCAGTTCATCAGTCATGTGTCTCCTGCCGATCGGTTTGGAGGAGATCGGGAGCCCACAGGGATCAACCAAGCAGTAGGGCTAACCAACTTTCATGTATACACCGATGATCAATGCCATAGTCCATGTAAAGAAATGTGCGTTTGACATGCTCCTTTTGGGGGATGGTCAGGAGGGCCATGAAGAAGGGGCCCAATTTGGGCAAGATTAGCTCATGAGCTAACCCGACAAAACTCACTGATAAATACCCAAAATGAACCCATTTGAAATGGATGACCCTTGACAGACATTTTCAGTGGTGGGGTGGGCCCGTCAGACGCAAATAACTGGGAAAAGCCGGTTCAAATGGGAAAACCGTAGATTACTCTTGGATGAAAAACCTACCTTACTTTGACCCAGCCGGGGATCTAACCCCGAACCCCCCGGTTGCCAAGCGTTATCACTTCAAAAGCCACCGCCTTTATCCACTCAGCCACAGCATGATAAGATAGCATGTGACTTGAGAAGGTTCTATGTGAAGTCGAGTCACCATATCTTATGTTTTTCACTCAAAATATATTTCATCAATGTAAATTGGATTAGGAAAATATTTTATTGAAGCTATCATAGATTAGAAGTGTTTGAACTAGGCTATTTAAAATAAAGCTGGTATAAAGCGGATATATGTCAACATTTGTTCTCATCACAAAGGGAAACATTTCTTTTCAGAATAAGATTTCTTTCCTGTTTCCTTTGTTTATCTACTAAAGCCAGAACGAAAAATTTGGATACTTACCTAATATTACCACTTTGTTTTTGTTTTAAACTTGTAGAGAAAATAGCAACTCAAAACTAGAAACTCCTTATGTCTGACATCTATATCGAAGGTTGACCGATTTGGTCATGTTCACAGAAGCATAGTTGCGAAAGTAGTTTCGTTTGAAAAATGCCATATAGCGTTTTACACTCACTCATAAAATAACACTATTACGGATAAAATTGGTTCTCACACACACATTAAGTTTAGAGGTATTTATAATAATCGTCGCTCTTGTTTTGAGGATAGCAAAAATTTAATTACTCTTAACATGACTCTGCCTGTCATTGGTAAACTATTGTATCAAGAATGGCGTAAGTAGGATATTAAAATCAACGTTTTATGATTCTAAGTTGAATTCAGTTTTGCATCGTACACATTGATTTAGGAAACCAACAAATCTTGGCAACGTTCGATAACACACCCTCTATAATTAGGTAAGGTTCTTAGCGTATTACAGAGTGAGTGACAGATGTAAGACGTCACTTAAAATTACGACTTTTGATCCATAAACTATGACTAACGTCTAACGATGCCATACAATTACTTCAAAACTTTTCACTTCTATCTCACTATTTTTACCTTTCATCTCATTACTTTAACATTTAGTCCTTGAATTTGACATATTATCTTTGCTCTCTGAAGGCAACAAAAATGATGCAATTCATATTTTGGATAAAAGGGTCACAAATCACACTTTTGGCACAAAAATGTAACTGAATTCACCTTTAAGCCCCTTAAATGTGGTATCATTTGATAGAAAATAATATTTTATATGACACCTGACACGTGTTGACAGGAGGTTCTATCAAACTTTTATCTTCAAAACTTATCAGGATTACTTAGACATGGTAGCTATTTTGGAAAATAGCCGCCCGGCCACAAGCAATGGAAAGTTCACGCCTCCAACGTAGACGATCATATCTGACCATCTCAGGTGACTACCTTTATGCTCATATACTTCGACACTGGTATTCGATCTGGGCGGCCGGTCTAGTACTCTTAAATTATTCTCGTTATACCCCATCGGCCGGGTCATTCAGTGCCTAGCTGAGACTCATTTTGCATGTATTCCTATAACAGCGAATTGCCGACCATAATCGCTATATGGTGGCGGGTTTAGGAATTTTTCATAGGTGTGAATCCTGAGTAGGGGGCTGTGCGGGACTAAAGCCGGCCAGCCGGATAAAGGTAACGACTGAGGACAGACAAATTGGCATTCCGAATGTCCCAGGTTGTAGGAAACCCCACTCTACACCAAAGCTGACTGAAACTTGGGAAGTCTCTAGTATTTCATGCGTGGGTGGCTAGTATGAGAGAATGTTCGGCATCCCAAACGTCCTAGATGGTAGGAAATTGCATTCTTAGCCACAAAGACGAATTTTTCACTACAGTTCTGCTAGTGACATTCTTCAGCCTGTATAACCTACAAGGCTGTCATCATCAACTGCAGAGAGAAAAATCTGTCATCCCCATGTCCCAGGATTTTGGGACTAATCGCTTTTTAGAGTACTATAACACAAACCTGCACTACAATTGTCCGTCTACTCTAACTCCCAATTACCCCAAGATTAACTTCTCGATAAGTATTAAAGATTCATAACCCGGGCCTATCAAGTTTAAGGTCCCCTTATATGCGAGTTCATAAATATCATATGCCACGTAAGAGACTCATGGGAACATTTAACCCTATTCCCCTATCCAAGAGACCTGTAATTTTACGAGGATAAGTGCCTTTTGAGAACGACACTCTTAACCCCTGCAAATAATGTCAAGGGTATCAAAGATCACGTCACAGAGCATTTTATCCCGTTAATTGAGTTTTCTTGTTAACCTAAATTCACTAAGGAGGGACGACCAGGCACTATACCGCTAACATCCCTTCAACGTAACTGGTAACAAAGGCGGCCCCGCCGGCACTTGTTACAATCCACGCATTCACGCAAAAATATTTTAAAGTTGGACTTGCCAAAAAATAAATGGTACATGCATAGCTACCCCCACAAATATGTATTACCCAAGATCTTATCACGGCTGAGAGAAGCCTCAATGATAAGTGCAAGTTGCGCTACCTAGGTGTTATTCCATGGGTTTTACGAGAAGTTTCTCAGTTGTTATTTTTACTTTTGTCCTACCATGAGACAATGTTGATTAATTACCCGAACCCTCTTAACGGGTTCTCTACTGATGAAGTTGGGCCATCATATGAGCCAAAACAACAGAAACCGGTCTAGCCTGGTCATAGCGATCAAACCAATAATAATCAACCCCCGGCACATAATTCTAAAATGCCTATTAAGTCTTTCGTATGGAATCACGAAAGATGATTCCGGGTTTTTCCTTCAACTGTGCAAGGTTCACCGACTACCCATGTGACGTCAGATGGTGGCACCGCCTACCCTTATTTTACTTTGCTGAGTGTTCTCAGACAGTTTATTTTACTCCTATACAATGTGATGCATAAGTGTTCCCCCATTCGGGATAAATTTTGTTTGTTTTCCCCCAAACGGGAGAATGTTCCGGATTGTCGTATTGTGTTGTGAATAATTACTAGTACTGCTGCTTTTCACTGTTTTATTTGTGGAGTCCAACTAGCAGTCATACACAGCCAACCTCAGCCCTTCCGTGGTTGTGGTTGAAGTGGAAAAACTTTGATGTGTAGGCTGTCTTAACTCCAGAAATCAACCCTGAGACAAAACTTTATCTTCAGTACATTCTACGCTGCGTTTCGAATCAGAAATGAATGTTTCGGGAAATATTTTAGTACTAAAATGTATAAATTCCGAGCCTTTTTGTGATGAACAAGTGAGTTATGGATTGTTGATGCTTAAGTATTACTTGCAATCTTGATTCTGTGAGGTTTGGTGGGAATGATTTCTGTGGGACTTATGACAGACATCATAGGCCCATAGGCATAGGAACCCAAGTGGATTTGGGGGGAGGGGGGCTGGAACGACTTGCCCGAAAAATATAACCCAAACTTTCCGCGCGCTCCACGCACGTTCGACATGTTAATGTACATATCATGTGGGCATTCATTGTTCATCACACCGTACGCCAATAGCTATAATAATTTGCCTGGTGTCTACCTTTTTCATTGGTTTTAATTTTGGCGGAAGTCGTTGATCGTCGGCCTGGGAGAGGGGTCTAAGGGGAGGGGGTTTCCGACTCCCCTTTGAAAATTTTTGAAAAATTAGGTGTCCTTACATGTAATCTGGTGCCACATATGCTACCTTTGAAGTAAAATTTGTGTTCAAAAATTTACGTATTTTAGGCAAGAAAAAATCAGCATCAGTGAGGGTGGGGCATGGCAATATGGCCTCTCAAATACACCACTGATAATCATAATACGCCTATGCACAGGCCTCATATCTTGAAGGTCAGGCTAAAAAAAATTCACTAATGGACTAAGTGCTGATTGGTTATCGCAACTTAGATATTTCGTTTCTTAAAAAGAATGTACCAGAAAAAGAAAAATTATAATATAGTATATTTAGTATGTCAGGTTTTATGGCAAAACTGACATGCTACTCTATTTTTGCTTCATAAATCTCACAGGTATGTATGCCTTGTAAAAATACAGTGGGTCTCATCTCTTTTTCAAACATAGGCCTATCAATTGCCAATGACATCAAATTCACGCGAGAACAGTGAAAGGATAACTCCATCGCATTTCTGGATTGCTTGATCTCCGTTAAAAGTGACGGTACACTGATCACACAGGTATATCGGAAACCCACCCATACCGGTCGTTATCCATAATTTGACTCCCATCGTCCCCTCATACACAAGCTTGGGGTTATAAGAACCCTTCAATACAAAGTAAACGAGGTCATCAGTAAGCCTGAACTTGACCATGAGGAAGAAGGCCACATCAGACAATCCCTTGGGAGCTGTGGATACCCAGGCTCAGGCTTTGTTAATGCCAACAAAACCAAAGGTCGGAAACACCCCCATGGAGGTGCTGGTGGTCCAAGATGCAAAACCCGTGGTACTATACCGTATATTTTGGCATTTGAGATAGTCACTTCCTTCAAACCAATCAACACCCTTCGTGGAAAGGTTGTCACAAGCAGGCGAAAGCTAGGGAAACGTCAAAATTTTGTGTATGGTGTGGTTTGTGGTGCCGCGGACGGTGGCGAGGCCTATGCTGGGATAAATTAAACAAGAACTACTATCGTGTCTGAATCAACAGAGGTAGGCATAGTACGAACCAGGCCCAAACTGGACCAATTCCTCCATATCGGGGATTCTGGTCACAACATCCATGAAAACTATATGTGACTTTGGATCGAAAAGAACAGTGGCATAAGTAAGGGATGAAGGAAGCATCTGGGAACATATCGAGAACACTTCTCTAAATAGAAGAGGGGGTTTGGGGTTTCATCTATCCCATATCTGGGACAGATCATTCGAGAAGATCCTTGGCCGTCTGCACACGGCACTTAACTAGTCCAACTATGTCATTCTTGTGTTGAAGTTTGTTGGTTTTGGACGCAACGTTGGCAGTTGTAAACAGTAAGTCAAACATTTGATTTATTTCTATCTGTATGTTTATATGAGTAAGCATAATCATAGAATGTTTTGGCTGAACTGCTCTGTAAACATTACTGAAAAGTATCAATAATAATGACATAAGAATTCAAAAGTCATATTTTTGTCTGTCCAAAAGAGGGTTGTGTGTGGAATACTTAAAAACAGGTGCGCCATGATCATCACATGGTGGGAAAATTTCAACGTTGCTCCCTTAAAAAATGAGCAACCTTCCCTGGAGTGACAGTATATATGGTTCTTTTTTGGTCCCTTATTGCAAAAATACAGTGTGTCCATCCTAATGTATTACATCTATGTTTCAAACACTTTTATAAGCATGTAACCTTAGACCATAATGGATATGCAAAAAGAATTAGTTTTCCTATCAACAACCGTACAAATACAGTCTTTTGTATGTCCTGTGTGTGCAACAGGATCCTCTACTATAATGTTTGCACATACATGGGTAGGAAAACAATTACATCTCAGGGAGTCAAATTTCCCTCACTTCTTTTACATTTTTGTAAAAGAAAAATAAGTTAAATGTCCCTTTAACCCAAAATTTCTTTTACAGAAACTCCCCAGGTTCCCCATTTTCCCACCCATATGCAAATATTTCACATTTGGACCAACATCAGTAGTTTTGTGTTGTTGGAGGGTCATTTAAAAAACTTTGCCGTATACTACATGTATTCATTTCTGCCTCAAAAACGTTTGTTGGGTAATATTTGAAAGATTTTGAATTAACAGCGAAACATTAACATAGCGGTCAGTTCTGGAGATTCCACCTTTCCGGAGAATAGAAATTTCCCCTGATGGAGAGAAAAATTGGGTCATGGGCGCCACCATTTTGCCTATTTCACCCACAGACCGTTTTGGATAAGTGGCAATTCCTGGCATCACAGTTTCGTAAAATTTTCATTTTGTACCATTGTCGAAGCACCAACAGTCTCTTTTACATCCGGCTGTTTCGAAAGTAAATCAAACCTGCTAAGGCCCAAGGGCTGCAACTCGAATTACTGAATAACTGTAACTTTGTGTGTAGTATACCAGAGAGGTGATAAGACCACCTACTGTAATGTAACGGTAGTTCCATTAGGTTGTCAAACAGAAACTCCCTGGTTCACTAATACAGACAAAATGTAGTAATAATTCCCACTAAAGTACTGTACTGTACTTAGTTCGTATTTTCCGAACTTTTTGTATATGCTGTAGGCGGTGTTTGTTATTGTCTGACGTAATGTGATAGAAATGATTTGATTGGTGGATTTTAAATCAGGGATGATGAAGGAGTGGTTTTGCATGCATAATTGTATGGGTGAACAAATCAATTAGTTGTTACAGAAAGGTTAATTACTCGTTAATTAGTGCTCGGAGGGTAGAATGTTTTTCTTAGTTACCTCTCTTTCATCGAACGGGACCCGATCGCAAATAAACGAGGATAGATTCAATAAAAGCCAGACAACAGGGCCGTCTTAACGCATGGGCCCACTGGGCCCAGGCCCAGGGTCCCGCGATGTCAGGGGCCCCGCAAATTGACCTCTGCGCAAAAAATGATATCTCCCCTTGCGTAAAAGATTTTTGTGTGGAAATACTTTTATATACTCTTGAACAAGATTCATAACGGATTCTGAGTGTTCCAATTTCCATGCCTTATGCGCGACATGGGGGGGGGGGGGTAAATGCAGGCATGTCTATGCTTGAGCGATGGTCAAGGATGTCAATTTTTCACGCAACTTTTTTCGAACACACTTGATTGAGGGGGCCCCGCTCCAATGCCGGGCCCAGGGCCCGGTGATCTCTTAAGACGGCCCTGCCAGACAAACGCAATATTTCCCTTTAAAATTAGAATGAAGCCCAATGAACTTTAAGGGGCCCTGTGAATCGTATGTCGCATGAGAATTATATTAATTGGGATATGTCTTTTAAGAGGTTATTTTTCCTCTTTTGCAGGGTTCTTTCTTTCATTCTTCCGTTCCTCGTTCTTTGCTGTACCACTGTAAATACACGCACCAGACTTGTATATCAGTCGTCGTGCGTCATTTTTCTGCCGTTAATTTATGGCAACCTCAGGCCGAGTTGTGACAATTTGGCGACCCTGCCAGGACTACACTATGCAATTTTGCTAGTTGGTTTAATCTCAATACTTCAACTCGGTATTTGTCTTCCGAATGTTCATTTGCGATATACGTACAAAATGGAGCGGTATGAAAAGTACATCCAAACTGGAAAAGACTTGGGGGATTAAGTGGCCAAGACTCACTGAAATTCACAAATGAAAATATTGATAAGGAAAGGGAAGCAGAAAACACCAAACGTGATGACAGACAAAAAGAAAGAGAACATGAAAAATTAATGAAAATTGCTGAAGAAACTGCCAAACAATATTCGACAGTCAACACTCAAATTCACACTCAGAATGACCAACACAGTGTGAGGCCATCCACAGTGGCGGATCCAGAGGGGGATGGTGGTTATGCATACCCCCAACCGGGATGGTAAAATTTGTATAGATAGCCAGGCTAATTGTAGCCTAGGTCTCATAACTTTTTTAAAAATACAATGATAGTTGTTACATTATCTAATTACAGTATTTTTGTGTCATATTCTTCAGTCAAATAAAAAAAATGTAAATAATAATGTATCTATCTTCCTTATCATTCATTTGGGAAATTGCCGTTTTGTTTACACATTGCTAAATGACGAATGCTAAATCTATCGTTTTCCGCCAACGGCCGTTGGTATAACGCTGTTTGTGACATCACATGTGTGTCTTTGTTGATCCTATAATCTGATTGTTAACTTTTGGTTACGGTATTTGTTGTATTTTTGTCAGGATTTTACATCTCCGTCAGATTCAGAATTGCATATTATTGATATACTAAAAATAATTTTGTCAGGATTTTTTTTTGTTTTTTAGCACAATTATATTTTTTGTGGTTTCAAAGTTGTTGGCACATTTTGTACGCTTGTCGATATAGTGCTTTCTTCCTCCCGCCATTTTATACTCCCAGTCCCATCAAACTCAGGAAGTGACGCAAGTATGTAGGCTATGTCAGCCTGTTTCTGCAAGTACGTCTTTAAAAAAGTATGCGATTATAAAGTAGCCCAGAACGCTGATGTTGGCACATGACAGTTAAACCCCAATAGGTCTGGGAAGTGCCATTTCCTGAATTCTAATAGGCATCAGAGGCTAAAAACAGCCATACCATAAGCGTAGGAAGCGGGAAGGGGGGCCTGGACTTTAGCCCCCAGTCAAAAATGTGGGGGTTGAAGTATGTTTCCGCCCCCCAAGATCCAAGGGCAAAAACCCCTTTTTTGTCTCTTCTGTAAGAATGTCAAAAATTTGCAGTAATTTTCCTTAAAGTTTGTCTAAAATATTGCACCAAATTGCATCTGAGGACCCTCAAATACCCAAAAATTTTCCAAAGGGGAAGGGGGACACCCCTCCTCTCAGACCCCTCCCCCAGGACGGCTATCTGAAACAAGGTTCAACCCCCCTTAGTCCCAAAAAGCTTCGTACGCCTATGAGCCATACACATGGTGGCGCTTTGCTCAGTGTACATTTGATGTCCCATCCACATGCAGACCCCCCCCCCCCACTACAAATTCCTGGATCCGCCACTGGCCATCCAAACTACCTGTATTTTCCGAAGCAAACGACTTGGACGCATATTTTTGCAGTTTTAAGAGGTTCGCAGAAGATGCAAAATGGCCGAGGGGTGATTGGCTGTGAGCAGTAGCGTAGCCAGAGGGGGGCAGGGGGCAGACTGCCCCCCCCCCCGGGCAAAAAATCGAAGAAAAATCGGGACGACGGAAAAATGAAAAGAAAAATAAACGAAGGGAAAAAGAGGGAGAAGGAAAAGGGAAGGGGAAGAGGAAAGGGGAAGAAGGGAGGAAAAGAGAATAAATGGAAAATAACAGGAGAAAAGGGAAATAAAATAATAACAATAGGAATCATTATCGATGGAAGGAAAGGATGGAGAGAAGGAAACGGGCTTGATAAGGTAGAGCACTGGTTCAAATATCGACGGGACGAGTATACTGATACAGGTAGGGCTAGGGACCGTGGAAAAGACCAAAGGGAATGAGAAAGAGAAGGGCTAAGAAGGCAGAAACGGGACGAGGGATGAAGCGAGGCAGATTGTGCATGAGAAAGAGGAAAAGATGAACTAGGAAAGGGAATAGAGAGCGTTAGACGACTAGGGATTCCGGAAGGACAGACTATGAAGCAGAGCAGTCAGAGTAAGGGGATAGAAAAAGGGACGTAAAGCAAGGCTGTCAGTGTGGGAGCTATAGGAATAGCAGCTACCGTCCCGATTTTTATTTTTAATCACTATCAAAAAGGGATACTTAAAATAAATGTCCCGGTGCAGATTTTCTTTCAAAGTCACACTATGAGTGGAAAGTATCCAGTTGCGTTGCCACTTATTGGGGTTTGGTGTCAGAACCCTAATGAGTGGTCAAGAAAAATTGCCAAGAGAAACTATAAGCATGAATTTGAATATAACATGGGCAAGCTCAACCCATATTTTGCTTTTCCAGCTGACTAGATATAAAGTGATAAATCTTAGCTCTATGCACTTACATTTTATTTTGTTCCCAGGGGACCTCCTGGTGTGGCTGACTTTGGCAGCAATCCTCCTAACATCTTAAAACCCAAAATATGAAGTAATTTTGGAGTGTAATGCTGAGAAGCGTGCGCAATGGGGGCCGGGGCCATGGCCCCCACCGTTGTAAGTTGTCGGGGGAAATAGGAAGCAGTCTCCCCCAATTGGCCGTTACGGGTGTTTTAACATGCTTCAGAATGTGTCAAATATAGCACCATTTTTCATCTCAGCGAGCTTCTAAAAGCAAAAATCCCCCTCCCCCGGGACGGCGAACAATCAATTTTTTGTCTCTCTATTATAACAATAATCACTAAACAAATTACAGTCTGAAGAACGGTCAATCATCTAGTTATAAAGATGACTACCTTTAAGGTGCGTTCACACCAAAACCGAAATCTGCTGCGTTTTGCGGGCGGAACGCGAAAATGTTTTTCCCAAGACAACTAGGGGCAATTTCACTCCAATGAAAATTTTGGAAATCGCCCCATTCGTTCTGAGATAACAAATTTCGCGTCCCGCCCGCAAAACGCAGCAGATTTCGGTTTTGGTGTGAACGCACCTTTATACTGGTCATTAGGCAAGCGTGAAGCCAGGGGGGGAGGAAGAGGGCAGCCGCCCACCTTATTTTTAGTATTTTATTATGTTTACTTTTTATAATAGTGCTAGTGTTTCCCCCTTTTTTATATGCGATAAACAGGCCCGGAAAGTGCCATTTCCAGCCATCCGGGAGGCATTTTGGACCAAAATTTCCTTGCGCTCGGCGCCACCATCGGTTGGCGCGGAGCGCTGAGAGACTTTCTATGAGCTGCGTCCCTCCCACTTCCTTGACATGTTTTGCTACGCCCCTGTTAATAGTTTGCGTCTAGCCAGTTGGACTTTTCTCTGTGCCAGTCGATGGAATTCACAGTCTACCCCCACCTCACAAATCCTGCGCACGCCACTGGTGTTACGTACAACACCCCGGGAAGGATCATTTCCTCAGTGTATAGTTCGGGAAGGCATTTTGGCCAAAATATTCCCTGTACGCTTCGCGCCAACCGGTGGTGGCGCTCCGCGATGATAAAGTCTCAAAGGGTCTCTCTGAAGAAAGGCATTGATTCCTCAAGAATGATTCCTCCTCGATCTTACACCGAGTTTACCACTGAAAGTTCAACCCGGCTTCATCAAATCGAGTTATGGTAAATAGTTAAATTGTGATCATCGTGACTATAAGTTCGCGTACTGATAAGGCCATTTGAATATCAAGTCGATAATTTATTCTCATGCCCCCAATTCTATTCCGAAGCTTCCGGACTTGTCCCGGGGTGATAAACTGGACCCAAAAGAAACGGTGGGGGGACCCCACCTCTACAATTAGTTTGAAAAATCATGAAATCGGGACGAAAATTTTCATTTTGCCCCCCTCCCCCGGGCCGAAAACCCTGGCTACGCGCCTGGCTGTGAGTCTTGGAGCTTTAATGTCGGGAAAAGCCTTCAAGGTTTATTCTAGGATTCCTTCTGATGAGGCTAAGAACTACAAGAAGCTGAAGGTTGCTCTGCTTCAGAGGTATAACCTTACAGAGGATGGGTTCAGAGATAAGTTGAGAAACAGTAGAATAAAACCAGGTGAGACTTATGTTCAATTTGGAGAGCGCCTGAGAGGTTACCTGAATAGGTGGGTCGAAACTGCAAATCTTCAGAAAAATTTTGATGATCTCTCAGATCTTATTATTCGGGAACAAATCGTATCACATTGTGGAAGAGATATGTCAATTTTCCTCAAAGAGAGACAACCCTAAAATATCTTAGATTTGACTACTCTGGCGGATATATATAGAAGAGCACATGGCAGAAATTTTGATAAGAAACCTGAAAACAGTAAAGTCAGGCGTGAGTCAGGTCAAAATTCTGTTCAACCCAACCCAGACCAGAGTACCGGTAAGCAGTTCGGGAGATTCCCCCATTCGGGAGAAGTCACTTTTCTCCCGATCGGGAGAAAACTTGGTCATGAGCGCCGCCATTTGGTCTACCCACAATCCCAGGCGTTCTTTGTGTACATTGCCAGTGGCGAATGAGTTTTGAAACCCCCTTGCAAAAATTGTCGGTCTAATGTAAGTGAATTAAATGTATATTCGGAAGGTTTATTGTCATACCTACAGAAAAGCCATTTCCGAACCGGTGGTTTACCACGCCGTTTTGGAGTATTTGAGTGGTTTTCATTCTTGCTAAACCTTGTTTTTGTTAGGCTGGCAAGCCTATATAATGTCTTGCATAAGTTTTCTCCCGTTCGGGAGAATTTTGGTTTTCCCCCAAACGGGAGAATCTCCCAGACTAGTAAGAGTCAAAGATTTCAGAACTCGGTTTGTATTGTTTGTGGGAAACGTGGCCTTCTAGCTCGTGACTGTAACAGTCAATTTCGACAGAGTAACGAAAGAAGTAATTCAAATCCTAACAGAGGTGCCTCTGTTGAAGTTATAAATGAGACAAATGTGATCTCAGATCATACTCAAACTGAAACAGAAAGTTCAGTAAATCATTCAGAAGTGTCATTAAGTGCATGTATGAAAGTTTGCTCTGATAAATGTAATTCTTTGCATTCTACTGGTTCTATACTAGTGTAAAACTGGCATGTGGTCATGAAATTCCTGTGATAAGTGTAGCTGCTACTGATTGCTATAAAACGTCAGTGAGAAAGGGATTGGTTGGAGATAAGTTGGTGCAAGTGTTATGGGATACTGGTTGTAGTACCGTTGTCGTAAAAAGGGATCTGGTTAAGCAAAATGATCTAACTTGTAGGACAAGGAAATGTATTTTGTTAGATGGGACAATGAGAGCTGTTCCAGAAGCAGTAGTTCACGTTGATACTCCTTTCTATGTTGGCAAATTTGTAGCTCTGTGTATGGACGATCCTTTATATGGTTTGGTGATAGGAAATGTTGAAGGCGTGAGAAATCCATGGGACCCAGACACTGATTGGAAACCTCCCTCCAGACAAGACTCACCCACATTAGCTGTAGAAACGAGAGGGCAGTTAGCTCAAAAAGAAAAGGCTCTTAAACCCTTTAAGATTTGTGACCTTATTACAGTCACAAACAATCCAGCGAAGATTCTCAAATTACAAGAGAAAGATTATACTCTGAAAAACGGAAAAGTATTTTGAAATGGGTGGCGGAAGAGAAAGTTGATGTGTCTCCTAAAGGAAGCCAATCCAAATTTGTTAGGGGCAAGGGAAACTTGATTTTCAGAGAATATGTTTCCCCTTATATTGAACATGGAAAAATATTCAAACAACTGGTCGTTCCAAAACAGTTAAGAGAGCAAGTAGTGTTAAAGTTGGCCCATGACTCGCCAATGGCAGGTCATCTGAAGGCCAAAAAGACCGTTGACAGAATACTTAGTTCATTTTACTAGCCCGGTCTTCAAGGTGACGTTCAAAGGTATTGCATGTCTTGTACTGTGTGTCAGAAGACCATTCCTAAAGCTAAAGTCCAGAAGGTACCACTGGGGTGTATGCCATTAATAGATACACCATTTAAAAGAATTGCAATCGACATTGTTGGTCCATTGAAACCGATCACGGATAATGGGAACCGATACATCCTTACAGTCGTTGACTATGCAACACGGTCCCCTAGGCCATTCCTCTTCCACGAATAGAGGCAGAGCGCGTCGCTGAGGCATTGTTTTTTATATTCGCGCGTGTTGGTGTACTTGATGAAATTTTAACTGACTTAGGAAGCCATTTTACCTCGGAGGTAATGAAGGAGGTAAGCCGCCAAGCCGCCTTCTGTTAATTAGGCAGGTTACCGCCCGGGAGACCGAAGGTCCGCGAGACCGAAGGTCCGGGAGACCGAAGGTCCGCGAGACCGAAGGTCCGCGAGACCGAAGCACACACTCAGGTCCTGGTCATAATCAAATTCTTGTGAGGGACCCTACAAAGTTGGCCCGTGTTGTAGGTACGGCGGTTTTGAAACATTAGAGACATAACGTTGGTGCTAAATGTTATCATCATATCCCAGGAATCGTTACTACGCCCTCTATAAAACCAGGCAACTTAATCTTGGTATTGTTTTGATGTTGAAGGACTTTGCTACGTACAATAAACAAAATGATTTGAGCTGCGACAAAACAATGTACCAACATCTGCTACGTAACCCTGACCCTTTCAATTTTCTGCCCGAAATGAGGACTCTTGAACAAAAACTGATGTCACTTTATAGGAATAGGTTAATGAAGTCATATTTTGATCATGTAATTTCTGGGACCCCATGACCTCTGAACAATAATGACCTTCGTGACATTAGTACACTTTTAAGTTCCAAAAGTTGAAAAAAAAATTCAAAATCCCATAAGTTCATAGTGATATCCCACAAGTTAATAGCAGTGTCTCGCAAGTTCAGACGAGGTGTCATAAGTTCAAAAAGGGGTCCCATGAGTTCAAGGGTCCTAAGCCTGATTCGGTCTCGCGGACCTTCGGTCTCGTGGACCTTATTTCACTTTCGGTCTCGCGGACCTTCGGTCTCGCGGACCTAAATGACCGTACGATCGCACGTCAGCCCAGTTCAGCTTCGCCCATATGCCTCAATGCAATTTCCGTCTCGCGGGCCTTCGGTCTCGCGGGAAACCCCCAATTAGGCAGCTACATACCACGGCCTACTACCCGCAGTGTAATGGCCTATGCGAACGTTTCATCGCTACTCTCAACAAAGCATGCTTAGGAAAATGGCTTCAGAAAGGCCTAAAGATTGGGATCGATATATGACCGCCCTCTTATTTGCGTACCGTTAGGTGTCGCAGGAATCCGTGACTTGTGGACAGGAGAAGCACAGGAAGAGAACGTTAAGACCACATATGAATATATACTAGACCTTAGAAAGAAACGTGAAACGGGTGTGACTCCTGGCTTGTAAACAAGTTTTCTCAAAATAGGAATGATGGATACTTTTCATATTCGGTATATGAATATATCATATTAGGAGAAAGAACGTTATTGTTTTGGTGGCGATCAGAGGTCATGTCAGTTCACCGGTGGTCAAAAACCAAAAATCTTGTAAACACCATATTGCAAGGTAGGAAACAGATCATTTTTATATTTGTATGTAAATGCGTTATTGTCGAAAAATAAACCCTATTGTTTTGATAGAAGTCAAAGATTATCTGAGGTCACCGAAGGAAAAACTTCAGAAATCTTGGAAATTGCTTGTAAAGACTATATCTCAAGGTAGGAATGATGGACATTTTTCATATTTGTATATGGGTTTATCATATTGAGAGAAAGAATTGTATTGTTCTTGACAGAGGTGAGAGGTTAAAGTCCAAAAACCTTGTAAACCCATAGTCTCAAGGTAGAAAGAAGAAATGTTTTTCATACCTGGAATTTGGATGGGTTACAGTCAGAAGATAAACGCTATTGTGTTTGGTAGTGGGCAAGGATTATCTGGGGGTCAATGGGGTTATAACTATGGACACGTTGGAAATTGTCTGCAAGCACTTATCTGAAGGTAGGATTATTATAAACTTTTATTTTTTGGTATATGGATAAATCATATTGAAAGAAAGAATCCTCTTGCTTTGATAGAGTTGAAAAGTCATGTGTAGTCACCAGAGAAAGAATTTAAAACCCTTTTAAATACAATATCTCTTGATAGGAATGGTTGATATTTTTCATACTTAGTATGAAAGTTTATTATATTTAAGAAGAAGAATACTTCAGTGTTTGATAGAGGCCAAAGGTTGTTACAGCTAAAATTGTAGAAATTTGCTAGTAATCGCAATGGTGTAAGATGTGAAAGACGGACACCATTCATTTCCTTTCGGCAAGAAATCACTAATCCTTTGGACTTTCTGGTTCTTCACATATTTAGGTGCATATATTTTATGTGGATCTATATCCAACTTATACCACAAAGGTTCAAGAATAATGCAATTTCTCTGTTGTGTGATCTGTGTATAGTTAGATGCTTTAATAACGCCATACGTAAGCGCATGTGACAGAGAATGTAGGCTTAATGCAGGCCATTTCAAAAGCAAAAAAGTGAAACTCAAAACTTCTTAAATAACATATCTCCAGTTAGGAATCATGAATACTTTTCATACTTGGAATCGTTAAGCGCGGGTCACACTACAGCGATTTCGGATCGGATAACGGTCCAATTTTTTTTTTTTTTTTTTTTAGTTTTAGTTAGAATTTTCTCCATCTCTGGTCGAAGGGAACCAAAAATTTGCCAACCTGTGTAAATATTTGATTTGTATCACATGACTATGAAAAAGAAATGTATACTAATTATTTCGTGAAGTCACATCGACAGACAGCTTTTATCGGACACGCGTTGACCGATAAAAGCTGTCTGTCGATGTGACGTCACGAAATACTTAGGTTACATTTCATTTACATAGTCCTCTGATACAAACAAAATATTTACACAGGTTGGCAAATTTTTGGTTCCCTCCGACCAGAGATGGAGAAGATTCTAACTAAACTCAAAAAAATCGGACTGTAATCCGATCCGAAATCGCTGTAGTGTGACCCGCGCCTTATAGGTAGAAAACTAAAGCTCATTAGCTTAGTTCGACAAAGCATTTCCTTTCGGCAAGAAACAACAAAGCCTTTAGGTTTTCTGGTTTAAACGTGTAGGTGATTCTGAGAAGTAGTGTCTTGAAAAGCGGCTATGTGAAGTTAATTCATCATACCTTATGTTTGTCATCCACATACATTTTAGTTATGTGCACTGGGTTTTGTAAACTATTTCAAGAAGAAAGCATAGAAGTGCTTTGAACTATTTCAGTAAAGCAGACATATGTCAATATTTTTTCTCATCACAAAGGAAAGCATTTTTTTCAAATTCAGACTTTATGTTTCCTTTGTTTACCTACTTCAACCAGTTTGAGTACTTAAATAACAATACCATGCATTCTTTCCTTGTTCATGTTTTAAACTCGTAGAAAGAATAGCAACTTGAAACTAAAAAAGCCTTACATTTGAATTGTATCTCGAGAGTTGATCATTTCATCCAATTTTATGGAAATTTTGTTGTGAATGTAGTTTCGTTTGAAAAATGTCATACAGCGTTTCACGCCCACACAGTAGAATAACACTATAAATAAAAATGTTTTTCAATACATTTGATACGATGAAACGTATTTACATCAATCCCCACCTTTGTTTTGAGGATAGAAAAAACAAAGTTGTTATTTGTCAACTTATTTATTCCAAGAATGACGTAAGCAGGACATTTCTATGATTTTTTAGTCAGATTATTAGTTTGCGTCGTGTACATTGATGTGGGAAAATCCAAAACCTTGTCAACGTTCGGTAATACAACCGTCATCATTAGGTAGGATTTTTAGTGTATTACAAACTGACAAACGTAAGAAGTCACTTAAACTTACGCAAACGACACCTCAGGGGCGACAATTTAAGTCCTGATGTAACTGCAGAAGGCAGATTCATTTATGAGTTGTATGGATACATGATGTAGGTTGACATGATAAGGGGCTTTTCAGGGATTTGAACAACTGTGTGAAGGATTGGCTCTAAAGACGTAGATCTGAAAGATGTAGACGCGCTTTATCTATAACGAAAGATAATGTATTGAAAAATTATAAATTATTTAACCAATTGCGAAGAAACTAGATATTTTGCTCTAAACTATTTAATTGTGCACTCTTCCAAACGAAAGCCACATGTGGATGTTAAATTTGAACACAACCCTAGCTTAGTATACCTATTGATTCACATGATCGATACTGTTTTGTCCCTTAGTCCTTAGACTGAGGGGGTCCCCGTGTGCATGAGAGGTCCCCTAAGTTTCTCTTCATATTATTGAAGTACACCATGTGGCACATCAAAAAAGTTTGGGTAGACTTTTGGTAACCCGGCAATAATCGAGAAAATGACGTCATAGGCCACGCCCATTGAGGCTCTATTGGAACCAAAATTTAGGGGTAGGGGAAACATAAATCACTGTATCTTTAGAAGTGTAAGTCACAGAACAACAAAATACCCCTTAACATGTTTGTATTTAAGTACTCTATTCATTCAAACAATCATTTTGCAAATTAGTATGTTAATGAGGTCACCAAAGGTCAAAAGGTCACGAAAATCGGGTACAAGTGAAAATTTGACCGTTGCCCCAAAATAGCCTGTCAAATCATGGATTCATTTATTTTGATATTTGTGATGCATGGAAATGTTAGAAAAGATGCTACTAATTGTTTTGATATGCATTTCAGGCCATTTAATGCCTAACAACATATCATAATATCAACTGGAAAATTCCATTAATCTAGAAATTGGGTATTGTGCACTCAAGCATATAGTATGCTGTGCATGCAGTGTAGTACCCACAAATACATTAGTTGAGCAATATTTGACAATGTTTTTATGCTTTCCATACAGAAGAGAAGTTTCTGAATGGTCAGTTTCTTTTATTTACCCATACTGGGCCTTTGGAAGGTAGCTGGATAGTTCATGAACTGTTCATCCCGCCCCCCCCCCCAAATAAATTACGACAGTAAAAATGTACGTACGTCGGCCTGGCCAAGGCTGGTCCTAGGCACTTCGAGGGTCATACTGTATGAATAATATATATATTTCCAGGGTACGTTTCTGCATGCCCTGTGACGTCCAACGGTGCATGCCCTTGGCACTCCACATCAATATAGTACTATAGCCAAACCAATATCGATAGTTGATCGACCGATCGCCGACATTCATCAATCAAATGTCACAGTATTGATGCATCATACCATGAAATGATCCAGCTGTGCATGTAGAAAATGTTCACTGAGCTAAATCTTTTTTAACAGTTGATCATAATGCCCATTAATGGTCATAAATTAGTCAACTTTTACCCACACAGAAACCACACTTATGCCTTGTGCACAGCAGGATCGTTTTGGGCAAGATTTAGGACCTAATTTTAAACACAATGGTGAACTTGTGAAAACTGAGAACAGACTTCATACACAAAAATTGTTCATTATGTAGTAGTGTATTGATATCAAATTTACCCCTTCCTTTTTCACGCATTTCCTCCACTAATTTTGCCTCAAAACAACCTTTTTCTTGATTCATATATGTATGTATATATATATATATATTATATATATATATATATATATATATATATATATATATATATATATATATATATATTTATATATATATATACACACACATATATATCATATGTAATTTTAAGGCCTTTTGACCTGGGGAGTAGCCAGGAATTTGTCAAGGGGGGCAAAGCCCATAGACAGTCTCAGCGCTCCGCGCCACCATGGGTTGGCGCGAAGCGCAAAAAAAATTTTCCCCAAAATGCCTCCCAGGTCGATGGGAATGGCACTTCCCAGGCCTATTTACCTCATATAAATAGGGGAAACACTAGAAATATTTTAAAAATAAACATTAAAAAATACCAAAAATATGCTCAAGGGGGGCAGCCGACCCCTTCGCTATGCGCCTACTTTTGACAAATTAAAGACGCTGTGAGCAGTGGTGCCGGAAAATTTTTTGAAAATGATCCCCAAAGGCGTTTAAGCTATAGATTTCTGAAGGAGGTAGGCTGAGGTGTGTTGTCGACCTAGTGATGGATCTACAACCATTTTCTATCACAAATGGTTCTCAAACTATCAGAATTATCGCAAATCCTTCGCAAACGATCGAAAACTTTCGCGCGCTACGCGCCCTTTAAACCTTCCCTAAATTTTGTCCTTATTATCAATAATTTCCAGTTGCAACCCCTGCAGAAGCACAGTAACAGAAGAAGTCAAAAGCTGTTTATGAATTCTCAGGTAAAAGACTGGCTTTTTGATTGGCAAATAGGTTTGTTGGGAAAATGAAAGTGTCTCGATGCAGAGCATGAATGCAGGTTTTGTCATGGTTATCTTATTTAATGAAAAATTTCGGCACGCTTCGCGCGCATTCGTCACGGTTTTCATTTCATCTCATGACCATTATTAAGGTTATAACACATGCAACTATTCTGATCACAACACTTTTCCGAAAAAAAGAAGTTCCAACCTCTGTTTAGGCTTCGCATCAATATGGGATCTTTGATCTTTCAATCTTATTTGTGGCATGATGGGGAAGGTTGAAAGTACTTATTTGCCCTTACACAGTTTTCAAAACTTTGTAGGGGCCTACGAGATCTTTCAGTCTAATTTGTAGCATGTGGAAGGTTGAAAATACTTATTGGCCTTTATACATTTTCACAAAAAAATTACCGAGCGCTTCGCGCAACCATTACTGGTATAGACGGTGATTGTTAATACACTTAAGACGAAAAAAAAATTCTGAAACACGCTTGTTTAGTCCTTCACCCCTTTTGCTTTACCTAGCATTTTCAAAAAAATTTCCGGCGCCCCTGCTCACAGCGTCTTTAATTTGTCAAAAGTAGGCGCGTAGCGAAGGGGTCGGCTGCCCCCCTTGAGCATATTTTTGGTATTTTTAATGTTTATTTTTAAAATATTTCTAGTGTTTTCCCTATTTATATGAGGTAAATAGGCCTGGGAAGTGCCATTCCCAGCGACCTGGGAGGCATTTTGGGGAAAATTTTTTTTGCGCTTCGCGCCAACCCATGGTGGCGCGGAGCGCTGAGACTGTCTATGGGCTTTGCCCCCCTTGACAAATTCCTGGCTACTCCCCAGGTCAAAAGGCCTTAAAATTACATATGATATATATGTATATATATATATATATATATATATATATATATATATATATATATATATATATGAATCAAGAAAAAGGTTGTTTTGAGGCAAAATTAGTGGACGAAATGCGTGAAAAAGGAAGGGGTAAATTTGATATCAATACACTACTACATAATGAACAATTTTTGTGTATGAAGTCTGTTCTCAGTTTTCACAAGTTCACCATTGTGTTTAAAATTAGGTCCTAAATCTTGCCCAAAACGATCCTGCTGTGCACAAGGCATAAGTGTGGTTTCTGTGTGGGCAAAAGTTGAATAATTTATGACCATTAATGGGCATTATGATCAACTGTTAAAAAAGATTTAGCTCAGGGAACATTTTCTACATGCACAGCTGGATCATTTCATGGTATGATGCATCAATACTGTGACATTTGATTGATGAATGTCGGCGATCGGTCGATCAACTATCGATATTGGTTTGGCTATAGTACTATATTGATGTGGAGTGCCAAGGGCATGCACCGTTGGACGTCACAGGGCATGCAGAAACGTACCCTGGAAATATATATATTATTCATACAGTATGACCCTCGAAGTGCCTAGGACCAGCCTTGGCCAGGCCGACGTACGTACATTTTTACTGTCGTAATTTATTTGGGGGGGGGGGGCGGGATGAACAGTTCATGAGCTATCCAGCTACCTTCCAAAGGCCCAGTATGGGTAAATAAAAGAAACTGACCATTCGGAAACTTCTCTTCTGTATGGAAAGCATAAAAACATTGTCAAATATTGCTCAACTAATGTATTTGTGGGTACTACACTGCATGCACAGCATACTATATGCTTGAGTGCACAATACCCAATTTCTAGATTAATGGAATTTTCCAGTTGATATTATGATATGTTGCTAGGCATTAAATGGCCTGAAATGTATATCAAAACAATTAGTAGCATCTTTTCTAACACTTCCATGCATCACAAATATCAAAATAAATGAATCCATGATTTGACAGGCTATTTTGGGGCAACGGTCAAATTTTCACTTGTACCCGATTTTCGTGACCTTTTGACCTTTGGTGACCTCATTAACATACTAATTTGCAAAATGATTGTTTGAATGAATAGAGTACTTAAATACAAACATGTTAAGGGGTATTTTGTTGTTCTGTGACTTACACTTCTAAAGATACAGTGATTTATGTTTCCCCTACCCCTAAATTTTGGTTCCAATAGAGCCTCAATGGGCGTGGCCTATGACGTCATTTTCTCGATTATTGCCGGGTTACCAAAAGTCTACCCAAACTTTTTTGATGTGCCACATGGTGTACTTCAATAATATGAAGAGAAACTTAGGGGACCTCTCATGCACACGGGGACCCCCTCAGTCTAAGGACTACCTGAGAAAAGTAGAAAATTTATCAACATGCTTTGAACGGGTGACCATAAGTATTTTGCTAAGGATCCCCTTTGCGCCCACTAACAAGGAATAAGCAGTAACACCAACTTGTTTTATTACATACGCTAAATTTTACAAATCCTCTGTTGTTTCTCGTGTACAATTGCACCTATTTTTATTCATCTAAAAAAAAGCATTGCATATGGAGAGCAATTTAACACATCACTAACCAAAATACTACCAAATATTTAAAGGAGACTCTTAAATTAAATGAAGGAGTAGGCTGAAATTTGGTTTTGATATTTTATAGGTATGCTTTATTCTGAGCAACCTTTTAAATTTGCGATTAAGTGGCCTTTGGAGATATAAGCAGATAAACTTATCACACCTTCAACCCAGGATGAACAAACCCATCTGTCATCATATCCTCACATTCACTGATACATGCTAAATTTTCCTTTAACTCTGCAACATTACTAAATGCCTTAGCATTTTGAATGCGTGAGGGGAATGCAAATTTTAATAGAGTCCACCTAGAAATTTTATATCCATTTCTCTTTTCATATCAGAGCAATAGATTGGAAATAAAGCATCGACCGTCAATGGGAGGAGATGAGATCACTCCTGTTTGCTTCACGTTCACCTTAGCTAACAAACGTAACAACTTCATCTAATCACATCTCGAGGAGTTCACATTAAAATTAAATGAAAATTTCGTCAGGGTGCTCCGAAAGTCCTGCTTCATCCTGTGTGTAGATTTAGTAAGATTTTAGGTCTCGATGTACTTGTTTAGATCATTGAGTCTGTTTAGCAATCGGTCGCGAGAAAGTAGGTACCCCTTTAAACTTTATTTAAGGGTAGAGCTGTTCATACAATTACAAGTACCAATCGCTAGCCTATATACCGAACCAACTGTTGGTTTCAGACGTATTCTTTCTCTTCTCTGCAGGTGAGATTTCATGAAATGCCAGTGATATGTTTTTAAAGGATGATCAGATTGTATACAAACTTTTCAAGTATTGAGACGGCATACTTTGAATATTGCTGCTTATTTGGCGTGGTGCATGACAAACAAGATACAAAATGTGCTATCATTTATGTAAAGAAATGTGATAATGTACTGTGTGCAAAATGGACACTAATTATGCGAATATCGGTTATGCGTGGGGTCAATACAACGTGGTCAAAGATGCAGGAGTGTAGATCCTCGGTAACATAAATAATCATTTGCAGTATGAAATCTGGGTGACTAATGTATTTGCTTATACAGGCCAAATCTTGTTGGAGGTAAGGACAATGGTATCAAATGATTTTGGAGTCATTTCTCGCTCGTTCTAGGCTACGTGTGAAATCAGTGACCTCTAGAGAAGCGAGGTTCTTCAAGATAATTGATACAAAATTAAAATTAGGGGAATTTAATGATGATTAGGGGGTTTTAATGATGATTTTGGATGAGAGTTAGCACATTTAATTAACTTTTAGAGCAATTGAAGTAAGTCAGTGTTCAGAAGGTGTATGTTTAGAGTCGAGCAAAGGGCCTGACATGGAATTACCGTATCAAACCCATGACAGTTTCTTTTTACTTTATTATGATCTCCTGTCTACAACTCTTCCTGCTTTTTCAGTAGCTCAAAGTTACTCTCAGTGTTAATAAATGCAGTTTACCTTGGTAGGGAAGGTTTTTGTGTTGATACTTACATCAAGTAGGTTACTTTCTTTGGGATCTAGATGAGACTGCAGGGAGACTTTAAATGCAGAAATGGTCAGTAGCGTAGCCAGAGGGGGGGCAGGGGGGGCAAACTGCCCCCGGGCGAAAAATCAAAGTAAAATCGGGACGACGGAAAAATGAAAAAAAAAATAAACGAAGGGAAAAAGAGGGAGAAAGAAAAGGGAAGGGGAAGAGGAAAGGGGAAGAAGGGAGAAAAAGAGAAAAAAGGGAAAATAACAGGAGAAAAGGGAAATAAAATAATAACAATTGGAATCATTATCGATGGAAGGAAAGGATGGAGAGAAGGAAACGGGCTTGATAAGGTAGAGCACTGGTTCAAATATCGACGGGACGAGTATACTGATACAGGTGGGGCTAGGGACCTTGGAAAAGACCAAACGGAATGAGAAAGAGAAGGGCTAAGAAGGCAGAAACGGGACGAGGGATGAAGCGAGGCAGGTTGTGCATGAGCAAGAGGAAAAGATGAACTAGGAAAGGGAATAGAGAGCGTTAGACGACTAGGGAGTCCGGAAGGACAGACTATGAAGCAGAGCAGTCAGAGTAAGGGGATAGAAAAATGGACGTAAAGCAAGGCTGTCAGTGTGGGAGCTATAGAGATAGTAGCTACCGTCCCGATTTTTATTTCTAATCACTGTCAAAAAGGGATACTTAAAATAAATGTCCCGGTGCAGATTTTCTTTCAAAGTCACACAATGAGTGGAAAGTATCCAGTTGCGTTGCCACTTATTGGGGTTTGGTGTCAGAATCCTAATGAGTGGTCAAGAAAAATTGCCAAGAGAAACTATAAACATGAATTTGAATATAACATGGGCAAGCTCCACCCATATTTTGCATTCCCAGCTGACTAGATATAAAGTGATAAATCTTAGCTCTATGCACTTACATTTTATTCTCAGGGGACCTCCTGGTGTGGCTGACTTTGGCAGCAATCCTCCTAACATCTTAAAACCCAAAATATGTAGTAATTTTGGAGTGTAACGTAGTAGCGTGCGCAATGGGGGCCGGGGCCATGGCCCCCACCGTTGTAAGTAGTCGGGGGAAAATCAGCTAGTCTGGGGAAATCGGAAACAGTCTGGCCGAGACTGGCAGAGCATCAGGTGCACTCTCCCTCCCCCAATTGGCCGTTATGGGTGTTTTAACATGCTTCAGAATGTGCCAAATATAGCACCATTTTTATCTCAGCGAGCTTCTAAAAGCAAAAATTCCCCCCCCCCCCCGGACGGCGAACAATCAATTTTTTGTCTCTCTATTATAACAATAATCACTAAACAAATAGCAGTCTGAAGAACGGTCAATCATCTAGTTATAAAGATGACTACCTTTATACTGGTCATTAGGCAAGCGTGAAGCCAGGGGGTGGAGGAAGAGGGCAGCCGCCCACCTTATTTTTAGTATTTTATTATGTTTACTTTTTATAATAGTGCTAGTGTTTCCCCTTTTTATATGCGATAAATAGGCCCGGGAAGTGCCATTTCCAGCCATCTGGGAGGCATTTTGGACCAAAATTTCCTTGCGCTCCGCGCCACCATCGGTTGGCGCGGAGCGCTGAGAGACTTTCTATGAGCTGCGTCCCTCCCACTTCCTTGACATTTTTTTGCTACGCCCCTGTTAATAGTTTGCGTCTAGCCAGTTGGACTTTTCTCTGTGCCAGTCGGTGGAATTCACAGTCTACCCCCACCTCACAAATCCTGCGCACGCCACTGGTGTAACGTACAACACCCCGGGAAGGATCATTTCCTCAGTGTAGTTTGGGAAGGCATTTTGGCCAAAATATTCCCTGTACGCTTCGCGCCAACCGGTGGTGGCTCTCCGCGATGATAAAGTCTCAAAGGGTCTCTCTGAAGAAAGGCATTGATCCCTCAAGAATGATTCCTCCTCGATCTTACACCGAGTTTACCACTGACAGTTCACGCCGGCTTCATCAAATCGAGTTATGGTAAATAGTTAAATTGTGATCATCGTGACTATAAGCTCGCATATATACTGATAAGGCCATTTGAATATCAAGTCGATAATTCATTCTCATCCCCCCAATTCTATTCCGAAGCTTCCGGACTTGTCCCGGGGTGATAAACTGGACCCAAAAGAAACGATGGGGGGTGGGAACTCACCTCTACAATTAGTTTGAAAAATCATGAAATCGGGACGAAAATTTTCATTTTGCCCCCCCCCCCCGGGCCGAAGACCCTGGCTACGCGCCTGGAAATGATCACACTAGCACAGGTACATTTCTACTGAAAATATTACGTAGTGTTTTGGTATTTTAGTAGTATCAAGGCTCAGTGCTGGTGAGCGGTGTACCAAAGCAATGGTTTATGGGCTGTTTGTTTTTATGATACTTGATCATTGCTCTATATGCACGTCTTTGTGGTACTGTCACAATGATCATGTCTTATTCAGAATGAGGTTGACATCGGTGATGGCTAATTGGCAGGGCAAGTGTTGTTTCAGGTGGAGATTTTAATAAAGTTGCTGCCTTATCTGGTAGTTTAGCTGTTGGTGTCAGATGTATTCCGTCTCCTCTCTGAAGCCTTAAGGCGACCTCCCCGGATTAGCCACCCAATGGTATATCAGGGGCAACAGTAACGTTGTCCCCAATATGATTCTAAAGGTTACTGAACCTGATCAGGTTTCATATACTTCCCCTTATGGATATGGCATTAGAAGACTAGTATAAAAGAAAGCTTATCGTTAGTCCTTTTTGTAGCTTGGTATATCTCAAGGCACAGAAAAATTTTACCTGCAAGTGACGTCGAACAATTTTTGTCTGACAAATGTGTCTACATGGTGGTAAATTGTTTAAACATTAAACAGCGCCTTCTTCAGTTGGTGAAAACGAGTTTACTTTTTAAAAAACATCCTTTCAGTAGAGCAAGAAATTAACTATAAAATGTTTATTTCAAAGTAACCAGAGTAAACTTTGTGTCTTGAAAAGTTGATTCACTAGAAATGAGTCTGCCTTTTGACTTCATGTCTCTACATGGACGCCCATTCTGGGGTAGGGGACTTTGGAGTCATGTGCTCACTTTTTGAAGTGGGGGATATAACACAACATTCCTCAGTAACCTTTTGGTAGAAAACGAAACATCGAAGTGTTCCTGTATTTCCATCACGAACTGGAGAGAGAACAACCCCTTGAAGTTTTGCCAAAAAATTTGAAATTACATTTTATTTGTTTGTGAAAGGCCCAGTTGTGCTGTGTATTTATGCTGCGATAATCTACGTACGCAAATAGGTGAGTTACATCCGGAACTTCCCAATGCTTGATATAAGAGTTGAGAAATTTCTAAGAGTTGTATGGGGGCCTACCTGTATAGGTTAACAGAGTAATTTTCAAGAACATTTTACCAGAAGGGAAAACAATGTTTTCACTAGTGGAAATAATTCCTTCTTTCGCAACTATAATTCAGACCATGGTTAGGCATTTCTGAGTCAGGAAAGGTTTATTGGTTTCAGTCATACGAAAGACCTAAGTAATCATGATCCCCCTAGAAAGATGTTGAGGAGGGCGCAAAGATGCCAGTTGCTTCGAAAATAGCGCTGTGCTCTCCCTAATAATGTTCAAGATAACAACAATTAAAGCAGCCCATGTAGATCCCAAAACAGAACCTACAAACTTTCTCCAAAACATTAGAAATGTCCTCTGGTAAAATGAAAACAAAGTTGTCCTCGTGGAAATTGCTTTAGAGCACTAGACTCTTATAAATGACTACTTTCAACGATACATGTGCAGGTCAATCCGACTCCCCTTTTCCGAAAATGCACAGTGGTCACCTGACACTGCGTTACATCATTGTTAATTAGGAATAATCTTTACTTTTCTTGTTTAATTTGAAGGAAATCATATTTTAGTTTGCTTTCATTTGGAGAAAAGTACTCTAGAGGACCAGGCAGACCTTCCGTCTTTAAAATTTTGAAATATTTATGATCTTAATTATTGGCTAATGCAAACAGTTGCATAATGTATTCTTATTCTGCTATTCAGATGCCAGAAATTCACATCAAACAATATTTGCTTTCTCAAATTCTAAAAGGAGTAATAGGTAAGGGTATTGTACAAGGTGGGGGAAATTTAAAAGTACACACTGAAAGCGACCGTACAGGCCATGGGTACTATTAGTAGGCCCATTAGCTGACAGCAAGCACAAAAGTTACAAAATGACATATAACAGGATGTGAATCTCGTTGGTCCAGTTATTGTCTTTGCAGCCTATTCAGATTGTAATGTATAGAATTTTGAAATTTATGCACTGAATTGAAAAAAAAAAATACTGAAATACCCTTCTTTCACAATTTCTAAAAAGAGGAATGGGGATTGGTTTTTTTATAAGGTGGGGAAATCGAAAAGTACAGACTGAAAAGCCATGAATTATCTCGTGGTAAGGCACTGGGAACTTAACTTCCACAAAGCGATCCAACATGCCATTCGTGCCCCTCTGACCGAATTTCCTAGCTTCTTCACCACTTAGTGGTACCCTTATTTTTTTCCTTTAGCTGAAAGTGTTACGGCTTGTGGTCGCAAGTCAAACCAATAACAGCGAAAGATCACAGAAGAACGAGATTAAAATTCAACAACTTAATGATTATTTACAATCTCCTTATCTTACTTAAATTTACAATAATTATTTAGACTTACTCACAATCCTTTACTTAATATTTGCCTGGTCTGGTCCAAGGGCTGGTAGTGCATGCACGTTGACGATGGCACAGTGGTAGACCTGCAGCGTGCTGTAGCGTAGGGACTGGTTCCACGAGCGAATAATGACAAGGCTAGGTAGGCGATGGATGATAACAACCTCAATACACAGTGTAGAAACGGCGTAAGGCAATTTGTCACAAGTGTGAATTGTCAGTGGCTGGCCTCATATGATTCGGTCAATAAACGGACAGCAGAATAACGTCTGGACTCGATGGTGTCTCTCAATGAAGTATTAGGGTATCTCTCGATGTCTCTCCTCGATAACAGTTGTTGAACTGCCTTTTATATGCTAGGCTTTTATTCGAGAACTCTCCAGAATTTAACAGAAATTTCTAGTGTACACAGTCCAGTAATTACGAAAACGTTCCTTAATAGAAACTTCTAGAACACACAGTAGTTGAATAACGACAATTGCAGCTTCTTCGAAGTGTTGCCAGGTCGCTGCTATAATTGGGACATACCGTAAACAGTTCTCACTTCTAGACAGTTCTAGAAAGGCTGCGTTGAAGTTGAATTCTCTGGAACTTTCCATTCGCTCGTCGATGGATTCAATCCGGTGTTCCTGACGGGTCGTCTTGTAACACTCCCCCCCCCCCCCCTTGAAAAAGTTTTGGACGTCTCGGACAAAGCTTAAGTTACAATATTTACAATGTGTAACTTTACAGTAATAACTACAGTATGTATATTATGTAGTCCAATATTCAATGGAAGGTACAATTATAACATATAATTTGTCTTGCAAGGTGATGATACTTGAATACAGTAACATCATCAACACACAGTGTGCCATAGTTAACACAAAATTTCAAAACTTACAGTGAGATTTTCAACATACTGCATCAGATCAAATTCTTGACAAAGAGTCTGGTACAACATTGTCTTTCCCTTTAATGTGCTTAATATCTACATTATACGATTGCAGAAATAAACTCCACCTCATCAATCTTTGATTCTTATTCTTCATCTTAGATAAAAATGTCAAAGGGTTATGATCAGTGTATACAGTGATAGGGAAACTAGTAGTTCCCAAATAAACATCAAAGTGTTGAAGACCAAGTATCACAGCTAATGTCTCTTTTTCAATTCTTGAATAATTTTTTTGGTGTTTGTCAAATTTCTTAGAATAATAACAAACAGGGTGATCAACACCATGCTCATCAGCTTGAAGCAAAACTCCTCCTATGCCATTGTCACTGGCATCTACTGCCAACTTAAATTGCTTCTCAAAATCTGGAGCAATCAACACTGGTGAACTCATTAGTGCCTTTTTCAGTAATTCAAATGCTGCTTGGCAATTATCTGTCCAATCAAACTTTTCATTTTTCTTTAACAATTTTGTCAGTGGAGCAGCAATGTCAGAGAAATTCGGACAAAAACGTCTGTAGTAACCAGCCATACCTAGGAAGCGCATGAGCTGCCTTTTATCAGTTGGGGCAGGGAATTTGTCAATGCCCTCAACTTTAGCCTTAATTGGTCTAACTTTAACCTGACCAACCACATGCCCTAAGTACATCACATGGGCACAAGCAATCTCACTTTTGACCAAATTGACAGTCAAATTAGCTTTGGCAAGCTTGTCAAATAATGCCTTAACATGTTGTACATGTTCATCCCACGAGTTGCTGTACACAATAAGGTCATCAACATAAACTTCACAATTTTCCAAATTTGACGTAAGATTATTTACTAAGCGCTGAAACGTCATCGGTGAGTTTTTCATACCAAACGGCATAACCTTATACTGAAATAAGCCATCTGGCGTCACGAATGCCGAGATTTTCCGAGCCCTCTCAGTGAGTGGTATCTCCCAGTACCCCTTTAGTAAGTCAAACTTTGACACATACGTAGCTTTCCCAATCCTATCAATGCAATCATCGATACGGGGTATCGGATACGAATCCGTTCTTGTGACTGCATTCACCTTTCGGTAATCAGTACAAAATCTGTACCCACCGTCTGGCTTGGGGACCAATATACAAGGGGAAGACCATTCACTATTACTAGGTTCTATAATGTCATGGTCTAACATATACCGAACCTCATCCCTGAGATGTTGTCGTTTTCTAGGGTTAACTCGGTAAGGATGCTGCTTGATTGGTGTGGCATCTCCCACATCAACATCATGTTCAATCAAATTTGTCCTAGTAGGATCATCTGAGAACAAGCATGCATATTCATAGATTAATGATTTCATTTCTGACTTTTCTTTGTGATCCAGATGACTTAATTTCTGGTCAAGATTTTTCAACACATCAGAATTTTGTAACTTAATACACATGTCAGGAACATTATTAGCCTTGATCTCATCATTACTGAGTTCATAATCAGTATTGATAATACACACTTGATCACCTGTATCATTAGTGTTGCTATTTACATCATGTATACTTTCATCCTTAGAAATGTCACAATCTTCTCTTTCATAATATCTCTTCATCATATTAATATGACATATTCTTTTATATTTACGCTTGTCAGGTGTCAAAATGACGTAATCTGTGTCACTGACCTTTCTCTCAATGACATAAGGTCCTTGAAAGCGAGCTTGAAGTGGCTGACCAGACACAGGCAAAAACACTAGCACCTTATCACCAGGCTTAAACTCTCTTTTCACAGTGGTCTTATCGTACCACGCTTTCATTTTCTTCTGAGAGTGCCTCAGATTTTCCTGAGCAAGTTCACATGCTCCATGAAGACGATCTTTAAAGCGGGATACATAATCAAGTAGATGTATGTCATCACCTGGATCTGATAACCACTTCTCCTTTAACAATTTCAATGGTCCACGAACTGTGTGTCCAAAGACAAGTTCAAATGGACTGAACCCAAGTGACTCTTGTATAGATTCCCTTGCAGCAAACATTACAAATGGAATGCCTTCACCCCAATCTCTCTCATTATCATGACAATATGTCTTTAACATATTCTTCAATGTTTGATGAAACCTTTCTAAAGCCCCTTGGCTTTCAGGATGATAAGCCGAAGACTTAATTTGGTCTATGCCTAACTCATGTAACATCTGTTGGAATACAGTTGACATGAAATTAGACCCTTGATCTGATTGGATCTCTTTCGGCAACCCAAACAATGTGAAAAATTTAAGTAAAGCTTGTAAGACTGTCCGAGCCTTAATATTCCTCAGAGGTATTGCCTCTGGAAACCTTGTAGAAGCACACATAATGGTTAATATATACTGATGCCCTGCCCTACTCTTAGGTAGGGGGCCTACACAATCAATGATGACTCTACTAAACGGCTCTTCAAAAGCAGGAATTGGCTTTAAGGGTGCAGCCGGAATATTCTGATTCGGCTTCCCAACCATTTGACATGAGTGACAGGTCTTACAAAATTTGGCCACATCACTCTTAAGTTTTGGCCAATAAAAGTGATTTAGAATTCTGTGGTAAGTCTTATTGACTCCTAGGTGCCCTGCAAATGGCATTTCATGAGCAATACTCAGTATTTCCCTTCTATAGGTCCTAGGTACCACAATTTGATGGTAAATTCTCCACTCTTCATCTAATGGTGCATCAGGTGGTCGCCATTTACGCATCAAAATATTATTCTTAAAATAAAAGCAGACTGGGGCGTCTTTCGATTCATCCTCAGTAAGTGCACCAGCTATTAATGGCTGAAGCTCTTCATCATGTTGTTGTTGGACTGACAACTGGTCTCTGTGGAGTGTGTCAGACATTTTTGATTTTTCCTGTTCTACCCCCTCACTATGTGTGGGGCCAGGAGACTCACAATCCTGACTATCATTAAGATTTAGTCATAAAAGATTGGCTGAGATCATACCAAGAATCTTCACTTTCATGAATATTTTTACTGGAGTCTTTTCCAGATTCTGACTCCTCTTTTGGGAGTGTTGTTCCATTTTTAGGAACTAATTCCTCAATTTTAGAGGGTGGATGATTAAGTTTATCATCCTTATTTTCAGAAATCATACCCTCATTTTTAGAGAGTGGATGTTCAAGATTATCATCCTGACATGATTCCCTACTTGTTCCACTTTTGGGAACTGTATCCTCACTTTTGGAGGGTGGATGTTTAAGATTATCATCCACGGCGAGCTTTTGTGACATAGCTCTAGTGACAGCACAGGCAGGGAATAAATTTGGAAATTCCTTTTCTAATTGCTCTGTGTTGTTATAATCACATAGTTTATCTGTCAAAATTGCATTGGCTACTACCTTTCCACCAGCTAGGTCATTGCCTAGCAACAGAGATACCCCCTTTACAGGTAGAGTAGGTCTGACCCCTACTATGACCGACCCAGAAACTAAATCTGACTTCAAATTAATTTTGTGGAGAGGGACCGAAATAAATCCACACTCAACCCCCTGAATTAGTACATTTGCCCCTGTGGAAGTAGAGTCCGATAATGGCAAAACTCCATCAAGAAGCAACGACTGAGTTGCGCCTGTGTCACGCAAAATTTTAATTTTGACGGGTGGATGAGCTGAATTCCCATCTAGGGAAATAAACCCCTCAGACACGAATGGAAGGTATTCTTCCTTAATTTGGTCGTTAGAATTAGGCCGTAAAGTCACGACTACCTCAGGCGAATTCTCTGCATTGGCTAAGGCATTGGAGGCTGTTTCAGTCTCCTTTAATTTTGCCAATGTGAAGCAATTTGCCATTGTGTGGCCCTTTTTGTGACAGAAACCACAACTTATGTCTTTAAAGGCAGCTTTGTTTGAGCTGACCTGGTCGTTCTTTTGACGACTTGAATCTGGTTGTTTTTTACCAGAATTTGTTGGAGAGATAGAACCAGACTGAGATCCACTGTTACCTGTTGTGCCACTATTATTGCCATATTTCTTATTTGGCCTACTAAACTGACCCTTGTTTTGAGTCTGACCCACTTTACCAAATTTATGGGTAAGTTCATACTGATCAGCCAAATTTGCAACTTCTTTCAAGTTGTCAGCCTTATTTTCCTCAAGGTGAGTCTTAATGTCATCATTCACACACCGTTTGAATTCCTCGACCAGCATCAGTTGTCTTAAAGTGTCAAATGTGGAGACCTTTTTGGAAGCACACCATCTATCGAAATGCCTTTCTTTTTGATAAGCAAACTCTACGTATGTTTGTGTATCCGCCTTACGATACTTTCTAAATTTTTGGCGATAAGCTTCAGGCAACAATTCATAGGCTTGTAATATGGCCTTTTTAACCTTATCATAATCCATGCTGTCCTCTATTGACAGAGCGGAATACACTTCTTGAGCCTTGCCTGTGAAATTACTCTGGATGAGTATGGACCATTTATCTCTTGGCCATTTTAGTTGCTCACCCAGCTTTTCGAAATGGTTAAAGAATTTCTCCACATTATCCTCCTGAAATTTGGGGACAAATTTTACGTGCTTAGAAACATCGAATCCCCCAGTATCCAAGCCTATTTTAGGGTCTGAGGCTTTTATGACCCCTAACTCTAGTTGCTTCAACCTAAATTCATGTTCTCTTGCCTCTTTTTCCCTTTGCATTTGCATTTGCATTCATCTTTCCTCTTTTTCCTTTTGCATTTGCATTTCTCTTTCCTCTTTTTCCTTTTGCATTTACATTTCTCTTTCCTCTTTTTCCTTTTGCATTTGCATTTCTCTTTCCTTTCTTTCCCTTTCTCTTTCCTCTCTTTCCCTTTCTCTTTCCTCTCTTTCCCTTTCCTCTCTTTCCCTTTCCTTTCCCATTTCTTTTAATCTAATCTCCTTATTCATTTCCATTTCAAGCCTTTTCAGTTCAAATGTGTTGTCAGTTGGCACAGTGATAGCTGTTTCCAATACTGTACTAGGTAGGATACTTTCATCCACAAGATATTCTAGAACATATCTTTTAATCTCGTCCTTCCGCATTAAAGGCTGAAATTCAATGCCATATCGTTTTGCGACCTTTACAATATCAGATTTCTTTAATGAATCTAGTTCCTCGACTGAGGGACTAGCCACGAATTCATCTAAGTTGAATGGCATTTTGAAGTTTTATCAAGCGTTCAACAAACAACTAAGTAGTCTGGGCAAACACAAATGCTTACGATTCACAACAGAATTTCTCGAATTTTCTAGTATTTTTCGTTCCCGGATGTTAGGCCACCAATTCTGTTACGGCTTGTGGTCGCAAGTCAAACCAATAACAGCGAAAGATCACAGAAGAACGAGATTGAAATTCAACAACTTAATGATTATTTACAATCTCCTTATCTTACTTAAATTTACAATAATTAATTAGACTTACTCACAATCCTTTACTTAATATTTGCCTGGTCTGGTCCAAGGGCTGGTAGTGCATGCACGTTGACGATGGCACAGTGGTAGACCTGCAGCGTGCTGTAGCGTAGGGACTGGTTCCACGAGCGAATAATGACAAGGCTAGGTAGGCGATGGATGATAACAACCTCAATACACAGTGTAGAAACGGCGTAAGGCAATTTGTCACAAGTGTGAATTGTCAGTGGCTGGCCTCATATGATTCGGTCAATAAACGGACAGCAGAATAACGTCTGGACTCGATGGTGTCTCTCAATGAAGTATTAGGGTATCTCTCGATGTCTCTCCTCGATAACAGTTGTTGAACTGCCTTTTATATGCTAGGCTTTTATTCGAGAACTCTCCAGAATTTAACAGAAATTTCTAGTGTACACAGTCCAGTAATTACGAGAACGTTCCTTAATAGAAACTTCTAGAACACACAGTAGTTGAATAACGACAATTGCAGCTTCTTCGAAGTGTTGCCAGGTCGCTGCTATAATTGGGACATACCGTAAACAGTTCTCACTTCTAGACAGTTCTAGAAAGGCTGCGTTGAAGTTGAATTCTCTGGAACTTTCCATTCGCTCGTCGATGGATTCAATCCGGTGTTCCTGACGGGTCGTCTTGTAACAAAAGTAAGCACAAAAATTACAAAAAGACATTACAGAAAGTGAATCTTGTTGGTCCAGTTGTCGTCTTTGCAGGCTATTCAGATTATAATGTACAGAATTTTGAAATTTATTTAATTTACTGAGATGTCTTTCCTTTACAATTAACATCAAATTCTTTTGTGTCAATATTTGTATACTACTCTGAAAAGGAACTTATTTTTGCATGTCCTGTTGTGAGCAGTGCCGGATCCAGAACCTAATTCTAGGGGGGGGGGGCAAAGCATGATCCAGAACCTAATTCTAGGGGGGGGTAAAGCATGCGCAAGAAGTATGGATCTTTGGGGCTGATTTTAATTTTTCCCTTGCTCTGAAAATTCTAGGGGGGCAATTGCCCCCTTTGCCCCCCCCCCCCTTGGATCCGGCACTGGTGAGGGAAAGGATGAGTGTAGTCAAGTCACTCTATGTCAGCAACAAAATGACCAGATTTTGGACCAAGGTGAACCCCAGAAGAAAAAAACAGTTGGGAATTTTCAACTGGAAGCAGTTGGAAAATTTCCAAGCTGTGTTTTTGGACCAGTTGGAAAAATTGAAAACTGTTTCCAGTTGTGACCATGTTTCCAAGCTGTGTTTTTGGACCAGGTGGAAAAATTCACAACTGTTTCCAGTTGTGATCATGTTTCCAACCGGGATCAACTGTTTTCAACTGGGAACCCTTTTCCAGTTAAGTTGAACTGGATCCAGGAGATCGGGCACCCAATCAATGAGCACCCTTAAGCCACGAATGTTTGGCTCAAAGAAGGGTAATTCGGATGTAATTGGTGAACTTCAAAATGCATTTAAGCATTTAGAGGCAAGTCCAAAACATCTAATATATACCACATGTAAAGACATGATTGTGCTGTGTCAAGTCTTATGTATTTAGTATGTAGAGATTGAGATATACTCAACATAACAAAAATGATAAAAACAAATCAGTAATAGGCTTACCCTGTTATAAACTGTTAAAATGTGTTAATTGCAAATTTTGGAAATAAAATTTAAAAATGGAACCATCACAAAACATCCTACAAAAGGACTGAGCTGATAAAATGCATTTTAGCTCGATTATGCAAATTAGGTAAAGCCAGTTGAATATGACCATTTGGAAATGGTTCAAACCAGTTGGAAACAGTTGAAACCAGTTGGAAATTATTCCAACTGGTTTGACATGCCATTCAAAATTTTCCAACTGGTAACAATAATTACTGGAACTAGTTGAGAATTTCCAACTGTTTTTTCTTTCTTAGATTCAACTGGACTTAAAGGCAGATTTTCATCACCCCAGACAGTTCCAATTCTCCCAGCCTACTTTCTCCTAGCCCCTCCCACATCTAACTAAAACTCATCTTTATCCAGACACAATCCTAGTTTATTGCTTCAGGGCATACACTAGTGAGCATACAAGCCCTTAATGTGTAATCAGAACACCCTCAGGGCATGCTGTGTAATATGAGGCACTCTGCATTTTTTGAATTTGATGTCAATCAAAGAGCTGTACCTATTGAGATTTCTGATATACATAGGGTGAAATTGTAGTTTGGGGGGATGAGTGACTGCCTTTAAAGAGATTCTCAAATGATTCCAACTATTTTCAACTTCGACTGATCTCAACTGCTCTCTGAATTTTCCAACTGTTTCAACTGTTTCATACCAAAAATGCAAAACAAATAAACTTCCATTTCCATGTATTGTTTCATGTCAATTTAATATAGGCGATCCAATAATATGGAATACATGTATAGTCAGGACCGTACAGTCCAAGGCTTCATTTAACTTCTGTTGTCTTGCACCAGTTATTTTCTTCACTGAATGCAAAATACTGGAAAAGTCACATAAAATATATATTTAGAAAGCTCAGTTAAAAAACCAGGTTCAAACTGCATGAACGGTAATGTAGGGACGAGAGTGTGATGTAGAAGAACAGGGTAGCTAATTATATGCAATATAAGTAATAGGTAAATAATATAAGTAGCCTAATAATAAAATAGCCTAAAATTCAAAGACAATAAAATAAAAAATGTAGTAAGTGTAAATGATCAATACTTCAACAACACCTTAACCACTCGACAACTCAACTCTTGATACCCCCAACTAGTGCTGTTCTCATTCACAATTTGACACTACAGGTACATGGCTGGAATCCAACTGTACTCATCAGTTATTTCACCTATCTCCAACTGGACTCTTTTCCCAACAGTGTTTCAGTTGGATTTCCAAAACCCAACTGTGTTTCAGTACAAAGCAACTGGTCTCGAAATTTCCAGATGGGACTTTGTCATGGTCCAGTTGGAAACACATGAGACCAGTTGGATACAGTTGGATTACCAAGGAATCCAGTTGGAAGCAGTTGAGACCAGTTGAACACAGTTAAAACCAGTTGCAATATCCAACTGGAATCAACTGTTTTTTTCTCCTGGGACACATGGTTCTAGGGAAAAAGTAGAAAAATAAAAGTAGCTATCTTAGTACTTCAAGAATGTCATTACAATTTATCACCAGGTTTACAATTTACAGCCATGCAGATATTATAAAAATTTTACATGTCAGTACACTATCGTTGTATGAAGACGGGAGTTAGAAAAATAGGTTTCACTTGTCAGCTTTGGAAACCATTTTTGCAGAAAAAAAAAAGAAATTCCTCTCCATACTATTTATACATTACTGTGCACAACAACTGCTTCAGGATGTGTAGGTTCCTCCTCCTTTTACAAGATACCTATTAGGCAAGAAAGGTGTTCACATGACTGTCTACTTTCAAACAATAGTTTCTCAATAGGACAATCACGAAAGTATTTGTGTGCATTTTTATAAGCTGATGGATCCCTTATTCCCACAAGTATCAACATGGCCCAAATTTAGCCTAGGGTCTAGAGTTAATAGAATTTTTGTCGATACGAAGCATGCTTTAAAATGCAGCATTCGATACATAAAAGTATTCAGTATCCCAGGTTTTTCTTTTAATTGAATACTACAGAAAACGGTACAAAAACTGGAGCGACGACTCATGGACAGAAGATCATTGCTGTCTGGTTGAAAACTTGAAGGTTAGATAATTTTATCATACAAAACGCACTCAAAGTGACAAAACCATAAAATGACCATCGTTGGGTCCAGGGTTTGTGAGAAAAGTCTGTCGCTTTGCAATGCTCACACATGGGCCAAATGCAAGCTGTTCGCATTTGGAGGGCTAAGGAGACCCAGGAGAAATTCTCATTCGGTCTGTTTCAGTCTCATTAAATTTTCAATGACACTTCATGGATTTGAATGGGTGGAATGTGGCTTAAGTAGAACCCATCCATGTTAACGGGACATTGATGTGGTCGCATTTAAGCTCGTCGTACTGGACTAGCAAAGCTGGTTATCAATGGAACTCAGGGAGACTTTTCAGGAAACACTGCTGTCCTTTTCCCTTTCATGAGATATTTTCATTCTCATTTGACTATACAAAGAATGGGATTTAATTGTCATAAATGAAGCACAACAGAACTCCTCACTAAATTAGCAAACTTGAAGAAAGATACAAGCTCGGTAAGTGGCCTATTTCACTGAGACTTAAAAGTCAGGTATACAGTAGTATATACTATATGGTGATGTGCCCCTAGCATCAACCTTTAGAGCGATCATGTCATACCCCCACTTCACCCCCACGTCACTAAAATTACCAGAATATCTAATCATGCAATCGGTTCAATAATTTTCCAAACCATGGTCCGTTTTGTCAAAATACCTTTAAATCAAGTGTTCCCAACTGGGGCATTATCGCCCCCGGGCGTTTTCGCAACTCAAGGGGCAATGGGCGCTAAGGGGCCGCAGAGGGGCGTTATGAAAAATGACATACCCAATTTAAACTGGAATTTACAAGATTTCAGATTCATTTCTCTAGCAAAGCTCTCAAACTGGTTCACAAAAAAGGGAGATACATGAAGTCAAGAAGTCGAGAAGGTCTAATGTTCCTTTCCCAGGGGCACAAAATCCCATCTGACAGTGCTTAATTTCATTTTTTTTCCTAGCGAGGACCCTCATATTCCCGTCACAAACAGCGGGAGCTGTAACCGAAGGGCCACGTCTAAAACTGTACCGCCATTTTAACCTCGAATGTAGTCCTTCACATTCTATAAACATGACAAACTGATAAAAGTGAGGACTACAATTGTTGGTAACTGTAACATAATGGATACTATTGAGTGTACTATGAAGTAAAACGTAAAAGTGTTTTCAAAAATGCAATTTGAAAAGTCCCTTGCAGAATCAAAGGGAACTTCGTTTATGTATTATTGAGATACATACTGGTCTATGGGTGATTTTTGCAATGTAAGGTAAGGTAATGTAAGTAATCGGATAATCGGAAGATAGTCAAAAATTGACTGACAGTGTCTCATTCTTGTGTCGATAATATCGTCATTACCCAAGAGTTTCCGGGGCTTCACCCCAGTCCCCCACTACGAATTTGCCCCTGGGTTCAATTAACCTAAAGGCTTTTGAGGGAGAAAGTCCGAAACTCGGTGAGGCCCTTGGCAACTGTTGAATTCCAAAAACATTTCACCGCTCCTGACCGCTATCAAGCCTTCTAGCTTTCGTAAATCGTGGGTTAATGATTCTCCATCTCAAAGGGTGTCAGTTTTATAAGTCCCGCTCCGCTGTTTTGGCACAACGGATGGGTCCAACACGTAACGTTTTTATTTTTTTTTATTATTGTCGTTTCATTCATACCAATACTATGCTATAGAAGGAGGGCGTTTGCCCATCCTCGTTCGGTGAAAGAGAGCGGTGAACTGAAAAAGGTTTGGAAGCACTGCTTTAAATAAACAAAAAGTTCAAAGGGGGAATTTTACTCTCCCCGTACACAGTCTTCCCTGCCGTTACACTCAGCTGAACAAAAATCACTAAATGGGAGGAAATTTTGTAAATAAATATCTACTACTGTAATTTAAATATATTACCTACTTGTTTCAAGGCATTGTTATAACTACCTCGCATAAATATTTCACCAAATGGGATAGGGATTCTCTCTAGCCTATACAAAAAAACCCTCCCCTAACAGTGTTCAAGAGTAACTGAGAAAATAAGAATTTCTTTACATGTAGTCAGCTTCAGATTTTTAAAAGACGGCGCAGGCCTTGATATAGCCAGGATGCACTCAGGAAGGCCACGCCGGATACAGCTTTAACGGGAGGGGTATTTTTTCATGTGGGAAACTATGTTAAATGTAAGGCAATAGCAAATTTGTTGTCAAACGTTTTCTACCGGGATGTCTCTTCCTCCTCCCCTTGATAACGTGCACGAGGCAGCACCACTTTGCATTCCTACCGATTCTCGTTAGCATATTTCCATTATAATAAATAGAGCTTGAATGAGATCCCATTGGTTCTTATAAGATTGTTAATGAGAGTCCATTAAATTTGAGATCTCCTTAAGACCCCATTTTTTGTTACGAGATACAGTCGATGAGTCAAAGAATGAGACAGAATGAGAAAACGAGCCAATTTCCCAATCAATCTCATTGAGAAAGCCTAATTGAATCTCAGTTACTATTTGTAATGGGAATTTCCCATGGGGAGGTGGGCCTATTTATGTTTAAAGAGATACTTATGTTTGGGAGAATACGTCTTTCTATCGTTTACATAGCTAGTTATCTTTGGAGAAGTAGGTCTACTTATGTTTGGAGAGGTACCATGACCATGGTTTGTAAGAGAAATAATAATGATTATTGTGAAAACATCGGGTTATAATGCAACTCGATGGTTGAAATGTGACTCCCTTGTCAATGAAGAACAAAAGCTGTGTTCTACTTAGTTAAGTAGCCCATTGCATCAAACCTACCTAATGGGACTCTATTGGATATATATATATATATATATATATATATATATATATATATATAGAGAGAGAGAGAGAGAGAGAGAGAGAGAGAGAGAGAGAGAGAGAGAGAGAGAGAGAGAGAGAGAGAGAGAGAGAGCTGTTTACAGTTTGACCAAGGAAGAGACATTGTTCTAACAGAGGGTTGCTATTAGAAAAAAAATTGTCGGCAGCTCTTTCCTTTATACTTACCGTGATTGGTGGTCGCTTTTGGAGTTAATGTTTGTTGTCTAGAAGCGTAAAGGTAATGAGTTTTAAAGGCTAATAAAGTTTTGCTATATTTCAAAAATGAAGTTTATCAGTTATTCTAATCTTTTTACCTTTGTCTGGCCAGTCACTTTTCTTGAAAAACCTATTTTACAGCTTCCAAAGCGTTACAACGCTTTACCCACTAGGATAAAGGCAATGTTCCTTGCAATCGTATTAATAGTGTAAGTAGGTGAGAAAAAGAGTTCTTTGGCTGTTGTTAAAGGTGATCGGTCGTCTTGAAATATTGTTTGTGACGTCAGCCTTTTCTTGACATGTTCTGTAGTCGTAACTGTTGAACGGATACACCATACAAGTAGCTATGATGACATTGGTATACCTAGTAGGTATGCAGCTACATGCCGTCTCGTCTTGCTTACCGATTAGCTATACCACGCTTGTACGGTGTATCTGTTGAACAGTGACGCCTCAGAAACATGTCAAGAAAAGGCTGACGTCACAAACAATATTTCAAGACGACCGATCACCTTTAAGGTACACACTGAAAATTATTAGACTACAGTCGTTGGTGCTTTAAAGATCAACAGTCTAGACTAAAGTAGTTCTATCAGGATTAGCATAAATTAAACTTTTCAAGGTATCTATCCGTCAGAGTCATTTCCCTCGTTGTTCAATGATCCAATAGAAGTGTCCTTGTAATTTTTCAAAGATTTACCTATAGGGGAATGTTCATACCTACGGTGACTTCGTAAGCCTGCTCCATCAAAATGTTTATTATTTCTTAGGGGTAACTCCTACCGTCTGTAAGCATATTAAGCAATCAGCCCAGCGTATTTGAAATCATTGAATATGGTTCCAAATTTATTCGACAATACCAGAATCACTACATACTGTGTAAGAATCAGACGCCCTACGACTGGAGAGGTGCAGGAATCTTATGGTTGGTATTTAAAATTTATCTCTTATGAAGACTAAAACAATTAACGACACTGAACAAATGCAATTTAGTGGTCTTTATTTACCTGGAAGTAGCATGCATGTTATTCAAATTTTCTGTGGGAATCAATTCCACCACATCTTGACAAATAGTGAAGACCATTCACTGAGAAAAAGTTGTACAAGTCGTTAACATACTTTATTCGGACAAACATTTCTCTTGGTCAAATTTATAAAACTCCTGGTGGTACTCATTTTGAGAAAAGCAGAGTGCGCCCTTTCTATCGCATTCGCACATCAGGACAGCACATTCGGGATAAAAGGTGTCGTACCATCTGTACTCATCAAGAGGGGCTGTCAATGAAAGATAACCCAAAAATACTTTTCGTAAAGCTCATACAGTTAAATAAACATAACACATGGATACACCATTAACGAACTGTTGAGAAAATAGCTAAAATGGATATCTCCCTTATAGGAAGAATAAAGTTAACAGTTTATTTCCCATTTCATTACAATGCGGCAATACGGTTTGCAGGGTATAACCCAAACAGAACATGACAATAAAACTTGACCCAACAAGTACCCTACACGACTTATAAATGAACTGAAGAAGACCCAAAAATCGATTTTCAAGGCCAGTGATTTTAAAGATGTATTCACTTACATTGCAAGAAAATACCAGCAAAGATGAAGTGCTTTCAGAGGGAAAATGCAGTCTCGCCAGTTTGAATTAGTGTACCCTGTCATCCTGTTTCAGGAATGGCTCCTTTCAATCATGTGACAATATACAACATTTTTGTTTCTTACCGGCATTTGTTTAAACGGTGCAGAATAAAGAATAACTCGCTGGTTTACCTTTAATATTCAATGTTTTTAAACAGAAACATAATGAATAATACCAGTGTCAGTGATCCATATAAGAGATCTGTGAGATTTGGCAGATTAATAAACGTGAGGCGACTGTTTTCTCCCTTTAAAATCCAACTGTTTTATTCATGTTTTATTCATATTTTGGCACCTTTCTGGAGTCTTGTTATTTGAATACAGCTACAAGACACATTTATTACATCTACATGCTGATGAAGAGCTTGGCAGAACGCCATAACCATGTCGAATTTCTTTGTAGTATTTGGTTCTTTACATGTGTAAATTGACACAAGGTAAGATTACTCACTGCATGTAATCTCGCCGTTCGGGGTGTAGCAGTTTGTTGACTGGTAACGATAATGTACAACATATACGTAAGAATCTGACAATGACCTGGGGCACTTTCCACTCTGAGAGGCACGCCCGTAACACTCGTCATGTAATTTACAGCATCTAAACAAGAACAAAGTGTAGCCACGTAACATTTATTACTGCTTTAACATGTATGTAGATATGTAGTTTTCATACAGTAGACAAGAAAAAAACGTATTAAAATCCAGAAATACCATTCCCTATAAAAAATCTAGACTTTCTTCAAATCTACACAGCCTCACAACTAGAGATCCCAATGTCTTAGTGATTTCTTGCTGAAAGGGTGTGCTTTGTTACACTAAGGTAGATCCCTCAAATTTGTACTTCTTAATTGACTCTATCATCTTATACAATGTTTTCAGAATTTGACCTCTTCTAACATCACATGCTCTTTCAACCTCACCAAAAATAAGACAAAACGCAAAAAAGAACGTGTCTCAGAAGACCCGGGCCGTCTGTGTGAGAAACCGCCATCAATTAAAAACTCATAAAGCGTATGGTATTTCTAATCATGCTTTACTCACAGCACCCATTACACGTGTTCATAATTAGGTAATTCAAATTCGAATTATTACTGTAACAGTTATGCTTGTGAAAAACTAAATGTTGTTCTTTATAACCTTATCTTTGGAATGGTAGAAAATTCAGCCCTAAATGTTTTTGTCACTGTGACATATTGGATGCATTTCACCTGAATCCTTATCTAGACTTATTCCCTCCATATCTTAAGTGACCACATCCTGTTATTTGAATCTACTTCCTGGGTGTGACTTATGCTAGTACTAATTAACTCCACTTCCTCCTGTTCACATATCTCTATTTGTAAGTCAAACATAGACGCCTATTGTATTATATAGCAGTGAGTGATCCTGAGTGACCAGGCACTCTGAATATAGAAGTCAAACAATAAACATCCCAGCTATATCTCATCTCTTTACGTCTTATCAATCAAGCATATTACAGTCACGAAACGCCGGACACAATTTAGAGGTACCGTCCCCTGTCTTTTTAGTATACCAGGTTTTATAGTTTCACATTTGATGACCTCATATTACCTTCGACCTCTAAGAAACCTATAGGGTTCCCTGTCTCTTAAAGTAACACATCTATAAAGCAAGCATGAAAAGTATCCATCACAGCCTGTCTTGAAATACCGTGTCTTTCCAAGGTTTTCGGTGTTTGACCTCTGGTGACTTAAAATAACCTCTGACTTCCACTGACAACAATAGGGCCCTTTCTCTCAATATGATCAAGTAATATACCAATTACCAAGTATAAATATTGTCCATCATTGCTATCTTGAAATATTGTGATTACAAGCAGTTTTGATAATTTCGTATTTTCACCTCCGATCACCTCAGATAACTGTGTACTCTTCCAAAAGCAATAGGAGTCATCTTCTGACTGTAACGCGTCGACCTACCAAGTATGAAAAGCATCCATGCTTTCTACCTAGAGATATCGTGTTTTACAAGTTTTCGGGTTTTGACCTTTGGTGACCTCACATGATCTTTGACCTCCACCAAAAACAATGGAGATCTTTCTCTTAATATGTTAATTCTATATTCCACGTATGAAAGTTATCCAACATTGCTACACTGCAAGGGTGGGGCCATGGCCCCCGTTGGGGAAGGCTGCCCCCCCCCCCCCGTTGAGGAAATTTTCCAATTTCGTCGGAGAGCTTTAATCCGCACGATAAAATATGTAATCCCAATGACCTTCAGTCGCCCCGATTGTCTACTTGATTTTTCTCATAGGAAGGGCATATTCTTCAATAAAGACCCAAAATTTTCCAATTTTCCTTTAAAAAAAGCAAATTTCTCAAATTTTCTTCCATAAAAATCCAAATTTTTCAAACGTTCTTCAATAAAACTCCCATATTTTCAAATTTTTGTAATATAAAAAGCCAGATATTTTTCGGCGCTCTTCTCTTGCCGAAATTTGGTGTTCTTCATCCTTTTGTCAAACTCATCGCCTTTGTCGGGGCTTTTGTTGTTGGCCCTCCCGTCGGGAGCTTGGCCCATTGATTTCTGCTGATCAGTATCTTCAGGTGGCGCTATAGGTGTTCGAAAGTATATATTATTTTCAAACTTGACTTACACTAAAGTCAAATTTTTTATACGATGTCAGTATAATTACACCAGCTAAATACCTGTCTGTTCCATCTACCGGTTTCCCCCCTCCTCCGATTCCGCAGTAACATCCGTATCCGTTGTACTTGTCATAAGACGTCGTCATACCTTCGTTGTTCAAGCAGCTGATCATGTTCCCAAACTGGTAGACATTTCGTTTGTCCGGTAGTATTGCTGACTCTGTTATAAAGGAAAAGTATCGAATTTAGGAGAAAGCGATACCAGGTTCGGGAAATTCTCCTAGCCATGGAGAGGGTAAAGGAAAAAGCCCTTTTGACGTTTGCGACAAACTTCTCTTCCACATTGTACTGTTGTCGGCATTTGTATCCCACATTAAATGTGCATGTTCTTCATTTCTTTACACAGTCATGCAAAGCTATTCAATTTGTATGTGTTTTTAGCTGGAGAATAAATAGCTCTTACTTTATCTAAGGATGAAAACCCCTTATTTGTTTCCTGTGTAAAATGTCAAAATTTTGCTGTAATTTTCCTTAAAATTTGCCCAACATGTTGCACCACATTTCATCTAAAAAACCCTCAAATATTGAAAACTTTCTCAAATATGAGGGAGACATCCCTCCCCTTAAACCCTTCCCCCAGAAAGGCGGTCCGAAACTGTTCAGCCCCCTAGTCTCGAACAGCTTCCTACGCCTATGGTTTATCTGAGTTTGCGCAAGGTTTGGTAGGATTGAAATGTGTAAACCCCCACAAAGTTGAAAGAATATACATCTCCAATGAGTTAGGTATAGCGTGGAACGTGCTTTGCGATGAAACTTGCAATGGAAGTTAGGACCGTTTCTTAGTAAATTTACTTTACCAAAAATACTTAATTCGAGAATTTACACATGACAAACCTAGTGTATTTGTTGTAGAAATTCACCGCTTGCAGTTTTCACCTTCGCAAACCTCGCATAACCATCTGTTCTAGGGAAAACCACAAGTAATCTGCCTAATGGCAACTTTGCCCTCACATTACATTTGAAAAAAAAAACAATATAATTTACCCTAAGGTCATGTTCTTCTTTTCTCCACTTTTTAGAGGATTTAATATTTGTAACTATTTAAAATTCCACCTGTTCCAAACGTTTTTCATTAGTTCTTGTACCCTTCTCCATCTTTCCTAATGTTATACTGACTACTGTCTGGAATCTCTCCACCAACAATTTTGCACCCTTTTGACCATATAAAATAGTTTGGCGTCAATGGTATCAAATCATTTCTAGATGTTGATTGGAATGTTATCGTCCTAGAATTAAGTATCCCCTCAGCCTCAGCTATGGCCGAGAGAAACATTGCCTTCTTGGCAGATCGGTTATAGGCACCACACCTCTAAAGTGTGGTGATAAGGGTGGGTGACATTGCTATCGTATTTTCTCACGATTAGAAAAACGTCTCTTTATCTTAGTAATTTACAACCCCCTCAACTCAAACTCACCACTAACAAAATTAGTTCTACTGTCAGGTATTACTAACTAAGGTTGTCCTCTTTTACTCATAAATCCGTAAAATGCGTTTAAAAATGAATTAGTATTCAAGTTAAATGCTTTTTAAATGCTTTTTCCAGATGAACTGCTCTAGCTTTGATGTCTTCTGTTACCTAGTAACTGATTTTTGTTGTTGTTGTTGTTGTTGTTGTTGTTGTTTTTTTTTTGTATATATAGTTTATTCTTACTCGTGTTTTGAATGTATTGTTTATGTTGCCTTATGTGATTACTTAGACCTCATTATGTATTATTTAAAGGGGATTCACCATCCACAAGCTTTAAGTAGCTTTCTGTGTAATCTCCTCGGCTGTTTCTTTCTTTTCTTTTCTTTTCCGAACCGCTTATTGCTCCGGTGATCTTGTAATTTTATTGTATTCTAGGAACGGCCGAAATAAAGTTGAATTGAATTGAAAAAATAGAATTAACGCCAAGCAGGTAAAGAGACATAAGTAGCTTAGTCTTTACTCCTGCCTTGTTTTGTGTAAAATAGGCCTGCAAAATCTACGGCTTCTCTCCCAAAATCTTTTAATTTTTCTCAATCACCATTACCTGTTGTCCATATCTAGGTGTTCTTCGCTTATATTCTATACATCTATTTCCACATTGCCCTATTTCCTCTCTTGTCGCAACAATCCAAAAATCTCCCTAATAAATTATGATTATAAATAAAGATGTGATTAATGCCTGCACCATGATTTCCTTGTTTGTGATATTCGTCGACAATTATTTGATTCGCTGTGTGTTTTCTGGGCAAAGTGATAGGATACATATTATCAAACTAAAGGGACTCATTTTTCCAGTTGTCTTCAGGATACTATCTTTATCAAATCTTGGGAGAAGTGAACTTACGTTACGACTGGAATCCTGTGAATTGTTTTCCCTCATCCCCAAATGTGACATGTTGTGCTTGTGGAATCAGTATATACTATGTACCTTTGACCCCAAAGAGCAACCAGCTGGACAAACAACTCTAGCCCTGCTAGCTCATCAACAAATGAAACTAACGAGTCATCCATATAAGAAGATTTGAGGATTGTCTCTGCTGCTAAATGAAATTGATCCAGATGGATCTCAGCATTCTGCTACGAACCTTAACTTGCAAACACAACCCTACAATATTCATAAATGTCAGGTTCCTTAACTTAAATCACTCCTGAGAAAACAAAGCATTAGATTTTCATCATACACTTCTATTTGCATGTATATCTTAGACACATAACATGCTATTGCCTTCTAAATCTCATTAATACGTCAACTAACTCGTTAAGCAGATTTTGTCTTAGATATATTGTTTCTTTTAAGCAAATACCCTGAAATATTACTGCTTCATCGGGAACAATCCTGACTGGTAGTTTCCCTGTCTAGTTTTACAACAGGAAAATGGGGCAAAAACATTGGCAACTGGTTTCTTTTCATGTTGATGTACCTTTCTATGATACCTTTTGGTTACATATGATTCTATGACTTATAACCGTTGCCCAAATTCATCTTTTATTTTCAATTTTCTCTCTGCATTTGCAAGTCTCTTACCCGTAGAATCATATTTTTCAGGTGGAATTTGTGATTAATTTTCGTTTTATGGCAGCTTTACGCAACGTATATCTAGCAAAGTCCACACGTTTTATTTTTGAATTATTTGCAATGTCTTTTGACACTATTACGTCCTTGGTGTACAAGTGTGGCTGGTTTAAACCTCTTACTTGCATTTACCAGAATGTTCTGATCAAATAGTCTGTATTATTACATGCGTGGTTAGAAGTGTGATAAGTGTGCACAAGAGTGCATCATCTCTAGGAAAGTTACCTCCTTTTGTTGTTAACCTTTGACAACTCCCACCTTAAGGTGTTAGCATGGTAACTGGCTCACCAGGTTTCCCCACCCCTCTCTATGACCCGATGTAGTCACTATTATCGTTCTCTATCAACATATCAACATGGTCCCTATTTCAACCTACTACTGGAAACTTAACAATCTTCAAATGCCTCCAACCTTGACTTAACCTAGTCTAAGTTGTTGCCTTTAAATTCCCTCTCTGATTGTTTGTTAGTGATGCATTTACCCTAAGGTTTTTTGTCGATTTTTGTTCCACTGAGTGTTCCTATAATTAATTCCTCAGCTGGCCCATTTAATTCTAATTCATTACATGCATCACTTTTTATGTACCTTGTTTGACCTTCCATCATAAAAAAGCATATAAATATTTAATATTTTGTTCCTTTCTTCGCTAAGACAGGATCTGTTCTCAAAGAAATATTTGTTCTTTGAACCAAGTAGTTATCAGTTTTATTATTATTTTTCCTGTCAATATACCCTACAGGATCAGCAAAGGCCACTCGAGAATTGTCATAATTGATTTGAAGGTGCCCCCCCCCCCTTCAGTGGAGGAGTCCAGACTTAAGGATGGACTTGTTGACCGTTTTCATTTCATCCAATAATCTATTATAATCCCTTGTGCAACTCTTTAAGTTAAATTTCATCTGTCTGCTAAAGAACCTTTGCCATGTGGTTTCCGAAACACCTGAAATGAAGTCCTGTTTGTGTACATACATGCCAACGTTCTTCTACACTATGACCTTGATGACTGGACAGTTCCACAATTTCAAGTTGTGTAACTAATTACAAGGTAAAGGTACTGTTTTCGCTGTTCTGTTGTTATGTGTGTCATCATTATATGTTCATTTTCTTACTACTGGCTTAGGTTTATCGCCTTCCGATATCTTCCGAACCTAGTGCTTGTCACTTCAGACTGTGATGCAGTAACTTGAACATATCTCTAAGTGCTGGTTCATTATTTTCTAAGAGTTCATGGGCTTTTGCCACCCATTTTGCTGGCATAAATTTTGGTAGTAAAGACTGAATTCTCTGAAGATTGGATGGCTGTTCAAGTTGGATGGGTACCCCATATGACTTAAATAAAACCTCACATTGTGTCATATCTGCCACTCGTTTCCATAAACCATTCGTATCTCCGGGGCTTCATTGCTTCCTATGAGTTCATTTACTAAAGAGTGCGTTTAGTACTAAAGGAGGTTGCTCAAATTAGGTTGTAAAGTATGTATAAAGCCTGTTGGTAAACTTCATCTCCTAGCACGTTACACACTTCAATACAAAAATTGGTTTGAATATTGTAGTTTGGATGCTGGATTCCTAAGCTTAAAACAATTTTAGTTTCAAAATTCATAGTGAAAAACCAATACTGGCCTGAAGCACCAGCAAACTGTTGAATCTCAGATTTTGCCAATTCAAAAAAGGAAAACGAAGGTCATTTATGGCACTCGTAGATTCAATCTTTTTGTTAATCATTGTAGAAATTTACCATTTTATCCTTGTCATATTTACTCTGTACATCTTTTTCAGTGCTATCAGCATCCGAGTACTTTTCATGACAGAAGTGTATTTCAGGTGCCCTCCTGAACCTAAGCTTTAGCCTCCTCAAATTCCTTGTCACCGTCAATCGTCGAAACATGGGACTCGTGGACCTCCTCAATTAATTGGGCCTCGTAAAGCATCTCCGCAGTCCCTGCCAAATCGATTTTCCATCATTCAGATCAATCTCAGGATAAAAGGTTTAATGTAGGCGCGGATCCAGGATTTTGAGAAAGGGGGCGCACACACCGTCGGCTCAAGGCCGACGAGTGATCGCCGAAGACGCGAAGCCACGGCGGGGGTTTGGGGGTTCTCCCCCAAGAAAATTTGAATACTAGATGCGCTAAGATGCGATTTCCCAGAATCTGGGAAGCATATTTTCCATATCTACATGCTCATTTTTTCGGAGTATTAAAATTGTTGTTCAAAAAAATCGCTGGTCTTCGAAAAAAGGGGGGCGTGCGCCGGGTGCTCCCCCACTGGATCCGCGCCTGTAATGACTGTGTGAATTGACCTTTCATATTTCGCAGGCTCTTTTTAAAATCAGCTTTCTGTTCAGTCATCATATTTCCCTGGTTGAAATCCAAAAAGAAACCGCCAAAATAACCTCCAAAATTATTTTCAAGGTTTCATTTTCACAGGATTTAAGCCCAGGAAGAAGTTCCAAGATCCATCTCCAAATTTAGTTAAGTTTCATAGTTAAGGCTCGGGAAGCAAATTCAAAATCATTGGGAATTTATGTCAGTCGAAGGAGCAAAGTTTGAACTAGGCTCTGCTATCATTTTATGTACACCAGACAAAGTAAAATTAAAAACTCAGAAACGAAGTTTGCTGCTAATCTTTTCCCTTCCTTTTTCTTGTGGCTGTTATTCCTCTCTACTCTCTTTTTCTCAAAGTCCTTTCAACTTATTGTTGTCTTCATTTCACACTCATACTTCTCTCTGTCCTCTCTCTCTCTCTCTCTCTCTCTCTCTCTCTCTCTCTCTCTCTCTCTCTCTCTCTCTCTCTCTCTCTCTCTCTCTCTCTCTCTCTCTCTCTCTCTCTCTCTCTCTCTCTCTCTCTCTCTCTCTCTCTCTCTCTCTCTCTCTGAGAAACAATCTACAACCTTTCTCTATGAAGATCAGTCTACAACCTCTGAGAGGCGCCAGGCTATTTCGATAGGGGGGCAAAGCATGAGATCAGTGATCGCCGTCCTGGGGAGGGGTCTAAGGGGAGTGGGTGTCCCCCTCCCCATTGGGGTTGGAAAATTTTTGTTAATTTAAGGTTGATTAGATGCAAAATGATGATGTCTTTGGGGCATATTTTGAACTGATCATATATGGCTGGAAAGTTTATAATTTAGTGATTTTAATTTTTTGCTTTGGGAAAGATGCTTTTCTGGGGAGTGGTGTCCCCTCCCCTTTGAGAAATTTTTGTTAATTTAAGATTGCTAAGATGCAAAATGGTGATATCTTTGGTATATTTTTTGAACTGATCATATATGGAAGAAAGTGTTCATAATTTATTGAATTTAAATTTTTGCTTGGGGAAGGGATCCTTTTCCTTTTCTGGGGAGGGGTGTCCCCTCCCCTTTGAGAAATTTTTATCAATTTAAGATTGCTTAGATGCAAAATGGTGATGTCTTTGGTATTTTTTGAGCTGATCATATATGGCTGAAAAGCGTTAATAATTTATTGAATTTTAAGTTTTGGTTAAGTGAAAGAAGACAGTAGCCTTTGTTGTCTAAGAGAAGGGTATGTAGTCAACAAACCTCCTGAAGTCCACCCCCTTTTATATGGGTATGATTTCACTCAAAAATACGTGCGTAGAGTCGACAGAAGCACGAACTTTTACGAATATTTTCTTTGATTAATATGTGCATTATAAACAGATAAAAGAGTAACTAAAGGCTGGCAGACACCGATATAGGGCCTCCTGGAAGCTCTGGACTAGTTATATGGATCAAATAGATACCTACCCTACCCCTCCTCTTCTCTTCTTCTTTCTCCTTCGATTCCCCTTCTTCTCTTACATTATTTCCTTTTTCCTGTTCTTTTCGCTCTCTCTCCCCCTGTTCTTGCAAATGATTGGAGGCGGTCTCCCCCTGAACCCTGTGGCGCCCCCCCCCCCAATTTTCTTTGCTCTTTTTCTGATTGACTCAAGATTTCTTCATACAGTAAAGATTGTGTTGTGTACGGCCATGTACCTACAATTTAAAATTCGCTTTCTATGGATTACTCAGTCGAAACAACACCAAAATAAAGCACAATAAGGCATAGGCGTAGGTAGCTTTTCGAGACTGTGGGGCTGAACCTTGTTTCGGATCGCCGTCCTGGGGGAGGGGTCTAAGAGGGAATTTTTGGGTATTAGAAGGTCCTCAGATGCAATTTGGTGCAACATTTTGGGCAAATTTTAAGAAAAATTACTGCAATTTGTTTTACATTTTTTACTGAAGAGACAAATAGGGGTTTTTGGCCTTGGATGTTGGGACAGAAGCATACTTCAGCCCCCAGATTTTTGACTGGGGGCTTTAGCGCCCCCAGCCCCCCCCCCCCCCGCTTCCTACGCTTATGCAATGGGGGAGACATATAATATTACTTCAAAGTTTAATTCATTTTATTAAATGTTTTTTATATTTTTATGGTCAAAATGTTCGTTAAGTGATTGACTCATGATACCCCCGATATATATGTTCACGTTCTAAACTTTAAATGGTCACATGCTGGGAATGGAGAGACAGTAAATGTTTGAGATTGACAAAAACATTACATAATCCGGACAGGGGGAAATACCCATAGACGGAAGGTTCACTTGGTCGAAGGTTCACTAAAGACCGAAGATTACCCCGGACGAAAATATATTTCGAGTTACGGGTAGGGTTGGCGTTTTGGTTAGATAGAGATTCATGGATCAGGCGTATCTACTGATGCACAAATTAGCTGTCTGTATTTTTTGGTGTAACTTGCAATGATACGCACATTTTCTCCAAGAGAGGGAGAACTTTTTGCTCTTTGACACAGTATGTGTAAGGTCTCACAACAACTTGGCGTATACTGCATTGTTCTAGCTTTACTCTCGGCTCCTGTGCTCTTTTTGTTTGCGCGTCATGTACGTGTTTATGTAATACTAAACGTGCATTCACGTAAACAATGGAAAAAACAGAAAACGTTATACGTGAGGGGACTGCAAGTTTCAGATATTTTGTAAGGAACAATTTAACTAATATTGTGATAGATGGTTGACATACTGTAACACCTCGCCGCACCCCCTACAAAATTATGTGTCTTTAAACGTTTTTAGACGTTTTTAGGTTGAAAAACCATAGGGGGCAAATGCCTGCCCTGCTCCCCCCTGTGGCGCCGCGAGGTTACCTCTCTCTCTGTCTCTGATGGTCATTCAACAACTGGTTCTTTCTCTCTCTTCCCAAAACTTTTTCTAACTCAATACAATACTTGATCATGTAATAAAACAAAACAGAAATGGTTCGGCACACAATGGAATGAAATTTGCAAAATATTTCCTAGTACACAACTTAGCAGGTGCAAATTCTTTAGACACCTAAACAATACTTCAGCTTACCATAGGATGGTTCTTTATAAGCATCGCCTATTACATAGCCTAGAATGTGCACATTTCCTAGAAAATAAAATAGGCAGACATAAGCCAAGACGACATTTTGCTCTTTGAAAATATCAAGTGCAAATTTTCCAGACCGCTTTACTGTTCAGAACATGCCTCAGCTAACATTTTGGGATTGCACACAGAAATACACACACGATGTAGTCTACATTTGGACATTAACATTTAATTTTCTTTAGCATTTTAATAAGAGTTAATTGAACTTGGCTCAGGAGTATCCATAATCACGGAGGCGGAATATGTGTTATTTTCAGCCAGTATAGAACAGGCCCACAAATGACACAAACATGATGTAGAGAGCTGAAGGTCAAGAGGTTGGTCACGTTCAGTCTAGGTTGTCCGTTGGTGACGTACGGGCTCCTTGGTGAGCAGAACGCCTTCCGGAGTAACGTTGGGTTTTCGCCCTTCGGCTCTTCGCCAGAGAGTCGAAGGGACATTGGAAAGGTACAATTGAAAGCATAAAATCTCTTTCTAAAGAAGTTTTCACTGCGCATATTATTTTATAGACACGGCATGTTTATTGAGAAATCTCGAAAATAAGTAAGGTGCAGAAGCCTAGATAAAAGTTAAGGACCCGTAATCGGATCATACTGGTAATTCACTGCCATTCCCATTCAATTCACAACTCACTCAAAAACATCTGTTGATCCAATTCTACATTTGAACACTGGTAAAATTTCAATAAAATGCTGCCTCTTTTTTGTTATTTCAAACCCCCGCCTAAATACCTACTGCGCACGGTACACAAGGCTTTTCTCTCCTGTGACTATCAACCCGGCACGGTGAGGCATACTTTGCTTTGTAATTCATAATTTAATATCATTTACTGTTTTGCCTTATGCTATTTAATGATGACTTGAGTTTAAACGAGTAACTCATGATAAGCTTCAACAACAATGTATTTTTACAGTATCATGAATAAAAGAAATAACGAGTCTTCACGAAAAGTATCGCAAATGTTTAAAAGTTAATGAATATCTTCTCTTTTTATATATATTTGTCAATTGTCATTAAACAGGATTTTTAGATGATATGTAAATGTTAAATCAAAGTCTCTTCTTCTATTTTTCTAAATTTAAAAACAATATTGTTACTTAACTAAAACGTATTTTCAGACAATTTCACGTTTCAGCTACATTTACGTTTCACAGACATCCTTGTCCACTATTTTCCGTGCTTTGTAAAGAAAATACATGTTTGTATGTTCAAATGTACGTTGCTTCCTTTTCTCTTATTCGCAAAGGGCAGTCATATCAATCTGAATTACGGTACCGCAAACATTCCACTTGCACTGTGTTTTAATGACAGGTTTATTGAAGGTATAAACACACATATTTGGCTACCGCCCAGTCAATAATAATCAGTAGCTAAGCTGGAGTCTCTTATTTAAATTTAGTCATGGTTCGTTTCATGAATTTGTCACTTAATTATTAAAGTTTCTACAATCTCGCACCAAACATATTCAGGAAAATGACTTACAAGTCCTTTCGTAACGGAATAGTCGACTCTCCCTTAAAATGGACCCTAAGGAGTATTGAGACTAAAACAAGAAGACAAAATTTGCAAGTTACTTTGTGTTGAACTTTCAGGCAGTTAACAACTTTCTTCTCTCTCCATTTTGAATGGACAGTTTACATCAGCAAAATTAAAACCTTCAGTTATAACAAACAATTGCTCGTACTGCACAATATGATCCCCTCGTGACTGAAATATTAATCGAATGATTGATATACAAATGATGTATATATCACTGCATTATTAAAATCATTAAATTTGGTAAGTCCTTTTTGCTCCATTACGCAACATACTTGCAATTTAAGTAAGAGAAAGATTAAACTGTTCAAAATATAGTAAACAGAGATGCATATATCGTTTATACAAACACAAATAATATAATTCTCATTAGTATGTTAAAATTCTTTTATGTTATCTTGCCGGTAAAAACTGCAGTTTAATTAGTCATATATTTTTATAATACCAGCAATGCCCCCTGCTGAACAATAACACACATTAGTCTGACTGGTTATCTTTGGGACAGGTGTGCATGGCACATGACAGTGACAACAAATAAACCCAAGAGTTCCACAAACTAGTTAACAGAATGGTAATTCTGTTTCAAGAGTTCCAAATCATGTTACCAATAACACGGCCAGTGCCACATCACTTATAGGAATGGGCGAGAATCGAACCAGAATAAAACGCATCATTTAGTATGAAGGTACAATACAAAAGTCCCTAAGTTGGAAAAGAATCATGAAGTGAAGGTCTCCTTGGTACATATGGTGTTGTGATCTTTTGGATCAAGGTGCTGACAGACCGATAGATGAAAATGACACCAATAACTAGGTCGATACCTACGAACCCCCCCCCCCCCTCCTGCCGCAATGCATCGTTATCCCTGGGTTTGCTCAGACCGTATGAGAGTTGTATCCTTGCAACGATATGCGGGTACTCACAATTGCTCAACTGAATAGAGGAGTGTCTTACAAGAGCACACTAATAACCATTCTTCTTATTTTTTTCCACTAATCATTAACTCTTGTGAGGTTTCACAATGATTGTACCTACTTTGGTGAATGTTATTCACAGTAGAGGGACAGGCTTCAAAAAATTTCATCAAACGTGAGTGAAATGCATCCTCTCTGAACCATTCAAAATGAAATACATTTCGCAAAGGATTTTTACAATTGCATAACTTTTTATCGAAGGGAAATGGTAATAACATTCAATTTGCGTCGAGAAGCATTTCATTTCAAATGACGGCTTTGAAGACGCTCGGACTCATCTCCGGATTAAACGGAGTGATTGAAGCAGTTGAACATCAAACAGCCATCACGGATTTATGCTCTAGAAGATTTACAATGATAGGAATTCATGGAATTAAATTTCACTCAAAGAACATATTCAGTGTGCACCCATCTACAAACAGGGGCGTAGCTTGCGGGGGCAGCGGGCAACCGAGATTTCCAAATCCTAAATGAAAGTTGGCCGACTTGAGAAAAGATAATGAAATACTGAAAATTTTGCTGTCCAGATTATGATTTCTAGGCCCCTAAACCTAAGAAATCACATCGAAGGGTTCTTTTTCTCCCCAATTTTCTCGGGGAGGTCCGGGGACCCCCGCCGTGGACGTGTCCTTAGGCGAGCTTCTCTTCCTGACGAATTACCCACCTTTCTCCTATTAGATACACCAGCATATACAGTGACGAAAGATAAAATAGCCTATGATTACTTTTAATTATAGTTAATCTCAATGAGCTGGTAACAAACCGTCAAAAGTTTAATTTAAAGGGCACAAGCAGTCGCCACAAACTTATTTTGAAACAACAGCTATATTTCACAAATATCCTGTTACAGTGTATTTCTCTTCAAGTATCTTTCATGATATGCTAGAACATAAATAATTCAAATCGGGATGACTGAATTTTCCCTTTAAATCAAACCTTTTTTCTTGAAATCTTTATTTGTTTCTAAAGCATAAAATCTGAAAGTAAAAAATTTTTAAATGCAACTTTAAGGTCTAAGATGTGTCATTTCCCCCCACCTGGGAGAGTTTTCTACCAAACTTTTTCTTGCAAGGCCAACGCCACAATCGTGGCTCTCCCAGTGGCGTACTAAGAGCACTAGGGAGAAACCCGCACCAGCTATCAGTCTTGTAGGGGTGTCGTGACACCGCCGAAAAGTTCAGTTAATAATAAAAATTGCAGATTAAGTTATCATTCCAAAGCTTTATCAAAGACAACATCATTTTGTATCTAGGAAAATTCAGAACAAGAACAATTTCTCAAAGCGTAGAGGTGACATCCATCCCCTAAGGCAACATCCCTTACAATTTTACCACATCAAAATAGAAAAAATTACTAAATAATGAGGATTCCTAGACATGTAATCAGTTCAACGCTTTATGAATCTTTACCAAAGATAGCACCATTTTGCATCCTAGCCACCTCACGAATATTCCCCTATGACTGTGGTTCACCTACGACCACCTAAGTGGTAGGGTCTACAGCAACAAATCCCCCCTCCTCCTCCCCTCCCTCCATAGAAGCTCGGAAGTGTTAACCACACTTTGGGCATAACAATGAAGTTTCCAACTTTCTACAATTGATACTGGATAAGCAGTGAGCCATTTGCAAATATGGCTTTCTCGGAAGGCCTTTCGAGTTGATTAGGGGAGGTTAGTTTCTGGAGAGAGTGGATCAAGGGAGAGGTTACGAAGATTTTTAAACAGTAATTCCACTCAAGGTGTCGTTCAGGAGTCAGTAATAACAAGACAAGTACTGATCTTGTGTGGACTTTGCTTTGAAAATTGCCGATACTTTACAGAGGAGAATTCCTCTTAACCTCTCACTTCGGATACCCATGGAAGTATTTAGAGCACTGGTGGCCATCCTGCGGTATGCGGGCCCTATGCGGCCCACGAGACCGGTTTATCCGGCCCCGATTAAATTTATGTATTGAAATACACAATCAGTTGAAAAGTAAATTATAATGATCTTTTAACCCACGGTGCCCACCGTTAATTCTGCTAATAACACTTTCCGCATATTTCACGTAAAACTGCTGCGAAACACTACCAGTATATTGCCAGGGAGTTGCAATTCCCTGATATTACTAAGACCATAGTATGCATAATGTAACGTGTCCACCCTTTCGTGGGACATAAATCGGGTGCAATCATGTACGTCTAGTGGTTAACTAAACGGAAGCTTTGCGTGGGAGCCACATAGCATTGAACATACGTGCACTATCACATGGGCATGTCGATCTCTTATAGTGCTAAACTCGGTGCGCATTTGACTTATTCCGGGAGGTAGGCTTTCCCTACGAAGAGTGAAACTTAACGCTAAAAAGTGGATAATGTTCCATGTAAATAGAGGAGAAAACAAAAAATTATTTCAAAATATGCTTCTCTTCAGAGCGCTTCGAGCGCACTTATCACGTATGCTCATTCATTATTACTTTATACATAAATAAAACAACAAAATAATCTGATACTTCTGGTCTGTGTAGTCTCGCACATTTAAGGCCGGTTCATACTTCCAAATTTCCCGCGCGAGAAAGCGATCAATAACCATATATGGTCAAAATATCTTTGCCGCCAGTTCGATTCACGGTCATCGCTTGGAGTTGAACATTGTTCAGCTTTTCTCGCAAGCTCTCGAGATATCGCAAAGGAAACGGCTTCTGATTGGCTGCTTGGTAGGTAAACGACCTTTTGAAACGAGCTCACGATCCTACTCGACAACAATGGCGGACCTTTCCAGATACCGGCTCATTAAATGTATTCGGGTTCCGTGCGACTATCGGCGGCCTGATTGTGACAGTGAGAGTTGTAGGAATGGAGGGAAACAGTTATTGCTTCCCACGAATTAAGACATAAAGGTTAGTAAGGCAGGATTTTCTTGTATTCCCTAAAATTATCACGGTAATCAACAGTGTACTTTGTCGTAGAGCCGATCAAACCGCATACACATATGTACTGTACTTGGCCTTTGCATAGGTAGGTATTAGGAGACTGTGCATTGCATGGCAGTACTGCGAAAGTTGAGCTATGCGAGAAAACTGAAGTATGAATCAATTTTACATCGGCATATCGAGACCCAGCTAACATCCTTAAACACAGCTTTATAGCGCTATAATGGAGTATGAACCGGCCTTTAATGTTATTTAAGGCCAGAGGATAAAGGTTCTATTGCCTACAAATCTTTATAAGATCCAGTGGGCCTCGCCTCAGTTCCTTGCCTGGGCTTTTCCACAGGCGCCCCTTAACATTGTATAGTATACCATATACTATGTAGTATATATAGACGGAAAGGTATGTCACAAATCTCCTAGCTCGAACAAACAACTTGAAAGTTTCTTTCAAAATTCCTGCACTTTTCTCACCAAATTTGTCTATATCAAGACTTTTGGTCATAAGGTACCTCAAGGCAGTTCTTTTTCCCGAATAATTTCACGTGGCGTTGTCTGAAGGATGAAATTTCAATGGAGTAACAGTCTGAGGATGGTAGCTGCTGATAGGAGAGCATTCAGCACTTCCACACTATATAATAAAATACTCCTAAAATGTTCTCTAAAGTTCTCTTAACTTTCTAAATTTCGTCCAAAATTTGTTTAATTATGGTTCACTTTTTATTATTGCAAATCTTGCAGATATATATTAGCATCAATATGAACAATTTTTGAACATCAAATTTCATAAAATTTGAAAACCTTTTGAAAAGTGGAAGGGCTAGCATTTTCTACAAGCACTTATGACAGTTGAACTGTAACTGTTTTACAGTCTTTAACTGCCACAAATGCTCATAGTAAATGCAAGCCCTTCCACTTTTCAAAAGGTTTTCAAATTTTATGAATTTCTATGTTCAAAAATCTTCCATATTAATGCTAATATGTATCTATAAGATTTGTAATAATCAAAGCAAAACATAATTGACAAATTTTGGAAAAATTAAGAAACTTAAGAGAACTTTAGAGAATATTTCAGGAGTATTGTATTATATAGTGTGGAAGTGCTGAATGCTCTCTATCTGCAGCTACCATCCTCATACTGTTACTCCATCGAAATTTCATCCTTCAGACAATGCCAAGTGAAATTATTCGGGGAAAAGAGCTGCCTTGAGGTACCTTATGATCAAAAGTCTTGACACAGACAAATTTGGCGAGAAAAGTGCAGTAATTGTGCCAGAAACGTAAGTTGTTCGTTCGAGCTAGGAGATTTGTGACATACCTTTCCGTCTATATAATACATAGTATATGGTATACTATACAATGTTAAGGGGCGCCTGTGGGCTTTTCCCTAGACCCCAGCAGGGCCTGTTTGGGACCCCTTGTCCTGCGCCTTACGAGAAAAGCTTGTTGATCCCTTGCTGTCTGCGGTCCGCGAGTGGATTATAACTATCAAAACGCCCGTCAGAAGAAAAAGGTTTCCCATCCCTGATTTAGAGCAATTAATCTACAAAGATTGTTGAAAGTAAGATGTGGCCACTTACCAGTCAGTATGCAACCAGCCAGGCACAGGACAAACAAAGTTAAAAGCTTTTCCATTTTTAGTGAGAAATCGTTTACATGCATGAGCTCAGTAGTTGAACAGGCGCTGCCGGTGGAGGATATTTCAAGCTTATAAATCTACAATTCCCACATCAATGATTATGACCATTTTTTAGACTCAGTCTTCAGCAGTTTGTGACTTCACTGGAAAGATAGCTACCCTCATATGTAATTATGCTCTGAATATTCATTAGGGCAGAATAACCTGTGCGTTTGCAAAGTGTAACTCGAATGAAAATGTACCCAGAAAGTCGAAAGACTTAGTGATTCATGACCACTAGATTAGTTTGAGTACTGTGGTTTCATTTCAAAAAGTATTACTGAGAAGTAATAGATTACTACGTGAACGTGTTTAGGTACAGAATATTAAAGATCCATCGGTTTAGATAAAACAGGTTAATGATCTGAACATGAAAAGTAACTTCAGCGCTTTTAATTTTGGGCATGATAAGCCAGACATAAGATCGAGACACGTTTTTGCTTGACAAATCGTAGTTCCAAGATTTCCAGCTTGACCTCTAGTGACCTTAAATGACCTTTGAATACCACAAAAGTAAACAGGGATTATGCACTCAATATGTAACACCCATATGTCAAGTATGAGATCCATACGGGTTTTCTTCATTAAGTACTCATGTTAAAAACTTTTCACATTATGACCTCTCGTGACCTCAAATAACCTCTGACATCTACCAGATTTTATGAACCTAATACTGGGTGCCTGCAAGCGGAAGCATTAGATTCATACAGGCTTTCTTTCTGGATGTTACATGTTTCTAATGTATTTGTAATTCAATCCCTGGTGACCTCAAATGGCGTTTGAGCATCTGTGTGCCATGTAAGAGATCCTTAATCGCTACCCTTTTTGAGATACGGTTTACTAACGGTTTGAAAGACTTTCACTGCCTGACTTCTGTTGACCTCAACTGACCTTTGAGCTCCAAAACATCGATAGGGACATTGCCTAAATGAAAGGTATGAACATGAAAAAAAAAACATATCGACCAGGGTTACCTTCCTCAAGATATTTTGTGTACAAGCGGTTTTCAAAATTTTCACCGTTTGACTTTTGTTGGCCCCAAATGACCTTTCACCTCCAAAAAGCAAAATGTACCTTGTCCTTAATATAGCTTATCAACATGGCAAATATCAGATTCACAAAGCTTACCTTTCTTGGGATACTGTGTGTAACAGCAGTTTTCAAATGTTCACTGCTTAAACTTCGTTGACCTCAAACGACCTAATTTTGATCTCCCAAAATAGTAGGGACCTAAACCTCAATATGAGTCATCCACAAGGCAGTTTATGGAAGGTTATCTTCTTTAGATGTGGTATTTACAAGGTTGACCTTTTGAAACCTTTCAACCGTAAATGACCTCTGAGCCACCCCTTCCCCATAAAAATAGCAATCTTCAACGTATTACAGATATCTATGTGTGAGGTATTTATGGCTACCATTTTGGGGATGCTGTGTTACCAGTACTTTTAAGATTTTCACCGTTTGCCTTCCGTTGACCCAACCGCCCTTTAAACTCCACGAAAAAAAATTGGGAGCTAGCACTCAAAATGGGCATCCACATGCCTTAAAAGGATCCATGAAGGTTGTCCTTTCAAGAAAGGTTTGGATCTTTGAACGTTTATGATCCCAATGACCTTTGACGTTTTAAAACAATAAAAAAGTGCAAACTTAGAATTTGAAAATTACTACTGCCTTTATGCATTTTATCATATCTTGCCTCCTAAAAGATTTTCTCCCCGGTATACCTTATTCCCTCAATCCAAACCTTCAGTTTCATGTCCGGTTACGGACCTGTAGGAATAATCTTCCCTATATGCGCCATCCACATGCTAACTATGAGATTACTCACAGTGATACATTAAGCAATAACAGTTTTTGCAGTTTCACTTCTAGTGACCTCAAACAACCTTGATCTACCAAAACCAATATGGATCATCTCATCAAGGTAAGGTATCTACATGCAAAGTGTAAGGTTAATACATAATTACCTTTTTGAAATATAGTACTTAAAACACAAGTGCCACATACACACATACACACACAGACGTGCATCACAATAGGTTTTTCTGCCTGCGGCAAGGAATCAGGAGTTTGATCATTAGTGAACATGAAATACAGCCGAAACAGGGCACCTGTAACTAGTCTTAACTTGTTAAGCTTTCTAATCTAGCAAAACTGATGAACCCCAAAAATGTAAATTTCAGACGCGGTAATGTAGAGGTAACAACACATCCCTGGGCTTCTCAGGAGACGAATAACCAAGGCTCCCGCTCCCTTAAAACAGATAGCTAAACAGTCACATGTAATGTGAATTTGGACTGTGAGAACCTTCCTATACAGGAAAAAATACTTTGGGTTATTTCACGATGAACAATCCTCTAACGTTTCAGCTAGGCCTATATTTTTTGTTTTTAAGGTATATCTACTGCAGTGTGCTTTTACTGTAAAATCTTCTAAATCATTTACCTGACCAGCATATCAACTTAATTCCACTTAACGATATCGTACTACTTAGATATGCCCACGGTATTCCTCGCCTGTCGTAAGAGGCGACTATGATGGGGAAGACTTGCAATGTATTTGAAACCGAACTTGAACCGTATTTATCTAGTTGACACTATATAACACATTCGTGTTGGTGTGTCGTTGAATCTCATCTAACGAACTAACTAGAAATTGGTTTCACAGCTCCACATGTGTGTCAACGAATAGAGTTAAATAAACCAGTGACTACAGGCCCGTAAGCGGGGGGGGGGGGTCGAGTGGTTCGTCAATGGGTTTGTTTTTGAAATCGAACCTCCCTTTAAAATTGAACCCCCTTTGTGAACTAGTAGTGGTTCGTCACTACTTATGACTTCTTCCCTCTTCTTTCAGTGCAGAGACAGACATTGTTACAAATTAAACACATTCCATATAAATATTAGGATAACATAACAAGCATGATTACGTCATTATGCCAACACCTCCATTTTCCGCACCCTTTGAAGGCATGCAATATCATTGGTTCGGGGAGTTTCTCCGATGTTCGAAACGAGGTTAGGCTATGTACATTTGCTTTCTTTTGCACACCCATTTTCTTGCAATGACTGAGCTGGTTCTGTCATCATTTTCATGGACATAGAACAAAAACAGTTTCAAAATGAATTTTATGAGCATAAACAGTCTAATAATTGTGAGTGAGGTTTCCAATGGGATCATAACAAAATGCGTTTTATATCTGCGTAAATAATATTGGATAAATAAATAAAAAAACTGCAGGGACCAGCATGTGTCAATAAGTTTATAACACGTTTCATCATTTAACTATTGACAGAAAAAATGAAAGCGCGTCCTTAAATCCATACTCAAATAGAGGATATAAATCACGATATGTGTTCTTATATAAAGTAAATGCCAACTTACTCCATCTACCTATGGGAGATATTGACAATAGAACACGGAACGGGCAATAAAATATGCATTGTAAAATATTAGCTAAGCTAATATTTTTTAGCATCGCTGTTCTACTTTTTTAGTTTATATAGGTTTTTACTATATTGATCCGAAGTATGAACGATTTATAACATACCTTTAGATGATAGTGGTATGCACACAGATACTTCTTACAATAAATTAAGAAAACTCCAATACGTCAGGAGGACACGAAGTCCTCCAGATTTGTATTAAACTGAATTTTCCATAGACTGTTGGAGGAAATGTAAAACTCAGGCTAAACGTCAACATTGTTTGTGACCCCCTACCGACGGATGTAACCACAACCATTTCAACATCCTTACCTCTATCCCAACGAAAATGTCCAGTACAAACCTCTCAACGAGAATATTTCCTATTTCGTCTTGCAGTTTTCAACAGTTATATTTGGTGCTTCGATATTGTTAAAATCATTTAAACATAATATCGTTATAAAGAGAGTGGTCACAAATTACAGCTTGGACATAAGCTTGTTCGCATAATGAAGTGATAGTTACTTAAACCTTAATAAAATTACAACACATTTTATACACAAATCACCATATAATGTTCTACCACACCATTGTAGTCAGTGTTGCATTGCTGCAATATTTATGCAGGGTGCACAAACCTGAACATTCAAAGATGAAAACAAAAAAAAAAAACAAAAACAAAAAAAAAAAAGAACAACCCCATATCTGCTACCACATGTGTCGAGTGAACAAATCTCCCAAATCTGGTATAGGCTGAAGAAAATATTACGAAAAGCCAAAGTTGCTGAATCACACCAACAAAAAGGGGCACAAACTTCAAAAGGCCAGAACTTAAAAAATGTACCCTTTTCAATGTAAGGAGGTAATTTAGTAGTTTTGATGTAACCATTAGCGGCTCGCCATAGGGGCACGGGGAGGGGGCACTTGCCCCCCCAAAAAAGTTTGCAAAGCATGGTCTTCAATTTTCAAAAATGAAAATAATAAATAAAAAAAACATGTAATTCGAGATGGGTTAGGCCCTCCCTTTTCCTTGAGTGGGCTTAAAATTAAAGGAGTGAATAACTTTTCAATGCAATGCGAAGGTTAAACATTAATAAAGTGCGTTCAAAACGCCATATTTTCGGCGCGCTTCGCGCGCGTTTTCTCAGTTGCTTGTTTGCTACTACCGTATATATACTTCAGACATCACAAATGGACCTGCCGTTAGTGCGAGCTAAGGTAATCAAAACAAATGATCACGTTGTGATATTTGTAATCTGATTAGCTTAGGCATCATAATGTCATTTACAGAGTGTAACGGTAATGCTGGAGTTAAATGCCCATAGTTTTGCAGACACTTCAGAGCTTTCGGGGTCATTAGATACACAACCCATTAGCCGTGTTGATTATCATCTACGACTAAAAGCAGTTTTGCCCGGGTGTCACCTGGCTGCAGATTAGCATAGGTATCTGTCTACAAAAAGTTGTAACGGGCATGTAGTCTTAAAGTATTGTGTTTCCCATAGAAGGAGAGGTTTCCCTTCCCTTGTCCAAATTGACAGCGCCGTTGGCCCACGAGCGGTCTTATGACTGTCAAATGGCCTGTTATAAGCACAAGGTTCTCCACCTCTTCGCTAAAGTATACCGCTTCAATCAGCCCCGTCGGAAGGTATTTAAAAGTGGTACGGTATTTTTCGGTGTTCGCAGGGGCAGAGCCCCTCGTGGGAGTTCAAGGAAGCGAAGCCCCCTTGAAGCTTTTGGATTTTGAAAAATGAAACTGCGAATTTCCATGGGAAGTTAATACAAGTGGAATATTGATTTTAAGTGGGGATCCTTCCTTTGTCAGTCACTACATAAATGTGTCGTCTTGGGGGAGGGGTCTAAGGGTAGGGAGCGTCCCCCTCTCCTTTGAGAAATTTTTGTTAATTTAAGGTTGCTTAGATGCAAATGGTTCTATCTTTGGGATATTTTTGGAGCTGATCGTAGTATAGCAAGGTGTGAAGGACTAGCAAGGCCGTTTTCAGAATGCTTTTTAGTCGTAAGTGTATTAACAGTCACCACTGCCCTCCCACCACTGCCCTCCCACCACTGCCCTCCCCCCTTTTCTTCTCCCTCTCTCTCTCTCTTTTAGCTGAAAAGTGGTACGGTAAATACCGTACTTACCGTAGCGGTTCCGACGGGCCTGGTTTCAATTGATTTAAAATAAACACATCAAACAGTCAATCTAAGCTCAGTGTGATGAGACTTTTGACTAGTGGCCTAGCTATTTGTATAAAGGATGAGACGTCGTTCTGAGTTAGGGGAATTCCCCTCCCCCTGTAAAAAAAAATCGTTTCGGAACGAAATACTAGTGCTATCATTTCATCGTTTTCAAGTGTCTTCATGCTCGAAATTTTCGTTAGTTTATGAAAACAATCCAGAAAACCAACATTTTATGGCTTCTTGGCAAAGCTGAAACATATTGTGGCACAATGACAGAAACAATAAAATATTTAAAGGTGGGGCTCATTTTATACAAATGGATCAAGCCGCTTTGCCCATTTCACCTGGCTCTTACTCCACCCCTGTGGTAGTACGGTAGCGATCGGTTGATATGGTTGTATTTATTTTTAAAGTAGTCTTCTCATGACTAACTGCCTGAAATGGTTTGTGAAGAGCTTTTGAAAACTACATGGGGCATCGCTGTAATACATAATAACCATACTCCCATAGGCGTAGGAGACAGGGGGCTGGGGGCTGCAGCTCCCCCAACAAAATATTTTTGTGAAAATACGGGCAATATTCTGAGAATTTTTCGGGCACCTACTGAAAGAAAAATAATGCAATAATGTAGCTTAACGGAAGTCGATACTTTAGAAAACTTCATTGGTAATTAAAACATAGTTCTGATTTGGATTGCACCAGTACCTATATATTCGGTATTAATTCACCAGTGTGTTTTTAATGGTTAAACTTATATATTATGATTATTAGTGGTGTATTTGAGGAGCCATTAGGCCATGCCCCCGTCACTGACGCCGATTTTTTTTTGTACCTAAACTAAAACAAAATTTTACTTCAAAGGTAGCATATGTGGCACCAGATTGCATGTATGGACACCTAATTTTTCAAAAAATTTTCAAAGGGGAGGGGTACACCCCCTCCCCTAAGACCCCTCCCCCAGGCCGGCGATCACACAACATAGTGTCTGCCCACCCCCATGAGAGAAATCTTGGCTACACCACTGATTATTAGCAGCATTTTTGTAACGACTTCCCCCAGAATTATAACCGATATGGAATAGCTAGTAACGTGGCAAAATATTGTATGTAATTGGCATGCAGTGTGATAACGGATGCATGCCTATATGACATGTACATTAGCATTTTGGACGCGCGGAGCGCGTGGAAATTTTTGTTTCTATTTTTCGGACAGATCGTTATAGCCCCCCCCCCCCCTCCAAATCAGCTTGGGCCCCTAAGCCTATGCATACTCCTGTTGAGGCTATATTACTATCCGGAGCTGACCATTAATATTGCTGGGGGGGGGGGGGTCTTCCGAACCTCCCTGAATACGGACTTGAGTTTGCAAAACAAAATTTCTTAGAGCCGCCCATGGATGTAACTTAATTACCTTCTTGAAATTAATAGGTATGGTGCAAAGATGGCGACCAGTTTACTCGTAACCTATATTGAGTGAGATCCCGCTTTTGGCGAGGTTCATTCAAAATGGCACGTTACAAACTCTAGGTGCCACACTCGAAAAAGATTATTTAAACATGAAGCTACATTCCCCCGAAAGCTTGAAAAATGTAGCAAACATCTTAGACATGGCCGTATCAGATGGGGGTCTGGCGGCGGGTTTTGCTTCACAAAAATTATTGTAGCCAAAACTCAGTCAAATAGTTTGATTTCGTTAAGTTTTTGCTCTGCATGTATTCTGCAGGCCATGACTGTGGATATCTCAGGCTGAAATGCCCTTTGGACCTCCACTCGATACTTAGGGCCTACATGTTAAGTAAGAGATCCCTCGTAGTTACAATTCTTGAGATATCATGTTAATGAAGTTCTCATAATTTTACTTCTGGTAACCTCTGATCCCACTTAAATTTTTGTTCTCATAAAAACAACTGGGACTTGACATTTACAGTGCACCATTTTGCACCTCAGCTCCTCCCTGAAAGCAAAACTTTTCCAAAAGGGGATGGGGAATCCCCTCTCCGTTTACCCACCCCAGGACGGCATTCACTTTAATATAAAACCTATAATTTTCAGGATTTTTTTACCCTACACTCACTGTACATTCCTGCTATATACAAACCATGGTTTCAAACCAATGCACAGTCAAAACCCCCTTAACAGGAATTTGGCCAGTGGCTTCAAACATCACACCATTTTCAGCCGCAGATTCCTGGGAACAATCTGTCCTTATGTCTTTCCTTAATTCATTTTTTTTTTTTTTTCTTTTGCAGAAAGGTAAACCCACTAAGCTCGATTATACTTACAAGCAGTTATTTTATGAACGATGTTGAAAGGTTGCAGATTTATGACTGAGTTTCAAGTTTTTCAAAGTCATAAAACAAAATATGGTTAGTGTAACATTAACGATTCTATTGAAAACCCTTATTTTGTTTGATCTTTTAGTATAAGATATGTTTAGTGGTACTACAGAAAGATTGTAAATCTCCAGGTTTGAGGTGCCATTCTCCAGGTTTTTGTGTGAAAATCTCAAGCTTTACAAATTTAGAGGTTGGCAGGTCCGAGAGCGGGCTAGTCATTACGCGTGCATTCCAGTTAGGGCTCTTTGTAGGCAGACATACTGAGTCTGGTCATGGACACCCGAGTAAAGCTGTTTTACTCGGGGATGATTACCAACAAAGCTAACGGGATTGTACACGTAATGTTGTGACACGGGCAAGTTGTTACAGTCGAGACATCTGTAATTCAAATAGGGCGAGCCCCCTCGATCTACCATTAGTGGCACATAGGAACGTCCTAATTAAAAAGCAACCTGGAAGCTGAACAATTCACCACTCCGTTAGAAAGAAGTGATCAAATTTATGTTTTTTCACCTCTAAATTTTTTAAGTCTACGACATTATGTGCTGGCACTGTGTTGAATAGGCAGATTCCGTACATTACTTTTTTTCTATGGAAAGATGATTTATTTTGGTCAATATCAACAAAAAATCACATCACATGTAAGCCGAATTTTTATCCTTCCACTGATTCTTCTAACAAAATCTGTATGGGGCTAGTTGTTATACCATGTATCATAGTATGATGTAACAACTTACCAGGTATATGGATACTATGCAATTGCCTATGTAAACATAGACTAGGCCGTGTAATATGTAGATCTAAAATAAATCATATAGGGCATATATCAATGGCCAACTTCACTTTCTATCCTTATTCAAGTTGTAATTTAAAGAAAATACATGTTGTATCAAGTAAAGCCATAACCTTGCAGTGTGTCACATTTTACTCCATGGTATGAAATAACTTTCCCCAGGGCCCATATATGGGGTACATTGTTACAAAAAATTTGGTGTCTTTAATTATAATTAATTAACGAATGCCTGTTTCAAAAGATTTGACCCTGTCAATGATAAGGTACTAATAGCTCCCCACATCGAATATAACTTTGAATCATTATCTCTTCTTTTTAAGTACTTAGGCTATAGCCCAAAATATAAAAGTTGTCACAACTAGCCCCAAGCGCCCCCCCCCCCCCTCCCATGTTCTTTGGTGACCTCTGTTTTATTGATTAGGTTTCTTCCAACGCTCGGTCCGTTCCTTTCTCTGTCTCTTTCCTGTTAGTTTTTGTAGTACTGCAATTGTACGTCGTTGTTTTGTACTTCTGGGGAGTTGATATTTTCAAGCCAAGCAGGGTTTTTTTATGTACTTCCTTTTATCTCATGAACGTATGTCTCTATTACCATTCAAGCGATGTTTGTATTTATGTATGTAGGCGTGAAGTGATAAAACAAATAAACGAAACGAAAACAAACGAAATAGTTTGATTTTGACATATTTTTTGCTGTGCAAGTATTGTGCAGGCCATGAATGTAGATGTTCTGGCTGCAAATGGCCTGTGGGCCTCCACCTTACATGCTGGGATCATGGAGCTACTACTTGGACAGGAGAAGAAATTCCCCAAATCCCTTTGCAGACGACGAGCGTGCCGCCAAGGTCAAACTAAAAAAAGTAGTTAGCACTAAAACCCCTCTCCCTTTGTACTTCATTGAAGATTCAACAAGCTTAAAAGGTGTTAAGAACTGATCACAATAGGGACATGTCGTCTGCTACATCTTGAAGAAGACATGCCTATCACTTCAGCGTTGCCAGTCGCGTGAAATGAAAATTAAATTGCTCGTTTCGTCGCGTAGTGTCGCTTATACACAAATGATGCTTTGATTCCTTGTTAAACGGTAAATATGTATAAACCCTTTTCAATATGCGCAATAATGGAGAAATTGATTAAAATTCAACAGCAAAGTATAGACTCGTCACTAGTCTACTCATTTGCGTATGACATTAACATTACTCCTAGCACCAGCAGCTATTCTTACGAAGCAATAATCAGTCGTTTTGAATTTGTACTCTACACTTCTCATTTAGGTGTCCGCAACTTAGCCAGCACCAAAGCATTGTACTATTTAATCCATTTGTTAGGCTATAAGTAGAAAGGAATGAGGTTATCAGGGATACAAAGTGTAAATTGCAAGTGCAAGACAAAAGAAATGAAAAGCAGTAAGTCTCATCATCGGTCATTTACACGATAATCTCCTCACACATGTCTGGGCCTAATTGGATAAGCATAAATTAAAGTCGAACTTTCTTCTCCTGTCCAAGTAGAAGCTCCATGCTGGGATCTACATGCTAAGTAAGAGATACCTCAAAGTTACAATTCTAAAGATATCATATAACTGAGGTTTTCACAATTTGAATTTTGGTGCCTTCAAATGACCTCTGATCTCAATAAAATTAACAGCATTCTTGCACTGAAAAGATTGAATAAATAAATCCACATCACATGTATGAGGTTCATCATTCACATTACCTTTCTAAAGATATCATGTAATCCTGCTGTTAACAAGGTTTTTGTAGTTTCACCTTTTGTGAATTGATCTGAGATTACCTTTGACCTCCACCAAAAGCAATGGCATTCTTCCTTCCACTAGGACAAGTCCATGTTCCAATATGAAAGTGCCATCAATCCTGTCTTGAGAAAATCATCTTTACAATGTGTTGAGTTATAACCTTTGGTGACCTCACATGACCCTTGATCCCCAACAAAAATTGCAAGTTTCATCCTCTCCATATGACAAATCTATGTTCAAATTACAAGAAGTATCCATAAGTTCCACATTTACAAGCTACACTACACATGACAAACATAAATCGCACATGCAAACACACCATTGTGATGGCTTACATTCCTTTTGCCTTTGGCAGGAAATACAATAAAACAAAAGAGAAACATACACAAACAAGTGGCACTAGGAAAGATTTGGATTGCCTCCAAAGAAGCAGAAGCATTGTTAGAGGGGCAGAACTTTTCTGGAAAGTTTTTACACTTTACCCTTCTGGACCTTAACAAAGGGGCAGGCCCATAGTCAAGGGGGGCCGGGGGCCAAGCCCCCTTGGAAAATTTTTCGCCCCCCAAGATCAAAAATTAGCATTGCTGTAATGCATTTTAGTATGCTCTGCCCCCTCTGGAAAATTTTTCGCCCCCTCCCCCGAAACTTTTTGCCCCCCTTCAGCACCTTGTCTGGCTACGGGCCTGCATAGGGGGAAAATGTTCCCCCTCCTGCACCCAAAATAAAATGGCTACTTACATGCCTTCAAAGGAAATATATAAGTTCCAGGAAACATTGTGAGCCTTAAAAAAGTAACAACAATGATAACTCTAGGATTCAAGTTTTTACCAGGCAAACAATTTAATTATTGAAACTCCACTAAAATATTGGTATTATATACACAACTCTCAAGGTGTTTCACAAGCTGAATAAATATAAACTTTCATTCATACATCTCAAGTCAACGATGTATTTACATTCATCCTTCCACTGCTATCTGAGACAATAGAATGGTAGGAAAGTGACATGAAGCCAACTTAATATACTTTATAATCATTAAAATACCTTGTTTGGTTGAGCTAGATCAGTACCAGATGAGTAAATCTTACCAAAAGTCTGACATCTACTCAACAAAAGGTGGTTGTCAAACTTGTCAAACTTTTGCAACCTATCCTCAAGGCAACCCAAAATTAACATACTGAAAGACGCAGGAGTCAAAATCCACGATGGCACTTGAAAGAGACTGACAAATATTTAGCAATCCTAAAATTTCCAGGTGACCCAAATTTGGATCAGTTAGTTTGTGATTACTTGCTTGGATATGCTACATCAATAAAAGAAATCATTTGGCACCTTCACTACTTTAAACAACATGTGGTCTGCTGTTTCTAGATAAATGTCATGGTAATTTCAAAATAATTGAAACTGAATCACAGTACTTAAACATCTGATATAGATGACAGGAAACTGTCACATAACTGTGCCAATGAGGGATGTAGCAAGATACTCTAAAGAGCTAAGAGGGATCAACAATACATGACTTAACATGGTCATTAATGTCTCTGACCATTTTATAAGTACTAGAGATTCAAAAAGTAATCATCTACAGGCAAACAAAATAATTATCTACATACAAACAGTTCCTCTCAGCAACTGGTGCACTGACTGCCCTATACCATAGATTATGAAACTCCTGTTGTATAGACAGATGCTGTACGGATCGACTAGAAGAGTAAGTTCACACCAATGAAACATGGAATATAAACATAAGCCAATTTGTACGTCAAAAAGCAGTTACTGATTATCTTTGACCTTTGACCAGCTGATCCTGTAAAAGCCGATTGTATTCGTCAACCTGTTCTTTCATCTTAGTGACAAGAGGGCGGTAGTCTGATTCTTTGCTCTTGGATGCAATGACTATTTCAATAAGAGTTAAGGAAAACATCCAGTTCTTACGGTAACAACACATCTTAAAATACAATGTTTTTGCCATGAAATCTACAGCAAAATCTGATAAGGGAATGGACAAAAGAATCTCACAAGATCTCGAGGAAAAATGTATACTTTCATGGCTTGTGGTTGAAAGTAAGAACTACATACTGACTGGATTCCATTTGCAGCAAAGTTCCAAGATTATAAAAAAGACACAATTCACTCAGATATTTTATGTCTAAAGGGACACCATATGCACACTGAGATTCATTACCTGATACCCTGAGAAGGACATGGTTATAATTTTCTATTTCATTCAACTTATGAGAGATAAATAAAATTACCAATCTTCAATAAACCATTGCACCAGGTTCATCTTTATATGGAAGGTACGAGATTCAGAAAGAACTGGGTAAGTTTACTAGATTATTTTCAGTAATACTCTGTAGAGGACAAATGTACCTTTGAAGTTGTTACAGAGGATTAACATCCCTGTTTTTTTTTTTTTTTTTTTGGGGGGGGGGGGTTGCTTGTGGCTTCCAATACTAGGCTAGCAATATCTGCCACTATGAAGTTTCTCTACAATGCTGCTAAATCTTGTTGCAGAAGTTTGTTTTCACATCTGCAGATACTAAATAGCATGCAGTGACAAGTTGGACAGTCACATACTATAGTTATGTTTATAAATGTGCATACACATCGCATCAGTCATGCCTCACCATCCCATCTATCATCAATCATGTTTGGGACAAATGATATCACATGACAAATAAAAAACCTCAATTGTGTGAGACACTCGTATATCTTTATGTAGGAAGTCCACATTTTATTTACTATATGGAAAATCCCATTTTTTCTTGCAGCAAGGATAACTGCAGCGCACTGATGTGTGGTTACCCCCAAGTTAATATGTAGTCAAAAGAGAGTACTTCATAGCTTTGGCTTAGTCTAGGGAACAAAATGCATGGAAGAACTACTGTAGGCCTAGGTACCCAAGGCAACAACACCACTATCACTAATAAGCAAATGCTTACCGAAGATTTTCATTCAAACTCTTTTGTTCCAAAACCATATTCAAAGGTTATTGAAGCACTAACAGCTAAAAATTCACACAATATATTATCAGTCCTACTCCAAACTCTTATGCTGAGCACCAAGGGAAAGGTACCAGTCCTTATTTACAGTTATTTTGTTTGTTCTGATTGGGCTTCGCAGCTGAAAGGACAATGCTCCTCTACAAGGGGTACAAGCAAGCAATTTTATTCAATCTGACAGGACATCACACCACAAACTTTGACAGGGCTTTCTCCATGTCTATTTGAAATTTGCTCTTAGAGAAAACACAGAAATATTCATATTACCAACTTGTTAACTGCAGGGCAGAGACACTCACTCACCTGCAAAAGGTATTTGAATGCAGTACTGAATGACAGAAAAATTCAAGTGTCTTATTAAGGGGTACTTTCTGTTGTGGTTATGTAAATAATGGGACAGATAGTTGTAAAAAGGAACCTGACAATGAAGCACAATCACAAATTAGAAGATGTACAAATATCTGATATGACAGGGCAAGGGGACTGTTGTATGGAATAATCTGCTGTATTCATCTATGGATGACTTGAAAGCCTTGAAGGGTAGTTGTTTTACAAAGCTAAGCGAATACAAATTTGGGAGAAGCCTGTATGGGTTGTGAATTACAACTTTGCATAGAGTGGCTGACCAACTCCACAATTTAGATCAAATCTGGTTTCTTTTGAAAGGCCAGTTGAGATGGGAAGACCGTAGATTTCTCTTGGATGAAAAACCCACCTTACCTTGACCTGGCCAGGGATGGTATCCCAAACCTCCCGGATGGCAAGCTTTCTTCGTTCAAATGCCACTGACTACTCAACTTAGCATTAACTTTCATATAAAAACTATCATGACCGAGGTGTAAAGATTTCTGCACTTTACAGCTGTCTAGCTGCTTCAGTGTGAGGTTCTGCATTGGTAAAAAATAAAAAATTTGAAAGGCCAGCTGCATTGCTACCCTTTCTATGGTCAGGATTTGGCTGCTTAGACAGTTCACCTGCCAATAATAGCATTGTAAGTAAACTGTGTAATTCTCAAAAAAGCAAGAAGTTGCTACTTGACCGCTCACAGAACTGTATCCTGTCGGCTGGTAGTTTGAACGAGTAAAATCGTATTCTGGTTACCACTTACATACTAGTGCATCTGTTGTGATACTATTAATGGTAAATTGGTCTTAACAAAATCCTATCCAGCTAAAGCCCATACCCTTATTCAGTACTGCTATTTAAGTATTACCCCAGTGCCTGAGGCATCATGGTGGTCAAGTATTATTTCAGCCATAGGCCAGATTAACTTTTTAATACCAATGCAACAAGCATATTCAAAGCTTTGCTTTGATACCAAAATCATAGCTATAATCCAACCATATGTAGGTCAAAGGTTGAGTTAGAATTCTTCATAGTCTTAACAAATGTTAATGACATGTCAATACTTTAAGACATGCAAATTTTTAAGGTGAAATCAAATACTTCAATTTTAAAGACCACCAAAATATTTTGAAAGGAATCTGCCAGTATTACATAACATTTTGCAAGCTTGAAGAGACAGGAATCATTTCCTGACAGCAACAGTGAAAGGTATTCTTTTTCATGTAAAGGTTACAAGGTTTCATGGGGTTTTTTTTGTTACAAGGTTACAATCGAATATGAAAATGTGTGTTTCGGTTACGCTTTAGTTAAAACTATGCAGTGGTTTAGTTTTACTATTTTTCATGCAAACATTATATTTACACTTGTAGAATGAAAGAGAAAGTTCCATGCTATGACACTTTAAATACAAAGTTACTTTCCTTCTAAAGGTTGAAATGTATATACTGATGAAGAGTACACATTTTGAAGAGATCAGGATGCTTAAAGACTCCCTGCATTGTTAATTCACTTTATGCATTATGTTATATTGAGGCTTACTGCAGTTTATCTATACAATTGTAATGAACGTATTGAGCTACTTTCTTGTTTTAGGAGAGTGTCTTCGCTTATTGTTCATTGCTATGTTTGTATTCCCAACACCTTCAAAATTGAGACTAGTTGGCCCTTTTGACCCTGCTACATTGCAAATATTTGTCCGACATTTAGTGCCCATGCAGTAGTAAACTACATTAAAGCAGAAAATTCTCAACAGGTATGTAGTTTTGTAAATATTTCTAATCAGGCAAACTAGCATCTGGAAAACTATTTATACGAGATGTTTATGCATCATGTAAATGTATGTGTGTACATATGTGTATTTATAAAAAGTCATACTAGATATTGTTGTTTAGAGGTAATAAGATAGTAACCTCGATTTCATTTTGATTAGATGGAAATATGCCAAGGTGGTTGCACTCTACTAAGTGTTCTTTGTTATGAAGTTCCAACTTCCACTAATTGCTACTGTACATAAACTCACTTGCAACTTTATTTTAATGTCATGAAGGTTAGGTTAGGTTAGATGAGGTTTAACGTCCCAATTTCCAACCAATTGGTTCAAGTTGAGACGACCACGGCCTTTTTTCCAGTTGTGGCTCACTGGCTTGTTTTCCCTACTCCATTGTTTATGCTGAGCACCAAGCACAAAGGCAGTAGGTTCCATTTTTAAAGTCTTTGGTATGACCCGGCCAGGATTTGAACCCTAGACCTTCCGGCTGCTAGTCGAATGCTCTAGCCACTTGACCACTGCAGTCGGTCATGAAAACTGTCCACTGACTTTGTTGGGAATTTTGGAACAAATGTGAGATGAAGCAAATAAAAAAACTAAAAAAAATCTATTTCATGTAGGATCCTCCAAAACTTTTTCTAAAACATTCCTTTTAGTATATATAGCCAAAGGTTTTTGTGTGCAGTACTTAAATCTTGGTATTCAAACAGGAGGGCTATCACAATGGAATATCAGCACAGGCCAATATTAATACCACTTCATCACTAGTAGAAGCAAACTCCTCCCATCAGCAACAGAAGGTAAAATTTATTCCAGAAAAATATTTAACAATAGACACTCTTGAAATGGCATCATAGTTTGCTTACACAGCAATCTTGGAGACACCAATTGAAAGAAGCTTGTATGTGTCATACACATTTCACACACATACACATGCACAGTCATATAAGTTGGTATACTCACTACATGAAATGTGCACCAATGCATTGTGTTTATTTGTTCTATCATTTTGTGTCTGGGTGTATGACTTCATTCATTATCTCAACATAGCAGCTTTGTTGCACTTTTAAAATGCAGCCTAGGTGAAATTGGATCTACTTCAACTTCCTTCAGTTTCTGTGAAATGAATTATTGTAAAGGATACACTCTTTCATGACAAAGTTGTTTTGTTCATGGTGCTGCCACTTCTTCTCCAGGTTTCCCAGCTGAGTGTGAGTCTCATTTTCATGAAGCTCTGCTTTGACAGCATCATACTTTTGACTCAGTTCTTGTATGACTGGAGTAAACAAACAGTATAAAAAATAAACTTACTGTCCCAAATACTATCAATGGTGGCAAAATGGTACTGTGCAGAGACTTCCCATGGCACTTCAATCATTTATATGGAGAGATGTTATTTCTATTTTAGGATAATAAATTTACCCACACATCTGTGCTGCATAAAGCCACATGTTAAACCAGTATCAGAAAAGGTTAAAAACTTTGGTTAGACATACATCTTAAAATATTTGATATGGTCACACCAAGTTCTATAGATCAGCTCAAGGCCACTTTCTCTTAAAATACACATAGGTAATAAATATAAACTCCAATTTCAAACTAATTGTCAGTAGCATTTTACAAATTTAAGGCTGGAAAGTTCTGGCTAATATTACATAAGCAGCTTGTAAATTCTCTATTTGTCTTGTTCTCTTGATACATTGTTTACACTAAACACACCATCAAACCCAGATATTTTAATGCAAAGTCCTGCTGGTTATTTTCAACTTGAACCTACTCCCATGAAATTTTTGCTGTCAGAGGACATGGCCAGAAATATGAAATGTTTCATATCATTTTAGATAACATTTTGTGTATTAACTTGCAATTAAAAAAATATGGCACTATTAGTAGAATCAAGATGTGACCTTACGTTTCTTCTTTTACCTATTACAGAGTCATATGATTATAATGAAGACTTACTTGCATATTCAACTATGCAGTCTACAAGACTTTATATCTTTGGTGTGAAGCACACCACCCTTGTGTAATAATTTCCACCCAGAATTAAACATTATGTGCATCCAATGATATATTAGTCCAAACTGATAAAAATAGCATACCCTGTTTGGAGTGTTTCTTCCTCTTATCCAAGTTAACCTTGTCTTCCATCAGTTTCTACAAAATAACCAAATAACAAAAAAATTGAAAAACTTGAAAATATTAATGGCAAGATATGCAGTAAAAATGTACATACTTTCATATTTACTTGACCGAAAACAGTAACATTCTAAGGCTTAGGTGATGCTGACACTAAACAATTATACTGTAAAAGAAGAGTATTTTGACAAAACTGAGGGCAAGCATGTGTCATGCATGAAAGATTTTGCATGGGGTGCCTCAACAGCTTGAATTAAGTCACTGGACACTACCTAATCATCTCTCAACCATTAAAGATAGTCCTGAAAACTGTCTTTAGATAAGGAAGAAGATAACAAGGTGTATCATGTCTTTTCTGTTTAGTTGGTATTAAGATAAAATACCATTAGAAACATTCTGGTTTGTTACTATTCCACAACAAGATTTGAAAATACCAACAAAATAGTACAGGACAACAGAATGGCAACTAACCAACCGTAATACAATTTCATTTGGAAAAGTTTACTTTACATGTCTTGATTTTCTAGGAAACTTTCTAGAATGAAGAATTTCATTCCAGTGAACTCTTTACCAGTGACTTTCACCACATGCTCCAGATTTTTGCTACATACAGTTACTTGATTCCTGTAAGATCTGGAAGAATCCACCAGAGGAAACATTCTTTGTAAGAATTTCTGCTCCACTTTAGCTGGCCTGAATCGGCCACTTACAGGATACAAAACTAAAGCAAACCTCCTAAATATGATATATCCTTGCCCCAGCCCCACTCCAAATATTTTAGAAGAGGAAACCCTTCCCTCATTCCTTATCTAGTGAAAACACTAGTTCAAATTTATCTTACAATATTGTCGACATCAGCATTTAAAGTATCCTGCCTCAGCAATTTACATCAGTACAGTGTTGGCACTAGGTCTCAGAAATTGGGGGTTGATATTCCCCCTCCCAAAATATTTTGAGGGGGATTTTGGTTCAAAAGGGGGGATCTCAATTAGTTGCAACAAAGAAATTAATAAACTTTTTCCAAAATGTTTTCCCAACAGGTGCAGAAAATTCCCACGCTTGCAGAATCATTGAGAAAAGTACAGGAAACAGGCATTCCCACTGCCTAATGCAAACACTGCATCAGTAATACCTTTTTCTTGTCATCTGATTCCTTCTTGACTTTCTCCAAGTCAGAGTACACCACCAGTTCCTTCTCCATCTGTGCAATACTGTTATTAAGTGTTTCCAACTCTAGCTTTATCTTAGCTTCTAACTGTTCCACTTTCTGCAGATCCATCTGAAGTTTTTGACTCTCTATCAAAAGAAAAAACAAAATGCGACAAAGAGTTATCAACATACTTTGGTGGAAAGGTTGCTGTTTTAAAAAATTTTGCAGAAGATATCAACTATAAATGCTTCAACTGGCTGTCTTAATACAAAAATCAACATTTGCACCAATAAAACTTGGGCAGGTCAGTTCTTAATAAATGAACACCTTTAGCAACAGAAGACTTAGTGCACCAACTTAGTCCCAGTCTCAGCCAAATGAGTGTTATGTGTACCTTATATTCTTTCCTGCACTTGGTTAACACCAAGTTTCACTCCAAAGTTGGGATATCTAGTCTTCACACACTTTGACTGGCTTCAATCTTTTTATCTTTAAAAACACTCCCCAATCATTCATCCGTATGGTACCTTTACATGCCAAGGACATCTTTGTTTTTTTAAGTATAATCCCAGTTAGTGTCCTAAACATATCCAAAACATAATGATTTCTGTAAACAATCCTATTTTCTTATTCACCATCTTTTCATACCGCTAAATGTTGTTGCAAGGAAGTCCACACCATCATACGCTAAACAGAATGCAGTTTTCTTTCACTATTATATAGCCAAGGTTCAGTTCATGTTCATAAATGCACACTATGTGTATCTAGCAACTATCTCTGCAGCAATGTTTTTCACATCAGCTGCTGACAGGGAACCACCACACTCTCTCTGGTCAAATATATAGTGGTATTTGGTTCTAGCTTAGTTCAAGGAACAAGAAGTATAGGGTGTTAGGTGAGGATAACTGGCCAGAGTAATTGTAAACCTTCCAACTCTGATGGGCAAAAAAAAAAAAAATTACAAAATTTCAACCATTTTAACAGAGGATTAAAAAGTTATAATGTTATAATGTTAAATTTTATAATGGGGAATTCCAAATGAGCACTACTACCCCTGCACTCTTGAGCTTAAAGTCTTACACAAAAATAGAAAAGAAAGTTTGCCTCAAAGCATATAATATCAAAATCATCCATACATAAATCTACCAAGTTGCCAGAGGGTCACAAAATTTGATACTGGATACTTTCAAATGAGCAATACCCCTCTATCACTGACAAACTCTCTTAACCCTAAAAACCCAAAAGTGAGATAAAAGTTGGAAAAATTTCACTCAATGCCAAAGAATCAGCACGGTTTATACCATCACATTTACATCTAGCATGCATAGGGTTTTCCACTGAATACCATGCTTGAGAGTTTTATCAGGATCTATTTCATCATAAAAGTTGGAAAGGTATTTGGTCAAGTCATATTTCCTTCTTTACGTTCTTCCCCTTTAGTTGCCTTTGTGTGTCAGTCACTGACACATTGCTTGAAATTATTCCAAAATCACAACTCAAGTTTTGAAAACAATATTACCATGGATACAGTTCAAAAAAATCAACAAACTAGGTCAGCAAATTTCTCCCACAGCACAAGGGCAATCTGGCTAATACATAATGAATGTTTGGAGCTTACAGGAGACTGTGGGTAATGTAGGTTTTCAGCCTTCATAACTCACCCTGTACTGGTTTCTACAAGAGGTCCAAGGCAGGTCTTTCTTCCATTATGGTACCATGTTTTATACTAGAGGCCAATTTTTTCAGCTTTGCACTCATCTTACTGCTATTTCAAAGTGGTTGAGTTCTCTACAGTTCGTTGTGGAGATTTTAAATATTAACCAACGGGACCAGATAATACATTACAAGGTTCATTCTAGATGATGCCAGTGCAAAAAACTGATACAAAAACCTGCTTGTTCAACACGACAAATTTTGAAGATTACAGGCTCATGTTGTGTCTTCTGTAGGGTTCCCTAACTATCCACTACCCCCTTTCAAGCCAGAACTATAATCTAAGTCAACAATTATTTCTCATCGGTTCTTATTCTTTCCACATGTCATGTCTTGGCAGGAAGGACCAACAGTTGAATGAATTTAAAGGTCACTTCAGAGTATTATTTATCAAAGGCAGTATGGGTGAATTCAATGACTATGCTTTTCAATACTGTCCTTCTACATTTACATGGGACTCACTACAAGCGTTTGTCCTACCCTTGGTACTTTAAAATGTTTAACCATTTCTCAATTACTGGTGACTTTATGCTTTAGTATCTAAAATGTTTGATAAATTTCCTGCTTGACTTAAAAGCTTTTCCATGTCTGAATTACATTTTCATCTTCATTTTCATTCTTGTGTGAAATTTTTTGGTTAGTTTTTCCTACTCCTTTTGTACTACTCATTTGATCATGTTTTATGTGGATTGTGCAGTAGGTAAATGCAAAATAATTAAAATAAATGTATAATGGCTTGAGACCAAGTCAGTGACTGGCAATCACTGCTTAAACTTCAACTTTCATTAAGTTGAAAACCTATGTACAGGACTTTGAACAATATACTTTTGACCACATTTTTGACACTGATCTAACAAACCAACAGCATGTCCGTCTGGCTAAATGGTCACTAAAATTACCCTAACCATGTGTCTGACTTTTTCTTGAAAGATATTTTCAGAATGACCAATTTATACATCCTGCTCAAAGAACTCACCATCATTGAGACTTAAACTTGTTGCTTCTGACTTGTGCATTTCATTTTGCTTGAAGTTAAGGTCATCTTGCATGCGAGCCAGTTCCTTGGGTGTTGGCATATGCTTCTGTCTTGCCAAATTCTACGAAAAAAGACCAAGTGCTGAAGCATTTATCACTAGGAAAGCATCCTGAAAGCTAACATATGCTTAAGACCTCACTGCTGCAAGTTACTATGGAATTGTTGTTCATAACCCAGTTGTGCACCATGCAATTCCTCCTTATGCAATTCCTCCTTATGAGAGAATCTGAGGAAATATATCAGTATCCCAAGCCAATCTAATTGAGACTTGTTCTAAAGTTTGGAATATAATTTTGAAGATCCCCACCATGTCGCTACATATCATGTGATGGGCATCAAACAATCTCAGGAACCAAAGTTCTTGACCTTCTAGGAAGGATCCCACTTGGTTATAGTGTTACCTATGGCCAACAACTTTTACTTCAATGGCATGTACAACCTACCTTACTCATGTGAGATAAAACAGCTACAATAGATTCCTCAATAGCTTGTTTTCTTTCTACTTCATACTTCTTTGTTTCTTCAAATGTGTCCAAAAATTCTGAAAAAAAGTCAACACCAGAATATAAAAGTTTGTCATTCCTATGCAATAAATGTAATTTAAATACGGTACAAATTACTTCCACAAACTTTGCAGGTTAAACTAACACCACTGACATATCTCTGATAAAGCAACTCCCCCCCCCCCACAACTACCCCTTCCCTTTCTTCTTCCCTACCTACAAACTCCACTCACACAGGAAGTAGGTGTTTTACAACTAGAAAAAATGCAACCCATCTTACCATTCATGGTCTCCTCTCGCTTCTTCAATTCTTTATATTTTTGGTTCTTTTCACCTGAGTATGAGAAAAATAAGAGAGGTATGAGATGGATATTGATAACTACCTTACTTACATTCTGCGGTATTCTGGGTTCTAAACATACAGAAAGCAGTCATCATGTTGCCTTCTTGCTGATGAAAGTTCTTCTGTCTCCCTTACACCCAAAGTTTCATTTGCTAATGTAATTCCGAATTTAATATCAATCACGACAAGAGTACTGGCTCTGCTTCAAACCAACCAAAGTCTGAGTGACCAATGTAGCATCTCTGATAATGCAAATGCTGCAAGCAGTCTATGGTCACTAACTTTTGGACTGCTGTCCATACAAATTTGTCTAAAAAAATTTGACCCAAGCTTTCTCTGTAAATTTTTGGCTCAGTAACTGAACTTTCGCTTTGTTGTACCATTATTTTTCAACACTACATAAGGTTATGCCTCTCTTCTGAAATCCTACCTACACTTATGGTATTCCACATGCTGTAACAAAGAAGTAAAACATTGGAATGTTGCTATGGTAACTGTCATTACCTAAATGTTCCTCTAGTTCCATGTCTAATGCTCTGATCTCCTCCTGTATGTTATTAATTTCTTCTCTAATTTCCTTGGTTCTAAAGAAAGAAAGGAAGGAATAAGTGGGAACATTAGAAGGATACCATAAAAACATTTGATGCACTGCATCAGTTTTAATGATTACATTCTCATGCAACATTTAGGTAATCTGTCCAAAAACATTTGAAAACTTTTTTCAAATGTGTTTGCAAAATATCTCTTAAATGCTGGCTTTTTGTCTGGATGTAAAGTTTAGACCTTCCAGACCAAATCTGTTGGGGGCCAGTTGCTGGACAATCCCTTAGCAAAGTGATCGTTTGTAAGATAGCAAACGGATTTAACGATATCCTAAATTACAGCAAAGTGACACAGTAAACATGGTTATATGAACACAGTACACATGGTCATAAGAACAAAGTCATGACAAAGACTATCCACAAGCACAAAAATGTGGAAACATGTGAAGATGATGGCTACATTACGGCTCTCCAACTCTTTGAGTTATTAGCACAAAATGTTTTTCTTTTCCAGTAAAAAGAATCAAGCCTTACTTCATCTCAGCTTCAAACCAAATGGTGATAAGACAGGTCTTTTGATAAGGAAATATAATACTCATGATCTGTTAAGGAAACAGTGTAGCATCAGGTGAGGCTCCCTGAATTATCCCTGAACTATCCCTGAACTATGTAAGTCTTTAAGGGGGGGGGGGAACATGGTTGTGGGTGCATAAGACATAAAACAGTTTACACAGGGAAAGAAAATACATAGTCTCAAACCATATTAATAAACTCAAACAAGGGGTCTGGCCATGGTGCTGTTTACTAAGAAACAGACTGAATGTGAAGATTTAAACAGAATTTCAAAGATAACAAAAGAATACTTCACAAAGTCTTTACAGATGAAGTCTTCCAGAGGCTGAGAATTCTTCTCACAACAGTTAGAGAAGCACTATAAATACCTCAAGATAACACTTGTACACCCACACTTATCAATAGGTTATTTAGCTAAATCTACCTCCCAACCTTTGCAATGAAATCTTTTGAACCTTTCCCTGCACATCTGCAAAAGATAACTGACTTTGTTTTGTAGAGCTTTAGGCTGGTAGTTTTGTTACAACTGTATTTGGATATCTTAGTCCCAAAGAGAGATTACAACTCACTTCCTCTCCATGCTTGCCATTTCCTGATTGTCTACTTTAACCTGTTTTAGTAGCCGATCCCTCTCTTCAGCAGGGGTACCCTTGGCTTTTTCCTCATCCTCTAATTGTTTCTTCTTCTCCTCCAGTTCTTGCAGCTGGTTGTATAGTTTCACTGCCTCTTGTTTAATGGGAGAGTGTTTCAGTTCCTTCAATAAAGATAAAATTTCAAACAATATCAGCAGAGGCAAAATGTAAAATGCGATCACCCCTACAATCTCTTCCCATTAAGCCTCCATCCCTTTCTATTGTGGGGAAGGGGAAAGTTTTTTCTCAGATGTATGTGTAGTTAAATACTAGTAATTCCCTCCAAGTATCTGCTGCTTAAAAGTGCACACATTCTTCTTTCAAAGACAACAACTCCACACACAACAATAAAAAGTTATTTTCTAGATTTTCTAGACAAATCACCTGCATTATTCTTTAGGTGGTATTTTTCAAATAAAAGGTCTTATTACACTCTTCCAGTGTTACAGCCAAATTAAATATACAAGTCGTATCACAAGGAACATCAGTCAGTTAAACATCAGTACAATGCTTTCCCAGTATTAGAAGATGGAGTGGGTGGATGCACCCACAAAAATCACCTGCATTATTCTTTAGGTAGTATTTTCCAAATAGAAGGTCTTCTTGGACACCTCTAATAATCACCCCCTCTCCCCTCCCCTCCCCCTCTGCAATATGATCCCAACCAGGCCATTGTCAAACCTATACTTATGGCTGCATAGGTACTGCCTTTTACTTACAAAAGGTAATACCTACCTCTTCCATGTTATCTTTCTTTGTGATGAGGGCATCCAACCTCTGTTGTTTCTCTTCAAGCTGTCTCTGTAGCTCATCGTTGGTCTCCTTCAGTCTGGTGTATTTTTGACGAAGCTGAGGACTCTGAAACCAAAATCACAAATGTCACTCACTCTCAACTTATCTACAACCCTGAATATTGTATTTGTTTCCAAGTCTTCAGTTATTAACTGTCATTTGCTCTTCTGTGTCCTTCAACAATGTGCTTCACTTTTCAACTTAACCACAAGGATGCTTACATATTGTATGTATACAAAAGCAATGAAAAACAACAGATCACTTATTGAACTATTATGAGCACAGTTTTAGAGTGGCAGTGTGCTAGTACATTATAATTTTTCACATTCTTTGGGGACTTGTGAATCTTATTAAATAAATTCCACTTTGACAATGGAGATATCATACAGGGTTCATTCAAGTAAAGGTAACACATCTCCAATTGCCAAACATGCAGAATGAACATGCAGACCCTTGACACTAGGAACAATGAACATTTGATGGTTAATATTTCAAACAAAGACAACATCATGACAGGGAAAAAAATCCACAAAATCACTAATATTACAAAATTTTGCTAAACAACAGTTGTCATGGCAATGAAAAAGAGAAGGAAGCAAACCACCTACCATATCTTCTACCAGTGTATCTGCCATCATGCGACATTGCTGCATCTCATTCTCAGCATTCTTGATTTGTTGCTCTACTCTATTAATTAATGGCAAGTAAAAAGAATTAATGAAACCAGCCACTTTATTTAAATGATATCACACCCACAAAGCTACCTTTGCTACCTTCTGTTCTTAAATACACTGTATTCCAGCTTATTATGATGAACTTCATCAACACACCTTTAAACGTACAGCTCAGATAAGTCAATGGCAGATGTTACAGAAGTGGAATAGGACACTGGCTTGTTAATAGTAACTTCATTGACCTTGCACATGGTGACTTGCAATAAAAAACACTTTTCATACGATTTATCACACCACTCCCAGACTAGGCTTACTTGAACTTATGAGAGAGAATTATCACTGGCATGAGAATACTGTACCTTTCTCAGTGCTTAAATGCCTAACAAATACTTTCAATAGCCACAAATGACACAATAGTAAAGGGCATATGTACAGTACAATACTACATCATATATTACAATATCCATATTCAACATTTAAAAACTTCATTACTGGTATCGATAAAACAACACATTCAAAGCTTTCATTGGATGCTAAAGTATTGATTTCATACATTCCCACACATCTCAAAGGATGGGTTGAAATGACTTAATAATTTTTATGAATGAAGATTACAAGAGCCTTACACTGCAGTAACTAAATTGCACACAGGGCAACATAAACCCCACTCAGCCATTGGTGTATGATATTCATGCAGATACCCTAAGGTTATTAAGAGATACCAAAGAGTACATTCAAACCATTCTGCATTGTGAGCACAAATCTCACTTCCATGTCTGAGATCATTCAAATTATATGTTAGATACAAGCTACACAGTTATCCTTACTTCAAATGTTCATGGACAAAGAAATTTGTTCAGGGGGTTTAAAAAAACCTCACTTTTTAATGTAAAAAGTTTTATTACTCTGATATGAGAGCGTGCCTCCCACCCTTGACCCCCCTTCCATTTTGATTAAGGCAATATGTGGGGTACCATGGCAGATAAAGTAAAATATCAGCCACATGCAATCTTAAGTTTTCATTACCAATGAAACAGCAAAATCAAAGCTTTCTTTTGATAAAAAAGGTACACATCTTCCCTGTATCTTTCAACAGTAGGGTTAAACCATCCAGTTTCACTGAATTAACATAACAAGAAACTTCACTAAACTGAATGGAGATATAATACCAGATCCACTGAGGTGCATCACTTTGTAAAGAACAACAAAGGAGATTAAAAGCAATCTGGATTACATAGCATTTTGTACCCTTACTGAAATGGAACAGTAATAAAGCAAGGATACAAAAGCTATGATGAACAAGATCTTTTTGAGGAGTATGAAAGCCATATAGTAACAAAATACTCTTTTCACTGAGGATTACTTGAAATTGTCACTGGAACATTCTGTGAATTTTGGTAAACTATCTTTTACAAAAACCAGCACTTACTCTTGACGTTGGGTGAAGATTTTGTCAATGCTGCGTTCTTCCATCTCATTCTGTAACTTTAACTGGATGGGGTAAAAAAGAATACAGTAAGGTATTAAGTTGAAATGTGATTTCAGTTTCAGGGTTGTGTTCTGACATTATAAGAGACACATGAAAGTAGCACAAAAGAATCATAAGCTAGACTGTAGCACTTGGCTCTGTATGTCTCCTAAGAAAGTGCCCTGAGAAGGCACACTGACAACCAGGAGACAACTAAGCAGTATCAAATTAGAGTTTACAAATGACTCTACCCTCAACTGCAATGTATGTAGGGAAATTTACAGTTTAATGCCAAAATACAAATTTATTAGAGACTTGCACAGCTAGGCAGTATTGCTAACTGATTTTGAAATCTGGTTGGATCCTTTCTACAGACATATTTCTACTCAAGATCCACATGCCAAATCTGATATTAAAATGCTTAGGCTGGTCCACCTGCCAAGTAATACATCAGAACACTCCACAAACTGACGGTCACTTGGTAATTTATATCATTTACTATATGACAGACACTGCACCGACCCTTCCCAGAGAACACTATCTCAGAGTGCACTATTCCAATGTGCACCACTCCAATGTGCACCACTTCAGAGGTGACAATCCCATAGTGCAGAAAGGATTCAGTTCTTACACTACTAATTAACACAAATCAAAGGCATATTCCAGTGGCATTTCACAAGAGTCCTATGTGATTCTTCCAAACCCTGTAGCAATACTTCACTCCTAGCTCAAGATATCTAATTTTAAAGATTGGTTATTTTTGTCAAAAGATACCTCCAGTTCTCATCAAGTTAACAGAATGCAATGCAAAATAAGCACATTGCCTCAGATTCCTTTTGTTTTTCTTGATATTTTAATGTCCTGTTTGTCCTTGAAATTTGATACTGCTGGAATGTTTAGATATCTTTCCATATAGATCTAACATAAAACTACACCATATGTAGGGTATAGACCTTATTTACATGTCACAGAGCAGAAAGTGCTCCTTCATTTGGAGGCAAGCACATAACATTACCATTGCACCAACAAATGCAGATAGCTGATATGTGAATAACCAATCAGATACGCAGGCAAGTCTACAACATGAGCATGCCAAGTCTATGTTGTCTGTGCAGTGTGCTTCACTGTTTTGCCTCCAAAATAACATTATGTGACGCCAATGCCTAAGATCCACAGCAAACAAAGTTATTAAATATTCCATACAGTTGTGTCAATACCATAAAGAAGTACATTGCTATGTCTAATCAATGAGCCTTAATGGCATCACAGATTTTCCATACTGCACTGTATACCTGGAAAAGTTATGTTTCTTTGAAAATTAGCTTCTTCAGCTCCCAAAACAGAAACATTTTCTGCATTCTTTGAAATCATTGAATTAAATCCCTGGAAAGCCCTTCAAGAAGTTTTCTTCCAAACCATTAACAACCTTTCTGAGAAAACATTTCAAAACTGACATGAAAAGTACCTTAACAAACCTGAACTAACAGCAATTACACTCATGTTCATGGAATCACCATTCTCATAAAACTACCTGAGTTCAATGTATCAGACTGCAGGGCAAGCTGAGAAACTGGCCTGCTAATGGCTTCACTGCTCTCTTAACAATGTAAAATAAAATGTTTAAACTGAATCCAAAGTTTGCAATAAACCAGAAAGCCAAAAGGCTGGTGATTCCTTGCCAAAAGAGGGTGCTTTGTTAGACCAAGGTTGATCCCTCAAATTAATACTTCTGTACTACATCGTTTTTTATGATGTGCTCAAAACTGGACCCCTGCTGACCTCACATGACCTTTGAACCACACCAAAACTTGAATTACAAAGAAAAAATGAAACAAAAAACATGTCTTACAAGGGATCTGTCCAAGCTTTCTCCCTTGAAATGTCATGTTTACAAAGTTTCATTTTTTGACCTCTGGTGACCTAAAATGACTTGTGACATTAACAAAAAACAATAGGGTTTCTCCTCTCAATATGAAAAAATTATATACCAAGTATGAAAAGCTTCATTTATCCAAGCTTCCTACCTCGAGATATTGTTTGGCAAGATTTTCAGAGTTTGACCCCAGAGATCTCATATGACCTTCGACCTCCACTAAAATCAACAGGGTTCTTCCTCTTTCCATAACATCTACATACTAAGTACGAAATTTATCCAAGCTTCCTACATCAAGATATCGTGTTAACAAGGTTTTCAGGGTTTGACCCCCTGTGACCCTAGATGACGTTTGACCTCCACCAAAAACGATAGGATTCTTTGTTTAACCATAACTCATCTACATACCAAGTATGATATTCATCCAAACTTTCTTCATCAAGATATTGTGTTAACCCCTGGTGACCCCAAATGACCTCTGACCTCCACTAAAATCACTAGGGTTCTTTCTCTTTTCATAACACATCTACATACTATGAAATTCATGCAAGCTTCCTACATTGAGATATCGTGTTAACAAGTTTTCAGGGTTTGACCCCTAGTGACCCCAGATGACCTTCGACCGCCACCAAAAATAATAGAATTATTTGCCTTTCTGTAATGCATCTACATACTACATATCACATTCACCCAAGCTCCTCCATCGAGATATCATGTTAACGAGGTTTTCAGGGTTTGACCCCCGTGACCCCAAACGACCTCTAACCTCCACCAAAAACAATAGGGGTCTTCCTCTCACCATAAGGCATCTACATATTAAGTACGAAATTTATCCAAGCTTTCTACCTTGTGATATCATGTTAACAAGGTTTTCAGGGGTTTGACCCCCAATGAACACAGATGACCTTTGACCTCCACTTAAATCAATAGGGTTCTTCCTAATAAGTAGAAAGGCTTTCACAACAGAAATCCATACTAGTAAGATGATTTCAACGAGTACGCCGTCAAAGGTCTTGAAATAGTCAAGCTTTTGTCAGAAGTGGCTCTGACTTCTTCAGGACTGATGCTAGGAAGCAAGTGCAGTGAAGTTATATAGTTATGCTGCAACCCTGACTGGTGAATGCATTGATTCCTTGCCTGCCTTCAGCGAGGAATCAAAAATGAAGAGGTTTCTACCCTGCCAATAATGGGGGAGTGAGTAAGGAGGAGGGTGGAAAGGGTAGAGCAGCTTTCCATATTTGGAAGAAGGAAACATTGTATGTAATTCTTCTCTATCTTCTTACATAATTGACTTGATGATCTATATTTAAAATTAAACTAAAAAAATTTGCCATACAGGAATATTCTCTTTGAAGGGTCCTTTCATGAAAATCCTGGAACTTTGCATCCTATTACAAGCAATACTTGGAAGTATGTTGGCTAGAATCGAACAATTTTTACCTCATTAAAATCTTCTTGTACTTCATCCATTTCTGTGTCTGTGTTCAATTTATCCACCAGCTGCAAGACAATGACAAAACTATTAAACCTATTAAACAATCCAAACTTGCTTTGGTAAAAACATAATGGAAAATGCATTGTGCTCCTTACCAACACTCTTTTCCAAATAGCAATTACGAAGGATTGTGGGATAGAGTTTTAGTAAGCATCGTTTTTAGCCACAGTAAAATGCCATTGACAAAAACGACGTGCACTAAAACTCTATCCTACAATCCTTTGTAACTGCAATTTGGAAAAGGGTCTATAGCATGCTACTCACGGTTTTCTTGCCTAAATGACTAAAAATTTTCTTAAATGGTGACAGGCAAAGCAAATGTCACTGAAACCCATCTAACTGTCTGACTGAGAATCCTTGCCAAATGCTGTCTAGAAGAAAATTGTTACAAAACCTTCATTTTCTGTATTTTGTGCAAGCATGACCAACCTTTCTGCAATTTAAAACCACTGTTACCAGCCTGCCAAGATTCTCCTAAATGGAAAGCCTTACTTATTGTTTGCAGTCTATATGCTTTATATGCACACAACCACCTTGTGACCACTGCAAATCATTCCCCAACTGAAGAGTCACTCACACCCCACATGGTAAAGCACTCCAGATCTAGTGCTAAAAGTTCATCTAACTTTTCTTATTACTCTGAGTTTGTATTGTTTTTCTATTTGGCTTCTGGAAAATTGCCATGCACCTTCTGAATTGTTCTTAAAGGTCTGTGGACATGTTAATGGCATACCTGCCTATTTGATATGGAAAGCATTAAAAAAATTTAAAATAGAAGCAATTCCCATCAAAATCCATCAATCACTGACCACTTTACAAGTCAATTACTGTTTTTGCATTAACATCATGAATAAACATGAGCAACATTTGCACATTTCTGACATGGAGAGAGGGACCCATGAGATATGTATTATGTCATCCCCTTTGTTTGTTTAACCTTCATTCTTAAAGACAGTTGTAACATTTGGCATGCCCTGTGGGGTTTATTTTGGAAGTAGCTACTGACTACTCCTATGAGTTTCATATTAAACACCAAGCTAGAAACTAGTTGTAATTAATTAACAGATAATTTACAAAAGATCCACAAAAGAATTTCAGACACTGTGCAACACTCTAGATCACAATTTTTGTATGCAAATGGGAAATTTCTGAAATGGTCAACTTTGAAAAGGTATATCTTGAAAATGGTAAAGGTTATTCAAATAGTTCCAAAAGATTTTCCAACAGGGAATCTTATTCTATCATTATTGAGTAAAACAGTTTTTGTTACGTCCACAGACCATTGGTTGATATTATTTTGGTGTGTTGTCAGTAATAAGTTTAAGACAAATGCAACATTTTTTCTTGCTTTGATCTTTACCAAGCTACATAATTGTAACCTGGCAGTCTTCCACTGCAGATCTCAGTCACATCCCGCCACCCACAACCAAGCCATGCTACAAAATAATGAAATCTTTGACAATATAAATCAAACATCAAGTGGGCTAAAGAGGGTACAGCCTTTTATAGAGGTATTTCACATGACATCACAGTGATCACACAACTGAGATTGCCCGGCAGTGAAGGGCAAAATGCATGCGTAGTAAGCGTATTTACAGCACATGCACACAGCATAACCATAGATACTAATGTGATAAAATGTATGCTTGTCCTTCAAAACCAAAGAGATGTGCCATCATGTGACGTCTGTAAAACACCTCTATAGAAGAGAAAGAATGAAGATGGTTGAACAAAGAATTTATAAGCTACAGTACCTCTAAACATGTCAGGTTATGGTAAAAGCACATTATAAAGCTCTCAGTTAGAAAGTAACTTCTAGCTTATCTCCAACTGAGGAGTCCAAGTTGTTTGTGAGATATAAATAAACCATTCATGAAGATATCTCGTTTCAAGAGGAAAGACCAACTTTTCTGGATTTTAAACTGTAACACATTTGACCAGTAGTTACACATATGTATTGCAAATGTGTAGTAGACTCCCATAATTTAGAGGTGTATGTAGTGTAAGCCACAATGACAGCTTTTTAAATAATGGTCATCAAGGGCAACTCACACAGGCAGGGAGGGAGGGTGGCAACTCACACAGGCAGGGAGGGAGGGTGGCAACTCACACAGGTAGGGAGGGAGGGTGGCAACTCACACAGGTAGGGAGGGAGGGTGGCAACTCACACAGGTAGGGAGGGAGGGTGGCAACTCACACAGGCAGGGAGGGAGGGTGGCAACTCACACAGGCAGGGAGGGAGGGTGGCAACTCACACAGGCAGGGAGGGAGGGTGGCAACTCACACAGGCAGGGAGGGAGGGTGGCAACTCACACAGGTAGGGAGGGAGGGTGGCAACTCACACAGGCAGGGAGGAGGGTGGCAACTCACACAGGCAGGGAGGGAGGGTGGCAACTCACACAGGTAGGGAGGGAGGGTGGCAACTCACACAGGCAGGGAGGGAGGGTGGCAACTCACACAGGCAGGGAGGGAGGGTGGCAACTCACACAGGCAGGGAGGGAGGGTGGCAACTCACACAGGCAGGGAGGGAGGGTGGCAACTCACACAGGTAGGGAGGGAGGGAGGGTGGGTGAGGGGCAAAGATCATATAGATTGCAATGAGTATGAGTTGGACCAAAGAAAACTGGCCGTGTATAGGAAGTAGTAAAATTAAAGGAAACATGTTTTATGGCAGAAATCAAGGGAAGGGCAGAGCTTTCACTTCAAGTGTTTCCATATCAGTCCTGTTTCATAAAGGGTTATGCTCAATCTTAAGTTTGATTTCAATACGACTAGTCTATGATAGATAACTTGAGATTGATCGTTACTTTTTTTTAAACAGGGCCAGTGTAAGTATGAGATAAATGTTTAACAAACATAGTGTGAAGGAAATGAACTATAGAAAGCCTTTGAGGCTGGTTGCCAGCTTACTTTAATTCCTATAACAAGAATTTGGAGGTACATCAGAATATATGTATTACAGAATTGTAGTACACTGCAGCAATTCCCACAGCACTCCCAGTCACAACTACATCCTAATATGAATAATATGCAAATGCTAATTACAAGTTAAATATTCCATCAGTCGAAGCAATTCAGCCTAGTAAGATATTCTACACTAAATGGTTATAATACGATTTCGTGTTTTCAGATATCAAAAATACTGCAACACCATCATCACTAAAATTCTTGCATTGTGGTCAAAGCAACTTTCAATGTCACTACACTGAGAGACAAATAAGTACAAAGGGTCTTATGACAGAATCCATTAAAAGTGATCAGATTTTAATAACTGAGCTGTTCAATGACTTGAAGAAGTCAAGCTTTCAACAATGAATGAATTTTGAAAGCGTCTACACTTTGAAAACAAAAGTAAAGCTGGGCATTTAGCATACAAAGTCTTCCTATTACCGTATTGTAATCTCCAAGTTGTCCTTGTAATTCTTTAATTTCATTTGCCATTGTTTCAGCTCTGTGAAGAAACAAGAAATTTAAAAGAAGGGTTTAAGCAAACAGTTAAATTTTTTATATGTGGAAAAGGAACTAAATCCACACAATTTGGTGATATTTCCATTCAAATCAGACATGTAGTACTCAAGATATCAGCAAATGATGTTACTACATTTGTGACCCAAAGTGAGCTGGAGGCAAGCAGGGGTTATATCACTTCCTCACACTGATGAGAAATGCTTTGTTTCCTGTGCTTTTTCAGTCTGTTGTGCTGACCATGAAGATAATAGGGATAGGACCTCCCCATGTGGAATGTGAAGTTTGTAAAATTCTCACGCCTCTCATGCAATCACATTCTGATAACATGTGATTGTGGAGGAGAAAATAGGTTGTAAAGTTTAAAGAAAAACAAAAGACTGCTCATTAATGTGAGGCTATGACATCATATGTGCTTGCTTCAAGTTCATTTTGTGTTGAAAATGTGATAACTTTACCTGCTAATATCTTGAGACCAAATATCGAATTTCAATGCAAATTTCACCAGAATGCTTAGAATAAATACCCCTGTAACACATCAAACCTTGATGTGAGCTTAGACCCTTCTTTTAAGGGTTACTGTACATGAAAGACAACACATGAGCTACTCCCACATAAAGATATGTAAAGATACCCATTGTGTTTAAAGTCAGAGTATATGGTAAAACAAGGTGCAAAACCTTTGAAACATGTCACGAAAACAAAATCAAAATTTTAAGGGAAAATATTGATTGTGAAGAATTATTTCCATATTCAATACAAAGCAAGGGCATTTTTGCAAATTTTTGGGATGATTTTTTTTGTGTTTTCCATTTCCTTTCACATACTCAGACCTGCCAACTTTCCAGTTTCCAAAAGTAGGACAAACTGTCATAGGGTAAAGGAAGTGTGTGTGAAGCATGCCCATCGAGTGTCAATGTTAGAGAATTAACAAAACTTCCTAAACACTTTGAAACAAGAGCTATAGAAAGATATTGATAGCCCCCATGGCTATAGCTCAAGTCTTCACTTATGTATAGCAGAATTAACTGCAGAGACACATGTAAGTTAGGTTCTTGGTGTACATACATTATAGGTCAGGCAAAAACATAAGTGCCAATCCTCTGTAAAGGAAGTTGCCTCATAAGAAAAAGCATTTCAAGTGAAGCTTGCAAATATATTTTAAATAGTTGTTTGACTGACTTTGGCACATGTCAGTTTCATGTTTACCAGATTCTTGGCTAATAGCTGGTTTATTCTGGATACTTTTGACAATGATCTTGCTTAATTGAGACATCCTGTGTAGAGTATACACTATGTACAAAGACAGCTGTAGTTTGCCTGTGCTAGATTACCAGTATTTCCAGGACTAAAATTTCTTCCCTTTGAAAGTTGGTATTTTATGTATGAATTCACAGGTTGCAAAAAGCTCTCAATGTTAATAGTTGATGGCTTTCTAGAAAGACTATCAAGCCTACCATTTTAAATTGATATGATTTATGTTTGGATTGACACTCAAACAGCCACCGAAATGTACAGTACATAAGTCTAGGCTTCACAGGTGTAGATGCTGGGTAGTTTGACTCTTTAGCACAATTTCAAGCAGTGATAATTTACAAACAATTTGGTTTGGAGAAAGTCTTGTCAGTTCGGGTCAATCATACCAGAGACAATGTGAAAATTTTAACTACTAACCAAGCTCTTAAAACATCTCTCTTGTTGAAAATTATCTCTGCTGAGTAAAGTAAGAGCCCTGTGTGGTAGCTCATGTGGTGGCTATCACCACAAAGGTTGGCATTTGTAGCTATGAACTGAAAACATGCAAACATTTGTCAATTTCACACAGTAACATCTGTAGTTTATCCAGGATATTTTGAATTGACCTTTCCCAAAATGCCAGACTTTTCAGAGTTGCAACTTTTCGCAGTGACCACGGCAATAGGATGAACCTCTGAATGCATAACTACTGCTAACCATGCAGAAAGCAGGTCTTCAGACCTGTAGTGTTGTATGAAATGAGACCATTGTGAAAGTACCAGTCTGAATGCACTGGCACATTAGCATTATGTAAGTGGGGAACTCTTCACAAGCTATTTTGCTTTTTCTTTTTTTTTAAGTTTTGCAAAGTATTACTTTCTTCTTTGACTTTTTTTGAGTATTATGCTGTCAGCATGAAAACTGGAGAAATCTGGACATCCTGCTTTTCACAGGTTTTCGAGATCAGAAATCGGGACTGTCCCGCCGAAATCAAGACCGCTGGCAGGTCTGCATACTTGGCTGGTCAATGCTAGTTTGGGCTGGCTTAAAAAAGACAAGAAAATAAATCCCACATGAGGATATTTCCATTCTGGCCTCTAGTAAACACTGCATAAATCTCAAAAGATTCTGCCTCTCACCTCTTCTCATATGACAGGTAGCTATTATTCTCCTCATTTGCTGTTTCAATCTCTCTTTCTAGTCGATTGTTCTCTGTGGATACCTCTGTCATCTTGGTCCTCAACATACCTAAGAAGTATGATTTGTCCATTACAATTCTTTGTGGACCTAGAGAGAGGAAGAAACATTGCAGTTTGTGAAAAACAGCCCTTTGCCATCCATCCTATTGCACACATAACTTGCAAGAATAAAACATATTCATCTTGCTGACTGATTGTCCCCTCAAACTACAGGCAAATACATCCTTCAAACAATACTGGTCAACCTACACTGAATTACTAGAGAAAAATGTAATAACATATAAGAGGTCATCTATTTTATTCCATACATCATATTACTTAAAGAGAATACTTTTAATAAACACACCATATGGTCATGCCTCTCTGCCACTATGCCGTATACAACTTACAGTATGATCATTTTCAGCAAACTACATCTGTTAGAGCTTTAACAAATTAAAATGCATTAAATCAACAAGAAATTTCTTCCTGCATATGTGAAATTGGCACAGAATATCAAGCCACTGCTGCAAGAACATCGATACCAAGACAGTATATTTAGAGCTACTGCAGAAAGCTGCCTTTGTAAATAGCTGTTTCTCTGCTCACATCATCACAGTGGAATAACAGAAGGCTACAACTTTTTCTTCTTGCTTTAAAATGCTTTGGAAGAGTTAATTTGTTGTGATTTGACCTAGTATTTATAGAACCCTGAGGCAACTGACCAATCGGTGAACATGACATCACTGATATCCACAGTACTGTAAACATTTGTACTATGACAAGACTTTTTGGATCTCATTTTCACATCACATCTACAGTAGTTCCAGTGCAAAGTTTTAACTCATGGGAAATAAATTTTTTATAAAAAAAATTAGTTTCTTTTTGTTCTTGGAAGGATTGCCACAACCTTCCATGAAAAAATACAATTACAAGAGGTTAAACATGTCGGCTTTTTTGCTAACAAAAAGTAGTGTTACACAGTCAAATGACTGGTTCAGCACCTACATTACTTTGCACTTTTTGCAATTACAACTGCACTGTTTCAAATCTTCAAAAGCTGCTGTGCACTTTTAGTCCTAAAAATCACATGTGTTCAACCTTTACTGTCTATTATTTTAAAAGACCATAGACCCTTTTCCAAATAGCAAGTACAACCATTATCGGAAAGACTTTTGGTGTGCATCGTTTTTGTCAATGGCACTTCACTGAGGCCAAAAATGATGTGTGGCAAAACTGTATCCCACATTCCTTTGTAATTGCTATTTGAAGAAGGGTCTTTACAGCAAGGCTCTTTACAACATCAGGAATAAAGGGATCCTATCCTTGTTATCCTAATCCATGGGAAGCAACAACTACCACCCCTCTATTGAAATTTTTATGGCTGCCACTGTCACATCACTGATAGTCGTATGGAGTTAACGCATAAAAAGTTGACGGGTAAGAGGTTCCTGTATCTGACATCAAAAGTAATCCAAAAACCTTGCACATCTTTTAGGGCAAGAGCATGATATCATGTTAAAGAATTGTGGACATTATTTTCTTTTTTTTTACAGGAACACCTTGTACTAACAGTTCTCTGAACAATGACTGTTGTCTGGATAGGTGGGATGGTTTAAGAAATGTCCTTCACTTGTCAAGCATCCAATCAGTGACATGTATCACCGGTGATGTGCAAAAATGATGAACAAAGCATCTCTCAACTGCTTTAAAGAATGTAAAGCAGGTGAATGATCTTTTGACAGTATTCAGTATACATGCTTTCTATCCAATGGCCAACATACATCATCAGCCAAATGGAATACAAACTGACATTAACACTATTTTACAATTTCTTCTTATTTAGATGAACATTTCCATAGTGAATTAGTTATGCTGGTAACAATAACTTAAGATGTCTCATTCTACTCTTTGTAAATACATTACAAGATTACCTCTTTTGCCAGTCTTCATGCCTCCCAGACCCTGCTGTGTAGTTGGACGATCAGCAACATTAATCTTGGCATCCAGAACTGAAAGAGATGACACACACATTAACATTTACCTATAACATCTGGTTTGAATGGATTTTCCTGCTAAGACACAATTCTGCTTCATGCATCTCAAGGCTCACCTTTCAAAGCGATCTTACGCTCACCCGTTTCAAAAAGAATTCAGTACTTGCTCTTAAGTTTGATTTTCCAACACTACTACTGTATGATACATCAAACTTAAGATAGATCATAACTTTTTATGGAGAACAGCCCACTTTAGTATAAAAAAACACAGTGAAAATTTTAACTAATTGCAGATTTTGCACTGGGAAACTAAGATAATTGAATGATTTGATAAGATGCTGGTGATTAGGATATTAAAGCCTTGCTACTTATGGCTCTTGGTTTTTGATTGATATTTAACATTAAACTCATAAACTCAGAGTCAATTTCTTAATTCATGAGAAACAGATGCTTCTGGGATGATGCCTTTAAACTTTCACTGATCAATTTATTTTGCTACATGTCTAGCAAATGCTTGTTTCATGAATGGAAAAATGTAACACTTCAAGATGACAGAACAGAGTGGAAGCAATGTTAGTTTAGGTATCTGAATATGACTTTTTACCCCATAATGAAGCTGGGCTTCTGAGTAAATATTTCAGTGACTGCCAAAAAATTCTATAAGTAGAATATGATCCATACTTTCCTATTTGTAATGAGAAAAACCTCATTTCCTATCTGAAAATGTTTTGACAATTCATAACAATTTTTAGGAATACTATGTACAATGAAGGACTATGCTAACTCTTAAAGCTCTCCTTCATATTGTCTTCCATATACAACCATTGCAATACACATTTACATTTCATTGTTCCAAAGTCTTTTAAAAGGTAAAAAGTTTGAAATTTTCCAACTGATAGTTTTCTCTTTTAATACGTAAACCACAATAGATTTACATGAAATGGTTCCATCTATTGTAAACAAATGATTGACAATACTGCACTCAACTTATTCAGGAAAGATGTTTTCAATTGCTCAGCTCCTCAAGAGCAATAATGAAGTACAATATTTTCTATTCTGCTTTCAACTGGGGTTTGTACAGCACACTTACCTCCACTTTGTCCGGGTACACCACCACCTCTGGTTCCTGGACGAGCAGTTCCTGGAGCCTGGGGAATGAAAGGAGACTTTTCATAGTGGTATGAAGTATACCTTCAGTACACTATTATCATTCTGAATGAGAGAATGAATTGCAACACAGAAATTGGAAGCTTACTCATGAGGCACACTCCCCCTCTCCTCCAGACACATGACATTAAAAGGCTAGATAAACACCATTAGCATGTATACCAGGGAATGCTAAACTTATGCTTATATGGTTCTTTTAAGATGTGATGTTTCTATACATGAACTGTGTAATGAATTCAAGTAACGCTTGGTTTTTCTGTGATGTAATTTGTGTTATAACCACCTTATTTATAAAAATACTAAAGAGGAAATTAAAGGCATACTTTTAATAGGCTACATGTCAGCTGTTTCCAAGAAAAATAGTAGTGACTGCTCAGTAACCTTTAAATACTCAGCACACCAATTCCTAACCAGAACTAAACTGTATGGGACAATGCCAAATATTGACACACGCTGTCAAGTTATAAGCTTGGTTAGTACTAGATTCCATGTCAGAACTGTGATTGTCAAAATTCTAGTACAAGATTCTGTCACAAAGCTACAACCTAGACGGCACACTCATTAGATCAATTCCATGAAAGAATTTTTATTTGAAATAGCAATTCTAGTTGCCAAGAGTAGGCTACTAGATTCACAATGTGCATGGAATGCCCAAAGCTGGGTTTCTACCTAACTAAACTTCAAGTTCCTTATTTCAAGAAAGAAAGATCATATTGGTTGGAATAATTAATAATTACTCTGTATGCCTATGTCCTACAGTTAAAAAGATACTTCAAGGTCACATATACAGGTACTCTCATATAGTCTGCATAGGTCTGCAATACAGTTCAAGTACTCACTCCTGTTCCAGGCATCCTCATAGGACCTGGTTGACCTTGACGCATTGATGAGGATGGCCTTGCCCCACTGGCAGGCCTTCTGCTCCCACTTGTGGGAGGTCTATTCCTGCAAAAGGAGAAAATTTCAAGGTAACTAACATCAGCTAAGGCACCACCAGCTTCCAACATTTATAGTCTTGAGAGAAAGATATGTATATATGTCAAATTTCCATTGTAACTGCACGTCATTCCCTTTTTCTTTCAAGAAGGGTGTAGCCTAAAGTTGGTTAGTTACGAAGGTACTGAATCTATGAATTCGAGAGGATTTGCGTTCAGTTGTAATTTGTGGTTTTTGAGATATTAGTAAAGCAGATGGAAGTTTCCCATTTTGTTAAACATAAAGCAAACACAAGTGACATCATAACTCACATTCATCAGCACTTTCCTTTCTTATAAAGTTATTAACCAAGTTTAAAAATTGGTTTCAAAACCACTGTTTTTGTCCCTTGTTACAAAACCAAACCTTCCAATGTTACAACACTGGTTCAGCACCAAGCTACAGAAGTTTCAGCAAATTTAGGCCAGAAGTGCAGAGGGAGTAGATAAGTTACAGATTTCATATGACTTCTACTGACTTCAAATAATACTAAAATTTGCAAAATATGAATGCATCATGTAAGAACTTATACTTCAACAACATTTTGGCCTAATTTCAGCAAAACTGAAGCACAATTGGTCAGGGTTGGCAGTTTTTGCCACAGGTGGTTTTTACCAGTAAAAACAGGTTTTTGCCAAATGGAAAAAAACGGTAAAAACCTATTCTGCTACGTTGAATAAAATGTTGTTAACAAGTACTTTTATGTTTTTTTTTCAAAGTCTAAGGATGAAAGTCATTTTGTTACATCAAGATGAATCATTTTAAATAATAATGTATGCCATGTTATAGTCTGAATATGATTTGTTTAGTGATTTTGGGAACTTTTTGCCAGATTTATTCTGTTTTTGTGTTAAAAGTACATACATTAGGTATATTTAATGCAGCAAAATAGGAAGGAAACACAAAGAATAATTACAGGATTTAGATGGGAAGCTTTCCTAAGAATGCTGGTAAGTTGCTAACCCCACTCTTGGGTATACCCTGTACAAGGGGAACCTGCAGGTGTGTAAGTCATTCAATAACTCAATGTCTTACACTGTCCTCCAATAGCAGGGCTCAAAATAACAGGGGCCCGTGGGCCCAATGCTCCTAGAAATTTGCTCGGGCCCGTAGCTTCTACAGGTAAAGGGCCCGGTTGGCTCCTAAATATTTCAAGTCATGAACTTCTCCGTTCACAATCTTATATCTCGCACGGCCTGTGTATTTCGTATACTGACAGTCAATAAAAACCTGCGAAACACGCATTATTTCTGAAATCACTTCACATTGCTTATAAATAGTCTGCTTTGTCACAACACGGAACATCACTCACACAGGCATACTGTACACCGATGTCAGTCATGAGTAATGTAGGCGTAGCCTCACGTTAACTGACGACAATCTCCTTTTCAACCTCCGTACCTACAGTGTGGCATTTGCACCGCTTAATTTACACTATACCGTAATGCATAGACCTGCGCTGGAAACAGTACGAGTATGTTGTCGCTGTAGTGCCAGTGCTATGCAATAAATGCAAGACTATGCAATGGTGGGAAGTGCATTCTTCAATGATCGACGTAAACACAAAAGGGTGGAATTAAACTCTTGATACACTTGCATGAACTTTTTTCACGTACAGGCTACAGCACACCATATAGTACATCACACGCAATTTTGAAGCCTTTCAATTTTTGGAACAATGAACTATTTATGGGACGCTTACTATTACAAAACTCGGCAAACGTAGTAAATTATTGGTATGGCAAAAGCCATGCACACCACACATAGGTATACACAGTCGAAAATCTATCACACGTAATGCAGTAGTGTACAGTTCTAATATCGCAAGATGGCTTCAGGTCTCTGTTACTGTTATGTACACACTTGGACCAGGGAATAACAGCCACTGTAGGTCTAGATGATTAACTGCACTATGAATGATGTCGGGTTTATCCACTCAGATTACATTTAAACAGTTATATGGGTGGCTGAGTTAGTTAGATGAGGTTTAACGACACATCAACACGAATGTGTTATATAGTGTCAGCTAGAATGGGGAGTAAAATTCAAATGAAAAAAGGAAAGAAGGGGCAAAATGCAACAAATTCTAGGTAAATGCAAATGCGGGAGTCATGTCAAAAATATCTGTACAGGCCACTTTCCTTCAGAAAGCCCAAAATGAGAGAAGAGTCTGTGTGCTCAAACAATGTCTTCAGGTTTGGTACAGTGTAGTACTTCTGACGAATATGGGAGTGTTCATAACAGTCAATGAGAATGTGACTGAAGGTGACAGCACAATCACAGGGGATGCAATATGATCTCTCATCCCCAAGGAGTAAGTAGGCATAGGTAAGGTAAGTGTGGCCAATGCGAGCTCTAGTCAGGACTAAATCATCTCTCCGCTTACTGGGGGCTGCATTACACACAGTCCTGGTCGTTGGTTTTATTTGGTATAATTTGTTCTCCGGGAAGGAATCCCGGGTGGCTGAGTGGATTTGCAAAACCTGCCGTACTAAGGCTGGGCCACTCAGGCAAATGGTTAGCATTCATGACTGACTAGCCCGTTGGCAGGAATTTCTTACCAGTCCCAATGAATAACTTTCGGAGTTACCAACGAGAAAATTTTGAAATACCTTCTGGGTAAAATTTCTCTGCCATGAAAAGGCACACTGTATGCAACCTACAGGGTTGTTAAGTACTGCTTTCAGAGGGTGAGGACTCGGCAGATTGGTTTCAGGCTAGTTTCTGCCTCAACTTACCTTAATTATACCCATACTTCACAAGTTTCTAAGCACGTAAAAAGCACTCTTACACTTTAACAGTCCTTTTTTTATTTGTTAGCTTTGGGCCGCTTGATTTCTCAGTTGGCCCCTAGATTCCATCAGCTAGGAGCCCAGCTGGCCCCCAAAGATTGAAGGCTTATTTCGATCCCTGAATAGTGTTATGTACTGTATGCTTATTTACTGTATAATCCAACCATCCACCTCATTTCCACTTTCTTGTAAAATAAAGTGCTGGCTATCCAAAAAGTTTCTTTCATTCAAACATAACTATTTGTGGTTCATCAAGTTTGTTAAAAAGGAAGATAACTTAGGCAACAAATAGTCCCTTTGTATATGGTGGGTCATCTACAGTATATAACTTCTCACTTAATTATTTCTCAGTATAGTGGACTTGAAATACCCAGAGAAGCTCCCTTAACAAAACTCATTTACTTCAAGTTGCTGCTTAGTCAGCATTTATGGCACTGTACTTTGCTTCTCTGCTGTGTCAAACTCAAGTTTCTGACATGATAAAGGAAGTTGCTTACTCCATTCTCCTGCTCTTTCTTATGTGTAATAAAACTTGGTGCATGATTGAACTTTCATATTTAGAACTTTTATAAAAACACAATTTCAATAATCCTCATTTTGTAAAACTTTGCTTGATAAATCTAGTCATTTTGCAAAGCAACTTTAATGTTCCAGCTATTCCTGTTGGCATGTAGTTGCTTGGTTTGTGGTAACACTTAACATGTTAGGGCTTACAGTACTATTGTAACGACAGTACAGTATATTTCACTCTTTATTCTGTGTTTGGCAAGTTGTAGTACTCACTTTTTAGGCAAAATAGAAAGTTTAATGAATGGTAAATAACTTTAACTCAAGTGGTTTATTCATCATGTGCAATGGGGTACAACAACTGCACTCTCTTAATTGCCAGAAGAGGTTTCTTCCATTTTCTCCCAGTTTTTAACGGTAATAACCACTTACTACCAGTTATTACCACTTTCTACCGCTGTCCCGATAAAAGCAGTTTTTTTTTCCAGCAAAAACCCAACCCTGCAATTGGTGGAAGAGTAGGGATGCAAAGTTGTAAAGTTTTAGCCTACTTTCATGATACTGAGTGGCATTCATGTACTAGTGGGTCACATGGGAGGGATTTTCTTGAGGCAGTGTCTGATGGTTTCTTTACCCAGCATGTTCTGTTTCCCACTTATGAAGATAATTGTCTGAATTTGGTGCTAAGTACTGATGAAAACATGGTTAGAAATGTACGTGGTGGTGGTAAGATAGGATCTAGTGACCATGACTTCATTAGCTTTGAGTTACATTGTTTCAACAAACTTCAGGGAAGTGGCAATACTGTTTTAGATTTCGGCAAGGCTAACTTTATTCATGCTAAAGAGCTTCTCACCATAGACTGGGCTGCACATTTGTCTCACTTAGGCCCTGCTGAAGCATGGAGTGTTTTTCGTAATATAGTTACTGATACTACAAAGTTGTGTATCCCTCTCAAGAAAGCTGTAGTTAAAAATAGGCCAATTTGGATTTCTAGAGAGGTACTGAGAGCAGCCAGGAAGAAACATAAATGTTGGCATCGATATAGGGTCAGTAAGAATTCTGATGACTTTGCAGTCTACAAGCATCAGGAACTCTTAGTTAAAAATTTGGTTATTGACAATAAAGCTAGGTTTGAAAAGCAGTTGGCCAAGGAGGTTAAGGTAAATCCAGAATCTTTTCATGCCTTTGTCAGGTCTAAGCAGAAAGTTAAGGAGGGTGTTGGACCTCTCCAAGGTAATCAAGGCATACTAGTTAGTGATCATCAGGATATGGCTAATTTGTTAAATGATTATTTTGTGTTTGTTTTTACTAAGGAATCATCTATTCTGGGGACTTGTAGGGGTTCTGATAACTCGTATTTAGATAGTGATGTTGTTTTCTCTGAAGAGTTGGTTTGTAATAAACTGAAGAGTTTAAAAGCTAGCAAGGCCCCTGCGCCTGATGGGATCCATCCTGCCATTCTTCATTAATCTGCATAGCGACTGTACGATCTTTTGCTTTGCTTTACCTTACACCGCGTGTTTTCATTTACGAGTCAGCATAGATAGCTGCGCAGGCTACAATCATTCGTTATAGGCCCTGTGAATTTTGCCTACCCAGAGGCTCCCGCGTTGTTATTTGTTACGAATTATTCTAATCAGAAGTCATTTTATGGCCCAAGTTGTATCCGAAGGGATGTTAGATGATCTTACCCATCAAAATGGCATGATTGAAAGAAATCAGTGAGTTTCGCAGTGAGCGTAAGAATGTTAAACTAGGCCAAGTTTTGAGTCTTGTCCTGAAAGGTGACCTACCTTGTTAGTAAAAATATATAGTGTATATATGTATGTATAATGCTCGGAACGCCTGTGGCCTAGGCTAGGCTTATGTGTATATAATGCTCCAAATGCCTGTGACGTACGTTATGTATCGAACGCCTGTGTATAGCCAGGGTGCATTCCATGTAAAGCCCACGCCGAAGTTACGCCGAGGTGTCATCATTCGTACGCCAGCAAAACCATGTACCAAAGGTGTGATTTATACCACACAACCTACAAAACATACATGGCATGCTGTGCAATGAGCATTCATCATACTTAAAGGGGAAATGCAGTCACCCCAACTTGAAGTAGTGTAGCAGACTGTCCTGTTTCATGATTGGTCCTTTAGAGTCATGTGACAATATTTTTTTCTCCTCAAATGTGAAATTTACTAGAAGTAACTGATTGGTTTACCTTGAATATAAAATATTGAAGTCCTAAAATATTATGAAAGATACTTTGAAGAGAAATAAGAAGAAAATTGTGAGATTTAGCTGTTGCTTCAAAATAAGTTTGGGGCGACTGCTCTTGCCCTTTAAGCAAAAAGTTTCACACATTCTTTCCTATTTAGCAGGAAATAATCATATTTTGTGTGGGACTCATTGTAAATTAAATGGAAACACAATGCAGCAGAAAATTTTATAGCTGTCATTTTGACTTAGGCCTAGTCCTCAGTAAAGGCACAGGTATAGCCGGTCGCCGATAGCTCCCTATACACGGTCCTTACACCGACTCATTGAAAACCGGGGTCTTCAACCAGCACAGTGCTGGTCAAAATTAATTTTCTTTTTATAGCAAAGCTAGGACCTAAAGTCTTAATTTAATACCATTACTTTTCCTTTCTAAATCTTACACTTATATTGCAGTTGTTTTTTGTCACTTTAAACCTCTGAAAAATTCCGAAAATGTGAAGTAACATCATCAACTTTGCGACTTCATAAAATTTACTGTAGAGTTCGAAATATTTGTTGACATAAGAATGCCGTGTGCACAACACTGTGACCTCACACACAACGTTTTGATTACTGTAGTTCCTATAGATACACAATGCAACTACCTCTGCAAATGTTCTATACTGACGTAACGATGTAGCTCATTAGCATACTGATATTAACAAAGTTCCAAAGCCACACAGTAAATTTTATGACGCAAAAAAGTTGCTGATTTCATTTCATATTTTTGGCACTTTCCAGAAATTCTCATTGATCAAAAACAGCTGCAATACTCCTGTAAGATCTTCAGAAGAAAATTCATGGTAGTAAATTAAAGGGAAATATTGCGTTTGTTTGGCTTTTTATTGAATCTATCCTCGTTTATTTGCGATCGGGTCCCGTTCAATGAAAGAGAGGTAAGTAAGAAAAACATTCTACCCTCCGAGCACTAATTAACGAGTAATTAACCTTTCTGTAACAACTAATAGATCTGTTCACCCAAATAATTATGCATGCAAAACCACTCCTTCATCATCCCTGATTTGAAATCCACCAATCTAATCATTTCTACCACATTACGTCAGACAATAACAAATGCCTTCAACAGCACTGTACAAAAAGTTCGGAAAATACGAACTAAGTACAGTACAGTACTTTAGTGGGAATTATTACTACATTATGTCTGTATTAGTGAACTAGGGAGTTTCTGTTTGACAACCTAACGGAACTACTGTTACATTACAGTAGGTGGTCTTATCACCTCCCTGGTATACTATACACAAAGTTACAGTTATTCTGTAATTCGAATTGCAGCCCTTGGGCCTTAGCAGGTTTGATTAACTTTCGAAACAGCCGGATGTAAAAGAGACTGTTGGTGCTTCGACAATGATACAAAATGAAAATTTTACGAACGAACCTGTGATACCAGGGATTGCCACTTATCCAAAACAAAAGAAATATGCAGGGCCTACAAGTCTTTCGCAGATAAATTAACACGTTTGTAGTGACTCTCCTGTAACAACTAATAACACACACTCACGGTGAACCAGGGAGATGACGCTGCGTCTCCATGTGTGAGTTTTGAATTCCGATGTACGGAGTGGTACAGAAACTGTGGTGGTAGTTTGTTGTGAGCAGGGTCGATGGAATAACAGTAAGCAAGGTCAATACGAATTGCGTAATGGGTGTATATATGTCCTGACATGACCACGCTTCCTAAATGAATATGCAGCAGTACGAACGTTGCATAGTGTGGGCGAGACTTATCGTTCTATAATGAGCCAGTTAGATACAAAAATTGTTGCTTCTTTCTTTCCATATTTTGTAAAATTAGTGTTGATCTGCTGCAAGTTATTTGTGTTTCATGTTTGGAAAGGGTAAAGGCCCACAATGGGACTGAATGAGAGTCACATCGTGGTATTTTTCAAACGCAGTATTTCCCTTTAAGATTTTAGTTTCAAAATTTGCTGTGAGAAGAAAGACAATTTCAACCATCACATAGACGGCCGATTCCCCCCCCCCCCCCGCTATTTCCATACGACGGTGTGAGGACTGTGTAAGGTGAGCAGTAGGCAAACGACCAGTCCTTTACTGAGGACTAACTTAGGCCTAGACAAGCTGCAGTACAAAATAGGGCCAACATAGTCAATAGGTAATTAGCTGTAGGCCTATGCCAACTCAAGTGAATCTTCTTGCCGCTACGGTAAGTTGTACGCCAACTCGAGTGAATTCTCATGCTGCTACGCCCAAGTGTTTTCCTTCGTCTACGCCGAAGATGTTCGGCATACAGGCTAGTGCACAAAATGCACCCTGGGTGTAGGCCCCTATAGCCCAAACGTTAGAACCTATTCTGTATTACTGTCCTTGTCCTTACTACAGAAACCTGTGCATGATAACCGACTTATGGAGGTGCTTGCACAGTATGAAGCAGAACCAGAAGAAAATATTCAGCCAATTAGTCATCTGCCAATCGACTTGCATTCCTTCCAGCTCCAAAAATCCACCTAGCCTACGCATACCATAGTGTGAAGCTATGGGCCTAACATTAACGTTAGGAAATAAATAGGGCCTAGGCTAAAACAGGAAAAGTTAACGTTAGCACTTAGGCCTAGGCCTAGTTTGCCAGGCTATGGCTAACGTTAGGCCTTGGGCTACCGCTAGGCTAGGACTAGGCTACTACTACGAAACGATACGAGGTCTAAAGTTATTTGCCTCATATGAGCAAATCTCAGTTTGATACTGCTCCCAACCTACATTTTGGGCCTTCTTTTCTTAATCACAAGGATTTCCAAAAGCCACGTCTTTAGCAGTAAAGCAGATGAAGTTTGAGCTCAGGCAGCGAAACCAGGCAACAGGACGCAAGTCAGTCTGGTATTTGTAATAATACTTCCATATATTACAATAAAATTCCCAAATATGAACAAAATAGCTTACGTCAGTTCAAACTTTATCGTTAAATTCATGTAAAAACCTTTGAATTTATATTATGGTAGGAGTTAAAAAAATTAATAGCATCAATCATCTTTCTTAATTGTATATATTTTACAAATATTTAAATGTTTGCAAACAGAAACATAGTTACTGTGGAAGCGCTGTTTTTAATACACTTTAGTCGTGAATAGATGGCGCTCGATTTTATCGCTCTCATATGCTCAATGCCTCGCATTATCTCCCCCATCTTCTTCTTCTTGAGGCCTGAGCAAGGCATTCGATGGAGGAAAGTTGGTGTGCAAAGTTAACTAATTATTGAGACTGAAACCAGTTTGTTATTGCCTTCTTGAAAGTGGACTCATTATCCAATTGTGCTATGTCCGGGGGAGCTTGTTCCAACTGGAAATGGCTCTTGGGAAGTATGAATTGCCATTACATGTAATCTGATCGATGCTGTTGGCCAAAGGCCATTTCATCGTTCATGGAACACTTACTGCAGTCACTCACTGTCTCTTAACACTCCAGGCTTTTTGTGCCGATGAGAATTAAGCTTTGCCTTAAAACAGTTTTTAATAGGTTAGTTAGTTAGATGAGGTTTAACGTCCCAGTTTCCAACCAAGTGGTTCAAGTCAAGACGACCACGGCCTTTTTTCTTTTTTCCAGTTGTGGCTCACAGTGTTTAATAGGGGAGTCAGTACCGGGGCGTAGCCAGGAATTTGTCGGGGGGAGGGGAGGCGAAGAGCATAGACAGACTCTCAGCGCTCCGCGCCGCCATGGGTTGGCGCAAAGCGCAGGAAAATTTTGGCAAAAATGTCTCCCAGATCGCTGGAAATGGCACTTACCAGGCCTATTTACCGCGGCAGATGCCAGGGAAAACACTATAAGCATTAAAATATACCAACAATTTGATCAAGGGAGACGACGGAAATGAAGAAAAAACAAAGAACCGTAGTTTATCATGGAGTTTGCTCTTGGTTTAACCACCTTGTGAATCGTCCGGACCCCCCCCCCCCCCCGTCAAATTTCCAAATGTGCCAGGCTTCTTTGAAGTATAGATTTTCTTGCTCAAGCAAGAAGATTGCATGAGGCTGATCAGTGCAAGTACCCATTCTTTTCCTATAGGTTCTGCAGAATGTGTTCGATATAACCACTAAAATTTTCGCACGCTTTAGAGACCATCGATTTTATTCATAATTGGGATTCAACTTAGCTAAAATAGACCCTCTGTAACTGAGTTCAGGAATTTCACCCCAGTCCAGATGGGTTTTTCCTTGTATTTGTCTTTTGTCGTACGTTACCGAAAACTACAACGAAGGCTTGGCCGTTTTGTCGGACAGACGATGGACAGAGTCAAGGGCGTCCCTGACGCCGGATCAGTGAGTGGGGGTTCAGTGGACCCGGCTTTTCCCGACAGATGAGGTTTCATTCTCGACAAAACTTTTGTCAAGAACGGTTAACTCATAACCCTCGTTTTTAGGAAATCTTTGCAAAAAATACAAAATGGAGAATTTAAGCATAAAGAAAAAAGGAAAAACATCATTAGAGGAAAACTCAGTTTAATATTTGGCAATGTCAGTTTGACCTTGCCGCGCCCGTTTTCATTTATCTGATACAACAGCAAGGTCGATTTAGTCATACAAATACTCGCTCCGAGGTTTACTTCCAAAGTACGAACATCATGAAGATCGTCTTTGACGTGAGACTGATCAGTTGCCCGTGTAAGGGCCCATTTCAGAAATGTCCCTCTGTGGGGGCCAGGGGAGAAGCCCCCGGAAGCTCTGAAGCATTTACACGATTGCAGACACTAGAATGACTGAATGAAGCATTTTACTGTCTACAAGTGGCATTGATAAGCACAAAACAGACCATAAAATTACAGTCTCTCTAAATTTTCAATATGGTAGCGTCGACCCCAGGTCGATTTATTCAAGGTGCAGCGGTATTGATGGTGGGGAGGGTACAGGATTATTGAGTTTCTACGGATTTTTGCAATAATTATACTCACTTTGTTCTATGGGAAGTTATGATAGGACAACAAGAGTAAAAGATGAATGCGCGCCGAAAAATAACACTTTTGCGGACATTGTAGTAATACTTGTCTTTATTTAATAAAGCAATTATCCATCTACAAATACCACTGAATACGAACTGAGCAGACCTAAAAATTGCAATTAGCCCTGTGTTTCATAATAGCCATGACTAACGGTCTCTATTCGATTTCTTTACGATGCAACGAGTTTGGGGGTTGGGAACTCGGGTGGGCAATCGCGTAGGTTGCAGAGATTTTTGCAATAATCCAAAGCATACTCTATCCTTCTTGAAATATTAACTGGACAACATGGGTGTCCGCAGAAAAAAAATCAAGGGGGGCAAAATTTTTTAGGGGGCCCAACTTTTTCCATGGGAAATATTTTACTCCCAGAAAAGAGTTTAGATGCTACTTTTCACACAGTGTTGACAAGGGCGTAGCCAGGAATTTGTCAAGGGGAGGGGGGGGGGCGAAGCGCATAGACAGACTCTCATTGCTCCGCGCCACCATGGGTTGGCGCGGAGCGCAAGAAAATTTTGGCCCAAAATGCTTCCCAGATCGCTGGAAATGGCACTTCCAAGGCCTTTTCACCGCATATAAAAAGGGAAAACATAAGCAATATCTTAAATATAAACTTTAAAAAATACCAAAATATGCTCGGGGGGCTGCTGGAGCCTGAGTGTTGATATTTTTATTTAATTCCTGTTTTGAGAGTAGAAATTCACACTGATTGAACTGTTAAGAAATGTTAATGTTATATTTTCTTCGTTTTTTTTTTCTTTATTTTTTCTTCGTTTTGTCAAGTTTTTGATTTTCCAGGGGGGCAAGTGCCCCCCCCCCCTTGTCCCCCCCCCTCCGGACACCCATGCTGGACAATTAGCGCATATGAAGGATGCACGCCAAACGCGCCGAAAAATAGGCAGCTGAGGCATTCTAGTAACGTTTTTAGGCACTGCATCTACAGAAAGAGTCGAGCCTCCTTTTGGGCCATCGTAGTACAAAGTGTACGCGCTTTCAAGTGTTTACAGCAAACACAAATGCGATCCGACTTCACGATTTGAATAAGTGGGAAGCCGGCGCACACTACACCCGACTACGACCAGACTGCGAAAATAAGTTAAAATCGGGCCGGTTAAGTGTGTGCCAAATTTTATTCTCTGCCCAACTTTCTGTCCCGATTGCGATCCGTCAGTCTTCTTCATGACCACATAGGAAATATCATACTGTTTGGTGCTTGTAGTGGACTCGGGGGAGGAGGGGGAAGGGTGAGAGTCGCGTCACAGTTGCGTAAAGCCGTGGCAGTGTGCAGCTGTTATCACCCAACTATGACCCATTATTTTAGGAAAATGACCAACAAAGAAGCGTTTGCAAAATCAGACGAAGGTTGCAGAAAGTAATGTGCTCGCCCTCACGAGTGATCATGAACAGTATAGATAGATTATATTGACCCCGGCAGTGTGTTGCATGGTAAACCTACATTCCGACTGCAACCCGGCGGAACTGGCCACGAATACCTACAACTCATCCTCGACATTCAGTCAGGATGAGTTGCATCACATTTCAAAAGACTTTCATTTCAGAGTGTCGGACATGCTGTCTATTTCATGGCATATGTTTATGCAAAACGGTACTTTTATTTCCCCCAACAGCCTGGATTTTGCCAAAAGACAATGGCTTCCTTCCAGAATAGTGTAGTAGAGACCACTTGCTAACACTGGACCCTCAGTTTTTGGTAACTTTCACAACATAATATATTAATTTCCCGATCGTTCAGAATAGTTTCCCGATACAGTTACATCTGGGAGGGGTTAGGTCACTGGTTGAATGTATCCAAAGCAATACTTTCACCCGACACTAATTAAAGTAAAACGTCGTGATCATAAAATTTTCCGACATTTATGTAGCCCCAAATAAAAGATCTTTTCTGACAAAGTAAATTAATTGCAAAAGAAAAGTGACAATTTTTCTCGACAGACTGCAAAACTTTCCGGACAGACGGCACTTTGAAAATTTCTGGGGGTTGAGCACCCCATACCCCCGATAGTGACACCCTTGGACAGAGTATCATGCATGTTATCTTCATAGGGGTCAGTTGCCCTGACAGTGATATGCCCTCTAAAAGTGATAACAAGAGATTCTATTATTTGCCACTAGAAAATTTTGCCGTTTTACGCACTGTTCAACTCCCCAAGCCAGATTTCCAGAGACTTAATTAGCACTCGACTTGATACAAGCTAGTTTTCTTATTGATCCCAGTTGACCTGGGCTGTAAACTGATATAGGAAAGTTATAGTTACCTACTTTTTAAAAGCTTTCGTCCCATGCCCAACCTCGTGTCGCTCACCTCAGCCACCCTATTCGCCCTCCTCTAACCATCGTCGTCCTTACCGCATCCTCACTTTTGGAGGAATGACGTCGAGCAAATGTACCCCTCCGGCTTAAACGTATGGAGAAATATTATATTAGGTAGTGGAAGGCGTTTCTCTCGAAATTGTTCCTCGTTGGCGAGAAAAATTATGACATGAATTTTGCTCTGTAAAAATCATATTTTTCTTGGGGGGTGGGGGGTGGGGAGGAGTTACCGACCCTTCACACGTGCTTCATACGCCTGTGCCCTCCTGTGCTCTCACCCTGCTGAAAAATCCTGTAATCATTTCACATATGACATTTGCTGAACTTCGTTAATTCAAACGCAGGATATAAAAATTGGACAATTTTTTCGTTGAACTATGTTTCACTGGTATAAAATGATGAGTAAATCAGGTATCTGCTTCTCCTACAACGTGATTTTTTCAAATAAGTTTGTCAAACGTATCCTTTCTCGATTAAGTTTGAATGTCTGAATCATGAGATATCAAAGAAATGTTTAGATGCAAGTCACAAAGCCTGTAAAGTGCAACTTCCTACATATCAGTCTTGGAATAATATTTGGTGCAAATTTTGTTGGATTGATGTGTCGAATAATGGTGGTGCTCCGATTAGATGGTACCTGTTTTCACCCCTCCCCCACGTAAAAAAGTTACGACAGTGACAGGTAGCACCACTTTGCATCTAATCCAACTTGCATAAAAGAAAATCTCCAAGTGGAGGATTGTCCCCTCTTAAATCCAGCCAAAAGAAAGGCAAAAATCTCTAAGTAATACGAATTTCAAAATATATCATAAAATTAAAGTTTTCCCCAAAGCAAGTCCATTTTGTACTTCCTAGGCCTTCAACTTGCATTTAAACTTTTTCATTTTAAAATTTCATACTTAAAAAAATTTATACTTCAAGGGAAAAGGGTTAATTTGAAAGAGTTATTCAGTAACAACACTTTGTAGGGGAAACAAGACTTGAAGTTACTTTAAAAATTCATTGATTTAAGCATTGAACTAAAGGATAACTGGGCTATTTTGTAAAAGCGTGAAGCGTAAAAAAGAATAGGCTTGCCTCTAACCTACAGGTCTCAGCTGTGTTATGTGTATCATGTAGTTATGGTTAGTGCAACAACATTCGTAACCGGACATGGGCGTATCCAATATTTAAGGAATAGACTCTAGGACTAGTGAACCATATGGCGCATCTATAGCCAGATCCCGGAAAATTTGGATAAAGAGAGCCCTTACATGCAGTTTACCAAGTTCTGAGGGCATTAAAACCATAATTAATGAAATTTTCAGAATTTTCCGTATTTTTTTTTTAAATAGGCCGGCTTTCGTTAAGGGTTTGGAAATCCCAAGGGCAACTGCCAGCTGTCCCCTTCCCCCCAACCCAGTCCCGCAGTCTATTGACCCTGGATAGTATATTGTCTTTAAAATGAGAAGTTTTATTCGGCGTCGCAGTTTTTCACATCAATAGCACATGGTTGTGTCTTTATTGTTTCTTGCTGGAAAGAGTGCAGGCAGAATTATCTCTCCAACCCAGCAGAAAATTCTCTTTGAGACCCTTTGTCCAAATTGCATTATAACCAAAGGGAACCTTTTGTATCTGAAATATTTTCCTATGGGTTACCTTTTGTGACAAAGGGTTTTCAAAAAGTTTCCTTCAAAGTGTCCTGAAGGAAATTTTCAGCTGGAGAAACCCCCAAGCAACTCTCACCATCATCCACCATTCACGTACAGGCTTGTCATAAATCGTTAACTTGATCGTTAGTAAGAGTTTATGAAGAAAATGGTCTATTGTGGTTTGTGTGCGTGCATAAAATGTCATTCGAAGATAGTTTAACACAGCGATTCTCAAACCTTTTCAAGGTAATTGCCAAAGAGCGAGGTAGGGATAAGGTTGAAGTTCCAACGTGAACCACAATAAACTTGTCGCCAGGGGGAAATAAGACTATAGTTGGCGAGGGCGTATAGTCAGGATTTTGTCCCAAGTTAAGGGGCAGGCGCCGCCGGGGCCGGAGGGAAGCGAAACGCTTCTTCTAAAGGTACGAGGTCTTGGGGCATGAGGCAAGGCTTGTGGGCATTAGGGTGGAGACTCTCATTTTCAAATGGCATTAGATGCGCTCTTAACATACTCCCACAAAAGTCTCACTTGCATCATTTATTTTGTAACAGCCGGTAGAGTTATAAATGTACTTTAATGTTTCACTCTAATGCTCGTCATATTTTACAAACAGCAGGGGATCCTGGGGCTTCGCCCCGGCTGATCTTCCACCGAAGCGTGGCCCAGGACCTCACTGGGAGTTCTTAGTCGGCTCCTGTAGACCACCCCTAAAGTTTTACATTACATGTATCTAATTAACCGTTGGTTAAAACGTCTGCCCTCTTTCTCTGAGGAGTTTTATTAGCAGTTCCTGGTTTCTCAAAATTAGAGTAATGTAGACCGCACTCGTTCTTGCTGTTCATTTGTATTAAATGACAAGAATTTTTTAGACCTACATTATACAAAGTAAACGAAAGTTAAAAGAATATTTTCACCGTCACCGCACACTTTAGCCAGAAAAGATTCATGTTAATTAACGACGCTGTAAGCAGTTTCTACCGAGAGTATACTGATTTTAGCATCGTAAAGTTGCAATAGCAACCGTAACGTTTTCAATATTTCACCGTTTAAGCTCGTTTTGGTGCAATGACATCACATTTCGGGATTTTAACGCTCTTGCTTGGTGCTGTATGCTTCTCTTTAAAGCTACGTTCTTCTGTTTACGATTCATTATATCCTTTGTGGCAAATGTTTATACGAAATGTACCTTAAATGTCACCAAAAGTAGAACAGCTAACGTGAAAAATTAACACCTGAAAGCATTTGTGTTTCAGCTCCATACGCTTGGTCTTTAAGGTCCGATAGATCAGCCTACGGTAAATTATAGGCTACTTGCTTTGGCTTTGGAAAGTGCATTGTTGAAACGTTTGTTCGATCTCTTCGGCATGCTCCTACATTATAAGTTTTCATGGATAGCATGATAAGACAGAAATTCAGCAGAAGACGGGCAGTACCTCCCTGGTGTGGTGTATAGTTGAACAGGTCTATAATGATAGTTTCACGACTCAGTCAGAAAGTTGCAGGCCCATCCTAAGGTCAAGAAGAGGGACTACTTAAACTTTTTTTTGTTATAAAACTATGAAGACTTAAGCAAAAGGTGTACATTGTGCGTTAGAGACTCACCTTTCTTTGGGGTATTTTGTATGTGTTGCGTATACTACCACATTATACTATGACGTGCAAAACAGCAGGAGTAGGGCCGGATTAACCCAATAATCGAAGTAACTTGTGGATTACGCCCCCACCGCCGATATTTTGACTTCTAGGGGGCCCCGAAAATTTCCATAAACGAGCATCCTTTATGGCTTAACTTTCTCATCTGCCTATGAGTTAAAACATAAATCCTGACCTAATTTTTAACTTTATTTTTGAGGCCTTATTAACCAAACACTCAAAAGGCGGTCATTATCATTCTTCACTTTATGCTAGTGGGAAGGTTCCGTTTCCCACGAGGTAGGAGATACTTTTAGCCCAAAATTGTCTACGAACTACATGGGCGGAATAGCTTCTATGGGGCGAGATTGTTTCAAGGGAGATATGTTAAAGGGGAATTTTCATGATCCCAGACAGTTCCAATTCTCCCAACTATGCAACTTCTAGCTCCGCCCATAACTGTATGAAGCTCTTCCTTGTGCAGGAATAAACCTGTTTTATTGCTTCAGGTCATGTCCTGGTGAGCATACAAGGCTATAAAATGTAATAAAGCACTCTCTCTGCCTTGTGTGGAATGTAAGCTACTCTGCATCTTTCAAATTTTCAAACTTTGATGTCAATCAAAGAGCAGTCACCAACTGAGAATTTTCATACACCTACACTGAAAATATACTTTGGGGTGATGACTGTCTGTCTTTAACATATGTAGAGTAATAGTGAGCTTTGTTCTAATATTTCCAGGGGCAAATATTTTCTTTGCGGCAGCACCCCTGCCCCTTGAATGATGGGCCTGCCAAAATTGCAGGGTGGTCAAACTGCATAATGATATACGGTTTCATAAAATGTTTCTTTGTGAGTGATTATCTTGTTTGCAAAAGCTCAAGAATTCGCATCTAACAGTGTTTTATTTTAACATATTTTCGGAAACACCCACAGCCCTCCTTTGAGCCTTTTTGCTCTAATTTTCACTCTCACAAAGTCACTAAATAACTTTTTTTTTCAAAATCGTGGATCCGCATCCAACAGATAACATGAAAATTAAGTGAATTGAACTTTCGCCTTCATTCTAGTATGGGAAACAAAATGATTGAAAGAATACTTGGTAAGTGTTCGAAAAAATGTTTGGAGAAATGGGGAAAAAGTTTCAACTACTAGGTAGGAAATCAAAAAGAAAAAGTTGAGAAGCACTGGCGTAGTACTACCGATGTATTAGGTACACTGTAAAAAAATTCTGTAGATTATCAGAACAAAAATAAAAAAAAAATACATAAAGAGAACGGAAAAAGTGCTGTCAATTTGTTTCCAAAACTTGACAGCACTTTTTCCGTTTCCTCTTTGTATTTCTTTATTTTTTGTTCTGTAATTCTACAACAGTCTGTAGACATTTTCACAGTGTATCTACTCACTACAAAGTTCCGGTCCCTAAATATCATTATTTCGCCCCCTCTGACCGAAGTCCTAGCTCTGTGACTGAATCTATTCTGTTCATTTTTAACAGTCATACATTTCATTTGAAACTTGTTGTACTAATATGACGAAAGGTGATGGTCGTGCCCCGAAAGGTGAAATTCCCGTATGGATTTTCTTGAGCACATGTACATCATATGCTTCGACTCCCATCAGAATGCCCGAGCGCTTTTTGATTCCTTGCCGAAGGCCAAAGCAATTAATACAGTATATACAAGTAACGCGAGTGTGAGTGTATGTGTGTGTGTTTGTGACGCTTGGCTTGTGAACATGCTATCTCAAGGTAGCAATGACGGATACTTCTCACTCTTATTATATGGAATTATCGTGTAGAGAGGAAAACCCTTATTGGTTTTGGTGGAGGTCAAAGGTCATGTGAGGTCACCAGAGGTCATAAGCCGAAAACAATTTGAACACGGCAGGCGCGGATCCAGAAATTTTGAGGGGGGGCCCAAGATGGAAAACCTCATGTGCACCGAAGGTGCACCACGAGCGCGAAGCGCGAGTCTCTACGCGTGGGGTCCAGGGGCCCGCGTTAGGGCCCCTGGCGGGGTCCAGGGGCGGAGCCCCGGTGGGGGTCCAGGGGGCGAAGCCCCCGGAAACTCCCGCAATATTGCATTTTAAGAGCACAGAAATCAGCTCCAGTTCTTATGTCAGTGAGATTTTATACCTTTTCATGTTGCATGGAATTTGATGTGTATGGCTCATTTTAAGTTACTATATGTACCTACAGAAGTTACGGAGAATCTAAGGTATCTTAAAACTTACACGCCAACTAATGAGCCCGGTGTAGGTAACTTGAAATGATTTTTGCCATAATGAGTGTTTTATTTTCGTTCTACGGTATTCGGGTATAGGACGTCAGATGAAACAATTGCGCGCGAAGCGCGCCAAAAATTTGAATTTACATTTAAAACCATTGCTATGACTAACGGTGTCAATTCCCTTTATGTGTGTCTGTCAATTAGAAGGTGGGTTCGATTGATAGTAAAAGGAGCAATTCAAGGCTAACAGTGCGCAGATCAAGCAAAATCAAGAAATATTGAGAAGACTGCAAAAATCGTGAAAGATTTCAAATGATTTTTGGTAAAAAGTGATAAAAATAAATCCATTACTCAATAAAAACGTACCTCTCTCGGTGATCGTAAACAATTGCGCGCGAAGCACGCCGAAAATTTTCGGTATAATGCGTCCCGGGAGCTCTGCATTAATTGTACACTGAAAAGGAGGACCAAGAGGACTCTCACAACCTTACATCCATATGGGAGGAGAGATGATATATCACCTTCTTTATGGACTTCTAAAGGGTATACCCTTCAGAAATCTATGACCGATGGTGCCGGCGGGAGTTGGTGATTGGGGGAACCGCAGATAACCGCTAAACCGTGCCTTTTTAGGCAGTGGGGTTTTGTATACGCTATATACAAGAGCGGGAGAGCCTTTTCTTATTAGTACATGAGAGTGCAATCCCAGGAAGGGGTTTACCCTCCCCTTTGAGAAATTTTTGTTAATTTTAGGGGGCCTATATGCAAAATGGTGGTATCTTTGGGTCATTCTTAAGTGATTGTATGTTTAGAAAATGTCCACAATTTAGTGAATTCTAACTTTTGTTCGGGTGAAAAAGGGGAGTAAGAGACGGTTAACATATTGTGTTCAAACCTCCTTAAGTCCCAGGAAAAATCATGGGCGTGGATCCATCTCCAAAAGTGTGTGTGTGTGTGGGGGGGGGGACCTTTTTCACATTTGTGAATCGCCGTCCTGGTGGCGTCACTGGCGTGGAAGAAGCAGTTAGTGGTAGCCAGAATTTGCGTCACGGGGAGGCAATAAGTTTTGTGATCTTCGGCATGGGGAGGGGTCTAAGGGAAATTTTTCTAGAACTGAATGCCCTCAGATGCGATTTGGTGCAACAAAAGTGTACGATTTTTAGGTTATTTTTCTTCTAAAAATTTCGTTTTCCTAGGCATAATTGCAGTCTGTTCCATCATTTTTGAAAGAGTGAGGGGGACTTTTTGACGATGTCCCCCCTTCTAAAAAAGTGAGGAGGACGCGTCCCCCCGTCCCCCATGATCCACGCCCATGGGAAAATTGTACACGGAATTATACCTGCGTGGAGTCCACAGAAACATTCTTGGACTATAATAAAATTTTTCCTTTACATTTTAAAAGGATATCCAAGGTTGACAGAGAACAGTATAGAGTCTCCCGGGAGCTTTTCGTCATTATTGAACGTCGCGGTAAGATGTTTGGAAAATAAGCAACGGCAATTACCTTCATTCAGTCTTTCAAATCATGTGCTAGACTAGATTAGTCAAAGATCCCATAATGATGAGAGCCCTACAGAGAAGGAGATGTACTTTTTAGAAAAATGTTGCGTTGGAATAATTTCTTGCGTCAAAGCTTTGTCAATGGTATATAAAATCGGGGTGTAAACCCTCGCGTATGCGCGCGAAGCGCGCCGAAATTTTGAATAAAATATTAGTCCATGACAAAACCTGCATTTCAGAACCTGTCACTTTCTCACCAATCTATGCTATTCAGAAACGAATCTTCTGACTGAGAATTCTTAAAAAGCACTTTTGCTCCTTTGTTCCCCCGTGAGTAGTTCCCGAAAGATATTGATAATAAGGACAACTCTAACACAAGGCTTGACGCTAGCGGAGCGTGCGAAAATTTGGAATTTGTCAAGAATTTCCAAAACTTATGATAGTTTGAGAACAGTTTGTGAAAGAAAATGTTTTGAACAAATGAACCAGTCATCAAAAATACATCTTACCCTACACCCTCCACAGAAATCTGTAGCTTAAACGACTTTTGGGGCCATTTTAAAAATTTTCAAGAATCGATGGGGGAGGGGGACACACGTCACCCATTGCCCACTGTGCCGACGCCACTGTCTGTAGCTTAAAAGCCTTTTGAGTTCATTTCAAAACTTTTCAGACAGTTTCGAAATCGAATAGGGTATCATGCAAGAGCTACTTTGCCTGCAACAGCTGGTGCCACTGTGCACAATAGTACGTCACCTGACAGCTTGTCTTCTATATTCATTCTGCAAGGTCTGTGTGGCGAAAACTCTGCCTCTCAATCCCTCTAGGTTACAAAAAATTTCACTCTTTAACACAAAATTGTTACTAAATTTCAGTGCAGCTAGCCGAGCCCATACTACATATGTCACGATGTTTACTTATTTAGATCTTAAGTCAAGGATCATTACTCAGCTATTCACCTGTTTTCGAACATTGTAGAGCTCCTTTCGTCGCCAACCACTTTGAAAGATACATAAAAAGATAATCCAGCGATAGCTTCACCCAACCCCTACAGAAATATATACTTTGAATACGTTCTTAGACACTTTTATTCATTTTTTGCTCTTAATTTTTCTTTCTCCTTTTCTTTTTTTCTTTTTCTTCTTTTTTTCTCCTTTCGTTTTTTTCTCGTGGCGAGGGGGGGGGGGCCCGGGCCCCCCAGGCCCCCCCCTGGATCCGCGCCTGGAACACGGTATTTCTAGGTATGGAGCATGGATACTTTTCATACTTGGCATGTGAATGCGTTATAGTCAGAAGATGAACCCCTTTGCATTTGGTAGAAATTAAAGATAACCTGAGGTCACCGGAGGTGAAAATATGGAATTCTTAATAACTGCTTGTAAACACGATAGGTCTATCTCAAGACAGCAACAATGGACACCTTTCATATTTAATATATAAATTTATCATATTGAGAGGAGACCACTATTGTTTTTGATGGAAGTCAGAGGTCATTTGAGGTCATCAGAGGTCAAAAAACTAAAACCTGGAAAAAACTTATATTTCAAGACACTATGGATACTTTTCATACTTGGTACATAGATTTGTCTCTTTAAGGGAGAGAGAACCGTATGGGTTTGTTGGAGGTCGAAGGTCATCTGAGTTCATCAGAGGTGAAACTACGAGAACCTTTTAAACTCAATAGGCAGTGGGCGGTACCTCCAAATTGCGTCCAGTGTCTCGTGACTGACGAAAAGTTACGGCTGAATTTTGTACCATTCCAAAGATAAAACTATAGAGAACAACATTTATTTTTTCACAGACGTAACTGTTACAGTAATAATTCAAGTTTTCATTACGTAATTATGAACACTTGTAAAGGATGCTGTGACTATAGGATGATTAGAAAAATCACACGTCTAACGAGTGCGTTGCATGATGGTATGGTGGAACGTGCTCGGTTACTCACACAGACGGCCCGGGTTCGAGTTCCTTCCAAGATATGATTAGCTTCGTTTATTATTTATCCAATCTTTTCAATTTTGTGGGATTCAAAGGTCATGTGAAGTCAACAGAGATCATAAATATGAGGGATTAACCTCAGTGCAATAAATCATCCCCTTTCGGCAAGGAATTACTCAGCTTTTGGGCTTTCTGGTTTATCTGGTTATTGATGTACCGTAACAAATACTTTACTGCATGCAGGTACACCTGTTAGTTGCAAATAACATGATATGGGACTTGCCAAAACCACCTTTTTAATGGATTTCTATACAGGTGTCATGTGCATATACTATCTTCGATTTCCTGTTTAAGACATAACAATAACGAATAATGCAGAGATTACAGGTTACTGTCAAGTTCGACTCTTCCCCTATGATTTTGCGGGAATCAAATTTGTCCGAGTGCCCCCTTTTTACAGGGCCGTAACCTGATACGCCCCCATATTTTTGATGAGCTATACACGTTGTAGAATAGCATACTGTTTCGTTGTTTTCCTTCCATATATGGTTTCATGTAGCAAACTAGTAAATTACTGTATAATAAGATTGTTTATAGTCATAGCGCCATCAACTCTAACCACACTCCATCTAACCTCTTGGGCGTGGCTATTTATACGTACGTATTTGAAATCGCAGTTGATTGTAATTTCTGTTTGTATCAATATATACAATTTTGCTCATATATTTATTGGACAGAATAAGTGTGCGCAACTGCCAGTGGCTTTATATTTTTCTCCGGATTCCTTTACTGTTATTATCTACTGCCATGCCCAGGTGTGTAGGTGTTTGTTTCACTGTACTGCCTTTTGTTTTACTGTAAAGCGCTTTGAGGTCTTTGCTTGTAAGGAGCTACAGAAAATAAATGATCATTATCATTATGATCGTCATCGTCATCTTCTTCGTCGTCATCGTCATGGTCATGGTCATCATCATCGTCATCGCCATCGTCGTCATCGTCATCGTCGTCGTCATCATCATCATCATCATCATCAACGTCGTCGTCGTCGTCATCATCATCATAATCATCATCATCGTCATCGTCATCGTCATCATCATCGTCGTCATCATCATCATCATCATCATCATCATCATCATCATCATCATCATCATCATCATCATCATCATCATCATCATCATCATCATCATCATCATCATCATCATCATCATCATCATCATTACTTGGACGCCCGTCGTGGTGTCCTATTACTGTGCTATGAATGACTTCACACAATTCATTACAGTTTGGTTTCGTTCCACATTTCCAATAGAAACAGTGCAACGTGCACAATTTGCTCCTGAAACGAGAAAAATGCCCTGTTTTCACTCTCTACCACATACAGTAATCCAGTATCCTTCCCACTTGCTGCTACCAAACTTTTTCACGTATTCTTCACGGGATTCTCTCCTATCGCGTTGCACAGAGATTGCGTCAACCCAGGATGATAATCTGGGACACCCAGTCCCTACAATCCCTTTTCAATGCTGTCTTAAAGACGAATACCGTGTCAGATGCGGGGTTCAGATACTTACGAAAATAGCCCGTGTCTCCTATTATCAACGCTGAGGGAGGTTAAGAGGTGGGGGAAGCACCGTTTATGAAATTATCTCGCAGGCCCGAAAATGTCTCAATAATTTTGTCCAGGATAGTAGCTTCAAAGAGAGCAATTATTGTGCGCAGTTGTGTCTCCTCTCAGGATAGCACCTCCCAGGAAAGGAAGTGGTATTGCTAAAGTTGTGCTGTAGAGTGCGGTGTAAGACTTAAAGATTTCAGGTGATTTCATGTTGTTGTGAATTTCAAGGACGTCAGACTGAGGATTCGCCAGGGGTGGAGCCAAGATTCACGCGGCCGGGAGGGGCAAGGTCCCCAAGGTGGAGTCAACGACCCGAGACCCAATAAGGGCAATGGGTTACCGGAAGGGTCACAAAAACAAAATAATCCTTGCGGGAAACGAGCCGAAAAATGTTTTAGGTTTTTACTGAAGAAACCTTGAAATTTGGGGTTTTCTTTTTTTTTTGACAAATCTGCCTTCTCTGAGAGCAAATCAAATACGGTAACCCGTTGGGAAGATTCGTCGCCATCAGGGGTTACGGTACGTTCTCTATTGTACCGCCCCTAAAAGCTCCCCGACAATATTCGAAATCTTACCGAATTGGGGCGCAGCCTTCTCCGGGAAGGATCATCCCCTCCCCACACCTGGCACTACCTCAGAAAATTCGACTTATCTGTTGAAGTACGAATGTAAGTAGCATAGGTGGTGATCCTGGGGGATGGAGGATATATCTCCCCCATGGAACTGGACGGGGGATACTGTACACTATATCCCCCCATGAAATCAACCCGGCAGATTCAGAAATCATGTAAAAAAGTTAAGTGAGTAATTCTTTTAGAAAATACCTCTGAGAATTGGCATAGTATCACGTTGCAAAGCCTGGCCATTTTCGGTGATCTTGGGGGTATTTTTGGCCCAAAACTTTCTTTGTACGTGCCACGTCAACGGATGGTGGCGTTTCTCTTAGATAGTCCCACTGACCATATCCCCCCACCCACACACTTTCAAAGACGAGTCACCGCCAGTGGTAAGTAGACGACGTTATGAAACTATTGGGTCTGTATTCAGGACTGGTGAAACTTTTAGTGACCATGCACACTGTTTTGGCAAATCCTTACGCCAACCTTGTTATACCGTGACAGGCTAAGACAAATTGAAATGGTAAGGCCTAGGTTATTTTTGACTTGTGTACACTTGTTCTTACTTTTTCAAGGTGGCTGGTTTGCTAGAACTTGCACAAGGCAAAGGTATAGAGGGCCAGTGCGCATGGGCGTCAATCCCGGTGCGGGGACAGGGGGACACGCCCCCCACATTTCGATGGGTGGGGGACACAATATCAAATGACCCCCACACTCTGTAAAGAGTAGTGTCGTGGCTCTGTTTGACTGGCTTTTTGAGTGGCATGTAGGTTTGCTGAAAGTGTCTCGATGCAGATTTTGTCAGGGAAATCTTATTTAATGAAAAAAATCGTCGCACTTAGTGCGCATGCGTCACAGTTTGCACTCCGTCTCGTGACCATTAAAAAGGTGATTATACAAAGTAACTATTCTGATCACAACACTTTCCGAAAACAGAGATAAATCTCCAAACATCTGTATAGGGGCCCCGCATCAATATGGGATCCTTCAATCTAATTTGTAAGCATGATGTGGAAGGTTGGAACTTTAAAGCACGTTGTTGCCGTTATACGTTTTTCAAAAACTAGCTTTTACCGAGCGTTTCGCTCGAAGCTATTATCGGTATAGACGGTGATTGCTAATACACTCACGAAGAAAAAGCTGAAACGCGCTTGTTAGTCCTTCACACCTTTTGCGACGCCTATCAGGGAGGTCTAACATCACCTTACTGCACTTACCTATTCTTTCCCTCTTGCCGATTCTCCATTGCTGGACGCCGTTCGTCCGAATTTTCATTCAAAATTAGTAAAAATACGATAGATCTAAAGTGCTTGCATGGCGTCATAACCTTTATTACCATTTGGATGTCAGGTAATAAGCATTACGCCATTGCCCCATTTTATATAGTTGATCCAGCGCTTCAAGGAGGCCCTATACAGGCATTTGACAGCCTTAGATGCCCTTTTATAATGCACTCTGAAGAAAAGGAAAATTTTCATAATAGTCAACAGCGGCGTAGGAAGATGTTTGACATTGGAGGGGTCAGACCAGATGCGATTTCTCGACCTTAATCCTCCTTCCCACACCAGAACATCATATTTGCTCATTATAATTTTTCCGATTTTTAATGTTAAACAAAATAAAATATTCAAAGAAAAAAGAAACAACTACAACATCAACATCCATGCAGCAGTGGTGTAGTTTTGGAGGTTCTGAGGACTGGAGTTACTTTTGAGGGGGAGGGGGAGGTGGACTCCCGTTTACTATCTAAGCGGAACGCCACCATAGGTTAGCGCGGAGCGTACCAAGAAAATTTGAGATCGAATACTTCCCAGATCGCCTGAAATGGCACTTGCCAGGCTTGATAGCAGCCATCAAGATATGCAATTTTTGTGAAAAAATGTAAAGCTTGATTTGATTTTATTCTAAAACACATTTCTGTGAGGACGGATTAGCTGAGCTAGGGGTCCGAGGATTGTAAGTTTGAATCCCATTTATTATCTAAACGGAGCGCCACCATAGGTTTGCACAGAGCAAACCGACGGAAAAAAATTGAGATTTTAATACATCCCAGATCGCCGGAAATGGCACTTGCCAGGCTTGATAGCAGCCATCAAGATGTGCAATTGTTGTGAAAATTTTTTAAAGGTTGATTTGAATTTGTTCTAAAACACATTAAGTTTGTCACAATCTATCCGACTTTATTCAAAATTATTCAGAGTGGAGTTAACCCCATGGATTTCTGTGGATTGATTGGAATGGAGATTTTCCACAGCCAGAGTCTACTATTGTTAAGTTGGTGGCGCCAAGATTTGCCCGACGGGAGCCACCGACCCGAAGCCCTGACTCCCGACAGCCCTAATGACATCGGGTATAAGTGGGATTAGCAGAAAACCTGTGTACTAGACCGTTTCATTCGGGGCGTATATTGTGTAAAATTTGTATATACTAGAGAAGCATAGTTCCGCGTTGATTAAATGTTTTCCCCGGAATCTAAGCTGTAAAAATTGCAAAGCGCCCGAAGCGCGAAAATTTTTGGTAGGTTTTCACAAAAACATATGTAAACATTAAGAACAAAAACGAAAGAAAATTTGTAGGGGTTCTAGACCGTATAGGAGATAATATGCATTGTATGGAAACTACCTTACCTATTCGATGAAATATAGCCAAATATTGCTCCGTGAGTCCCTCTCCAACTGACCGTACCTCTTGACACACACAAGAGAACAGTTACTAGGCTTTGCGATGAAATTTGCCACCTCTACATGAACTGTGTAATTTTCCTACATGTTACTTGGTAAGGTGGAAAGGACTTGCTCTATCTAGCGATGTAGAATGGAACTATTGAAAAAAGTAGAGTAGCTCTTCTGCGCGCGTAGCGCGCCTAATATTTTGCGTTCTTATAAGAGAAATTGTCCTCTTGCGAGCAAAAACTAGTAAAACGAAACTGTAAACTGTCGCGGTATTGGGGGGGGGGGTGGGCAAAATGACATTTAGCCCCCCGCAAATCATATTGGGGTGACCACGGTCCCCTTGGCCCCCCGGTTCCTACGCCACTGGTCAAAGAAAGTTTCTGTTGACTCAACGCAGGTATTTTTGCGGAAAAACTTTGCCAGAATAGAACCAGTGAAATAGCCAAAAGGAGGGCTTCAGGAAGGTTGTTGAAAACTATTCTTCTCTTAGACAACATACTCCCTTCTTTCACCTAACCAAAACTTAGAGTTCACTACATTATGGACATTTTCCAGCCATATACGATCAGCACCAAAAATAAACCAAAGTACCATTTTGCATCTAAGCAACCTTAAATTTTACGAAAATTTCTCAAAAGGGAGGGAAACCCCTTCCCCTTAGACCCCTCCCCCCCCCCAGGATGACACCTTCATGTAGTGACAAAGAAAGGATTCCCACTGTTGTATGCAAAACGCAGGGTGCATAAAAAGGTGCAATTTACGCGTCGTCAGCTCAAAAAAATCCCCAAAATAGCACTATTTTGCACCTAAGCAACCTTAAATTAACAAAATTTCTCAAAGGAGGGAGGGACACCCCTCCCCTCCCCCAGGACGACACGTACCTTCATGTAGTGACAAAGGAATGATCACCACAGCTGTATACAAAACGCAGTGCGCATAACAAAGTGCAATTTACACGCCGCCACTCTGTTGGAAAAAACATCCAACCAGTCCGAATTGGGGGCCTTCACACCCCAAGGGTACCCCAAGGATACGAAGGGCCTGACAAGAAGGAATTTGCTTTTAACTGATTTTATTATAAGATGAATAATGAAATATAAACACTGGCGGATCCAGGACCTTTGTTTAAGAAGCACCAAACTGGTGGTACAGTGATATGGGGAGGGGTCTAAGGGAAGGAGTCCCTCTCCCCTTTGGAAAATTGTTCTATAACTGAATGCCCTCAGATGCGATTTTGGTGCAACAAAAGTGTACAATTTTGAAGTTAATTTTCTTCTAAAAATTTCGTTTTCCTAGGTATAATTCTCGATAAAAAAAATCAAGTATTTATAGAACAAAGTTAGGATGATCTTTCTGCAAGAAATTTTAATTCTCATAGGTTGTGGAATTTCATTTTCCTTTACAATTTACCTTAGCTGCAAAATGGTGCTGTTGAAAATCCCAATTCCCATACGTTAAAGGATTCCGTTTAATTATAGAACGACAAGGTAGGAATTTTCAAGTAGTAAATCACGGTCAATTATGCAGATGTCCAGTCTAAATCCTGAAACTAAACTTCAGTCTCCTGACCCCACTGGTGGCAAAGTGTTCAATGACACGGTCTGGCATGCGATCTCTATGTGCTTGAAGAAGGATTAGAGTTAGAGTTAGAGTTAGATGAGGTTTTACGGCTCAGTTTCTAACCAATTGGTTTAAGTCGGTCGGGCCACGGCTTTTTTCTAGTTGTGGCTCACTGGCTTGTTTTCCTTACTCCATTGCTTTTGCTGAGCATGCTCTCTCTAAATTCTTAGTTATTCAGCGAAATTTCGGAAACAATTTTTGACCCACCTTTGGGTGGGGCCATGGACCCCATTGCCCCCTTGGATCCGCCAGTGAATATAAAGGATCCTAATATGAGGGTATGGTAACTTGATAAGTGAAAATACGGCCTCCTTCTAGGGTTATTTCCAAATTTAAGTGAGCCACATAGGATTCATTGAACTCATACTTAAACATTTATTCATTCTGACACATTTAATTAAGATCTTCCATAAAAGTCAAAAAGGACTGTTCCCCTTGTCCCACAAACCCCAGTTAACATCAATGTACCTTTTCGCAATGGAGGTTTTCTGCGATTTTTTTCTATAATCTTTTCAAAAAAAAACCCATTCCTGTGTTGGCATAACTTGGCGCCATTTTTGGTCAGACAGAGGTCCCGTGAGATTGGATATAAACGTATCATTAAATGTGAAAACATGTTATCTAGACATAGTTCTAAACACTTGAGAAGATGGCAGGGTAACAACCCTGCTTTTTAGAGCCCTTCTCACCCCTTCTACATGCCTAGGACTACCCGGTATGCTAAGGTACATCATGGCTGATATGTAAATTGTTAACATACATCCAGGGGCGGATCCAGGATTTCTGAAAAGGGGGGGGGGGCCGAAGTCGTTCGACCTGTGATTGACTGCACTATACCATCTAAGCGGAGCGCCACCATCAGTTGGCGCGGAAAGTATAAGAAAATTTTGGACAAAATAGACCTCCCAGATCGCCGGAAATAGCACTTCCCATGTCTTATTTTTGCATTTTCTGCTTCCTATAATTTCATGTCTCAACTCTCAACACATTAATTTTTCCACAAGTTATTAACAGAAGACAGTTATCATAGGCACAGTGCCTTACTACAATGCATCCTGTTCAAGGCGTCTAATCAGATCTTTAGTAGTCATGTTCTAACTTGGTGAATATTGAGGGACTTCCTTGAGAATTTGTGACCCATATCTTAGTTCGACTAGATGACAGGACCCAGGTACCTTGCATTGACATGTGGGCCTAAATGTACGTTTTATCACGTGCATGTTCCCCTCTGTCTAAATTCTTGCTTTGTGTGGACTCAGTGAGAAAGTGAAAATGACCCAAAATGCACGAGACTTGGCAGCCCTGTCATTGTTTTAGGGGTACGTCCAGGCAGTGTAATCATGGTATTATTGTAGGCCTTACATAGTATCAAGACTGAATGACCGAATTGTAATGATTCCAACCACTATATTTCTAAATAAAAATTTTGTTGGTGACGTGCACTGTAGGCCAATCTTAACGTCTTTCAGAGAAAAATCGAGGGATTAATTAACTGACAGAACAGCATTTGGCCATTTAGTTTGTCATTGATTATGGTTATACTTGTTGATTGCTGATTTTTACTTAATTTATAGTTCCTCATTTTTCTCCTTAGGAATTTATTTATGGAGGGACGTCCCCTTCACTGAAAATTTTAGGGAGGGACGTGTCCTCTTCCCCGTTCTCCCGCTACCGCCGCCTATGTGAAGCATACCAGAAAATTTTGGTAAAAACACATCCCAGATAGCCGGAAAAGACACTTCTAAGGCCTTGTAATTCGCATTATTTTCCATTTTAATTCTCTAGCAGTGGCGTAGCTAGGATTTTTTTGTTTGGGGAGGGGCGGAGCTTCCGTTTACTATCTAAGCGGAGCGCCACCATAGGTTGGCGCGGAGCGTACCAAGAAAATTTGAGATTTTATTACACCCCAGATCGCCGGAAATGGCACTTGGCAGGCTTGATAGCAGCCATCAAAAAGTGCAATTTTTGTGAACAAAATGTAAAGTTTGATTTTATTTTATTACACATTTCTGTGAGGACGGATTAGCTCAGCTGCTGGGACTTTTGGTCCAAGTTTTGCAAGTTTGAATCCCATTTTACTCAGTAGCGAACCCAGGATTCCTCTCGGGGGGGGGGGGCATGCAGTATGTTGTGTGATCGCCGGCCTGGGGGAGGGGTCTAAGGTGAGGGGGTGTCCCCCTGCCCTTTGAAAATTTTTGAAAAATTGGGTGTCCTTACATGCAATCTGGTGCCACATATGCGACCTTTTGAAGTAAAATTTGTGTTAAAAAATAGCCCCCCCCCCCCTGTGTACGCCACTGCGTTTACTATCTAAGCGGAGCGCTACCATAGGTTGGCGCGGAGCGTTCCAAGAAAATTTGAGGTTTTAATACATCCCAGATGGCCGGAAACGGCACTTGCCAGGATTGATAGCAGCCCATCCCAACTGATGTGCACTGTCTCGTAAGGTACTTTTCGATTGGCTGATGGTATTTTCTCGGTATTTTATCGTATTGATTGTATCCAATCATGTGTAGTAAGCTAGCATGCGTGAGAACGTCCCAATCGACGTTCAAACTGATCAGCTGTGCGCTATGACTCCCATGCTTTGAGGTCGTCAATTGCAGCTTCATTCTCTATCACTCCACTCTCTGTTCTTCTCTCTATCTCTTCTCCTTTCCGTTTTTTTTTCTCTCTCTTTTTTCCCTTTCATTTTTTTTCGCATTTACAAAAAGGGGGGGGGGCCGGGGCCGGATCGGCCCCCCCCTACATCCGCCCCTGATACATCCATTAGAAGTAACAAAACAATTTGTTCCAACGAGGATGAATGTTACAAAAATCTCGAAACTTTAGAGAAAAAAATTTTATAAAAGGGGTTATCCTACAGAGGTTATCAAAGCTATAAGACCGAGCAGGCTAAAATGTTCTCTCAAGCTTCTTTATTTAAAATAACAAAAACATCAGCACCTCTACAGCACCCATAGCCTCCTTTATTGTGACACGGAATCCTCGCTTACCCCCGTTTCAGCAAATTATCAATAAACATTTTCTTGTTCTTTCATTATCCGACAAAATGAGCAGGATTTTGAAGTCGCCACCGAAAGTTATTTACATGCAGTCAACCTCCCAATCTAAAGAATTTACTTTAAAAGTGTGGTTACCGATAACACATTTGGTAATTACAGATCACATAGGCCTATATTAAAAATTGTGTAACGTGTGGGCATGATGGTAACGGATTGCTCCAGAATTTTCTCTACGGAATGTTTTTAAGGGGCTCATTTAGTTGATATCGATTATTTTGTGACAAGTTCAAAGGAAATCGTTGCATGACAATACTTCTAATTAGCCTCATTGGTCATGTACCACTTCCTTTAGTTACTAAAACGTGAAAAGTTTTACTCTTTATGAGCTTGCGAGCTTGCAGTTTGTGTTGCTTGTCCAACCCTTGAGAGACCGCCTCTGTTGAATATACAGCGTATAAATACAGCTGACTGATGTTCTGATCACATGAGCTGTTAATAAGAGGAGCTGCGAGCTTGTCAATCAAGTTTGTAAGCCTCAATCATTGGTTGTCTTTAAACATGGGTTGCCTGTGATTAATACTTAATTTTAAAGTGTCTGGTCACAAATTTTCAGTATAGGCCTATGATTTCAATGCTTAGTTACCTTATCAGATCAGAATAATAGCAAGAGTTTAGAATAGTTCCAATCGGTAACTTATCTTTGCCTAACCAATGTACAATCCTTAGTTTAGTGTGCTGCTACCTTCACATTGCCTGATGATGAAGTCTTGGTGACTTCAAAATATTGCAACGTGTCATCCCTAATCAGGATATTCGCTTGTGTTACATTCATTTTTGTCATGGTATATATATATATATATATATATATATATATATATATATATATATATATATCCCTTTTATTGATCTTGTTCACCACTTTGGGTTATAGTTGTTGCTTTTTGACCCTTTGACCTTTGATCCTTTTATACGGGCTTTCTTCTCAATTTCCCCCAAACTCCCTGGTTTGTGAATGAGCCCCGATACTTACCTCCTATCTGCATTGGACTTTGTTACGGGTAAGTGAGGGTTACAGTTGAAGATAGGAGGTAAGAGAGGGGCGATGCAAATTGAATGTTTCTGTTCTATCGTTTTATCTGTTTAGTTGTTTAAACGTGCTTCTGAAGAAGGAACCGGAGGTCCCGTAAGGTGTGGGAGTTATACATGTTTCACCAGTCTTTTCGTTTTCTCTTATTTTCTCTTATATATATATATATATATATATATATATATATATATATATATATATATATATATATATATATATATATATATATATATATATATATATATTAATATATATATATATATATATATATATATATAAAAATATATATATATATATATATATATATTAATATATATATATATATATATATATATATGCATATATATATTATAAGAAAAAAACCCACGTATGCCCCATGTTAAATAACATAATAAAACACATTCCAAAGATGAAATAATAAGAGCACAGATACGATAAAAACAGCGCATATTTCGGACACTCCTGTGTCCTTCCTCAGCGCAAAATGGAAAGTGAAAAATTACAGCATTTTTCAAACTAAAACGGTAAAACAAGTACAAACCAAAACAAATGATGATAGGCAGGTTTAGTTCACCTTGGCAGCTTGGGAAGTTTGAAAAATGCTGTAATTTTTCACTTTCCATTTTGCGCTGAGGAAGGACACAGGAGTGTCCGAAATATACGCTGTTTTTATCGTATATGTGATCTTATTATGTCATCTTTGGAATGTGTTTTATTGTGTGCTATATATATATATATATATATATAAACCCTAAACTGTATATTTGGGGGACATTTCCATTGACTTACACACTAATTTCTAACCTAATTTTCTAACCCCTTATATTTAGCGTCAAGAACAGTCTAAAACTATTTCCGACAATAAAAAATCGTCTAGCAATTGTACCTAAAACATAAGGAAGACATGGAATGTCTCCCTAATAGCATCCTCTCTAAAATAACAAAGAAAATTGTCTCTAAGGTCTTATATAGATGTTATATAATATATATATATAGGCCTATATATATATATATATATATATATATATATATATATATATATATATATATATATATATACTTTAAGGGGGCTTAGATTCAAAATGGTGCTACCTTTCGCAATTTTTTGACCTAGTTATGTGTGTAATTTCATTCAGTTTTTTAGTTAATGCTTCCTTATTTTATGTCTTTGGAATTTTTCCCCATTTTTTAGTTAAAGGCATTTTCCAGTGGCTTTTAACAAGGGTCCCATGTGAAAGAGAAAAAAATCAGTTCATGCCCTCTAAACCCCGTAGCAATACTCTTTTCCTAACTTTAGACATCTAATATTAAAGACTACTTATTTTTGTCAAAAAATACCTCCAGTTCTCATCAAGGTCACAGAATGTTATGCAAAGTGGGCACATTGTCTGAGATTTCCTTTGTTTTCCTTTATAATTGAATGTCCTGTTGTCCTTGAAATTTGATACTGTTGAAATGTTTGAATATCTTTCCATGTAGGTTTAACATAAATCTACACCATATATATGGCATAACAAACAAAGTTGCTAAATATTCCTACTACTTTGTAAATATCATAAAGAAATTCAATGCTTTGTCAAATTAATGTGCCGCGATGACATCACAGATTTCCCATAATGCACTTTATCTTGAGAAAAAATTGCATTGCTTTGAAAATTAGTATCTTCCAAACGCTACAAGCTATTGAGATGCGGTTTTCACCTCTTAAAAGAAAAAAAAATCTGCATTTTTGAAGTCACTGATTTTTGTCACTGGCAAATGCCTTTAAAGGTGCAGTATACAAATGGCTAGAAACTGTTTTGTTAACTTATTATTTAAGTGTGTTTCTATTATTCAGCATTTCTATTTTCCATATTGCAAAATTATAACACGTGTGCTTGGAATTAGATAAAAATTGCATTTTCAGCAATGTTTCAGTTTAGTTTGTGGAATATCTGTGCCGGGTGGCACAGCACATGGGATCGTGAGTGTCGGGCGTAAATTTGGAGTGTTGGGCGGCCTCGCCAGGCGCCGCCCACCGTAGCTAGAACCCTGTCCGACACTACTAAATTTGTATTCTTCGTCCACCGATGTTTCGCAGTAGACCCTTTTCCAAATAGCAATTATAAAGGATTGTGGGATAAAGTTATGGTGTGCGTCGTTTTTTGCCACAGTTAAATGCCGTTGACAAAAACGAGGCGTACCCGAACTGTATCCCACAATCCTTTGGTAAATCCTATTTGGAAAAGGGTCTATATGATCCCTTCAGTATGACAGGCCAACATTAAAATGTGCTTTTGGCTGTGTGCCATTTGGCTGTTGTTAGCTTGATATCGTTCACTGGAGCAGACACGTTGCAACCAATTCTGTCATCGATTGGTTGTGATAGTTTGTTTTGGAGAATACCCACCTGTTTCAGGGTTGTTACGGGGTTCCCTTCTGCCGTACAGAGGTTGTAAACTCACTCAATTAATTAAAATGCTTGCTATAAAATGTCCTTTGAAATAAATATTTGTGTCTTTTGGGTACTTTTTAATAATTTTATAAATTACTGATTTCTGTAGAAGGTTTTAAAAGTATTTAAAATGTGATTTGCAAACATACAATCTTCCATTGTTTGAAATAAAAGAATCCCGCGCCCCTCTCAACCTGTTGTAGCGATTGTGCGGCACAGCACCAGGTAGGCAAAACAATATTTGGTCTGTATGTATGTGCGCTACGGATGTTCGGCCAGCCGTAGTACGTACTTGTGTACATACGTACGTACACCTTGTACTCTGCATGCGCGGCTATGCAATGCAGTTCATGCTTGGATCGGAGGTCATAGGTCGTAATCACTCTCGTGTAAGAACTGGCGCGGTACGGATCGTCATATCTCTTTCTTCTCTAGTCCTTCGTTTTCTTCTTCTCTGCGTTTCCTCTGCAACGAACTTTCGTCCTCTCCCTGCTATGGAAGGGTATGTATGTTTCAAATTGTTTCATAAAATACGCTGTAGCTATTTCAATGGTGGCAAGGTTGAGCTGCATCAAAGGTTTGTAGCATTGGTTTTCGTTCAGCGGATCATCAATTCAGTTGGCCGAACTTTAACAGTTGACAAGCTCCACTCTGCATGCTACTTGTTAGCTATGGCGATGCACACAGCTTTAAATCATAATAGCGTTGTATGTGGAACTGAAAATGTAGGTTGTTACTGTTAGCTGTAATTGTCAGTGTTACTTCAGTACACTTGCCTTGGGCTACAATACAATAGTCAAAAGGATGATCGTAACGTAAGACATCAATCTGCCTTTTGTTTTGTTGAAGCTGTCATGAAATTTGCATTTGAAAAGATATGGCTGCTGGTTACAGTTGAGCAGGAAAGAGATTGACTAAGTTAGGGCTGTACTGCTGCTCAGACTTTAGTTACTAGACATAGCCTAGGCTAGGCCTAGACTAGAGGCTAGACATAAATCTAGGCTAGCCTAGGCCTTAGTTACTAACTTAGGCTAGTATTACACTTAGAAAAGACAATTAGGCTTGCCTAAATTGAGCATAGTTTATTGCCAACATGTTCATTAGGTTCCTTAAATAGTCTGCTTCAAAATCGTCCAATCCCCAGGCTGGAAAACATGTAGGTTACGCCGAAGATCTTTGACATGGCACTCAAGCAGTCACGTCAAATTTTTGGTGTATTTTGTCAGCCAGATTTCTATTTGGTGCACCTAGCCTACAGCAGATACTGGCATAATTTTTATCTTGCCTTTCCTTTGGCGTGAATCTTCAGTGGTGAAAAAACGAACTCTCCAATATGGTCTGATCCCATGATTGCCACAATCCAAAATCTGCAGGGCAAACATTAGGCTTGTGCTAAGGCCCAGCGTATAACCCTGTTGTTGACCCCTTTCACTCATGCTATTTTATTATTATTATTATTATTTATTATTATCACAAATTTGGTACAAACAGTAGTGAAGGTACCAGGTAAGTGGGTATAGACCAGAGAGCTGAAACACACATTAAAGTGAGTGCACCTTACCCTAGCTTAGGAATACCTAATAAGTAGATAGGCCTAAGTAATGATCAGGTAGTCTGTTATGAAAACTCTTCACAAAGGGAATTTCCCACAAATCCGAAGGAAGATCATTCCAAAGTCTTGTAAAATGAACAAAGGGGGAATTATAGAAAGTCTGAGTCTTTGCAGTCTAGTGAAGTACTGTAGCCTTCCTTGAGCATGAATGCTAGGTCTAATTAACTGATTAAATTCAGCTGGACCATGCCCATGGATAACTTTATGACCAAGAGCAAGTCTCTGAAATGTAAGGTTTTGCTTGATACTGATCATATTAAAATGCTTTAACCTGTCTTCTTATGATACAATCTTATTTGGAAATTTTTCTTTGATACAGTTTATACAAAATTCTGGCAGCCCTCCTTTATGTAGCCTAATGTTAGGCCTAGGCCTATATGGTAGTGGTTGATGGTCAATCACTAAAAAGACACATTTGCTGTACAGGTAGGGCTCAAACTTATGAATATCCCACACAAGGGTGGTAATCCTGGAGGTATGTTTCTCCCCCACCAAAACGGATGGTTGGTATGTGAAGTATGTCTCCCCTCCCCCACAAATTAATTTGAAAGAGGGGAATGTTTGTCCTACACATTTTGTGGGATTCTGCAGATTTTGTTGGAAATTTTGTTAAAAATTTTCTGCACACTTCACACACTTTAGGTTTAGGATCTTGTTGATACAGCAAAATAAAGAATCCCTACCATTTTTCAATGAGTGGAATAGTCTGTCTGAGTGTGTTAATTCCTTTTCAGTCCATTGCTTCAAGATACTTTGACAAGTTTTGTTGTGGCTGTGGTAGAATCTGATTGTACTGGGCTTTGTTGGCTTTTTGGTTTGGTTTGAGTTTGTTTCGGGTTTGGACTGCAGGGCATCTTTTGGGGCAAATAGCCCTCCTTTGGCCTTTTACTTGTTACTGTATGTTATGTTATTAACCATAACATATGTAGCTTACATAGTTTCAGTAAAAGCAGGAAAATGGGAAATTCATCCTCAGTCCCATAGTTTTTCTCTTCTATGTTCCAAGGTACCTGTCTCAGAGATCTGATCATCTTGTCTTCAGACGATGGATATGATACAATGCAAGTTATCTCCGATAGGAGGTTACCCTCCAGTACAGTTGAACTGTTTCTTTCCTCAGTCATTATAAATCCTTTTCGTCATCCAACTTTCAAATTTTAATTGTAAACATATTGGTACTAAACACAGCTTATACTATAATGTGCCAAATAGACTACTCAGGTCTGTAGCCAGACAAGATACCGAAGTGGGCAAGAAAGCTGGGAGGGAGGGGGGGGGGGGGTGTAATTTTAGTGGAGAGAGATATACCAGAATGGTAATTTTTATTTTCTATAGGCAAGAAAATTTTTTTCCGGAGGCATCACCCCCAGGACCCGTGGCTATGCTAGCTAGGTGAGGTTTAATGGCCCAGTTTCAGACCAGTTGGTTCCAGTTGAGCTGGCCACGACCTTTTTTCCAGTTGTGGCTCACTGGCTTGTTTTCCCTTACTCCATTGCTTATGCGGACCATCACGCACAACAGCAGTAGGTTCCATTTTTAGTCTTTGGTATGACCCGTGGCTATGAGTTAGCTATTATATTATATAGTTTTCTTTACATTCTTCCCATCCCTACCTCATGGTTATTTTGCTAACCAGTATTCGGCTTGCGACTTCTTGTCATGCAGTGTGGTTGGGGTAGAAAACTGTTTGCTATCCATGCAAACATACAGAGGAATTTTAAGCTCAAGCAAAAGTGTATGATATTTTTTAGTATGGACAGCACATAAACTCCAAAACTTTTTGCACACTTCTATCTCAGATGGTTATTTTGAGTTGTCATTTTGTGGCATAAGGCATGTACCCATTTGGCAAAATGGATACAGAAAGAGGGTCAGTCCATGCCCAATCACCTAGGCTGCAATATGGATCCTCCCAGATTTTGCTAATAATTCATCAAAATGATCCTTAATGGTCAAAATGAATACACAGAAAATTTCAGCCCATATGCCGAGTTGTTTTGAAATTATGGCCCCTTAAAAATGGCTTGGGCCCTCCTCATTTTGCTATGATATGTGGCATGCATGATATTTTGCATTTTCAAGGATCTGTATCCTTATATTTTAGATGGAGTAGAAAGCTGAAAATTTATAGGTACAGTACTCTGGCTGACTTTTACCCATACTTTTAGAATAGCAAGAAGAAATACCTAGTGTGTTTTATTTCAAAGCAAGATGTCCGTAAAATCACTCGTTTATTCAGGCAAATTTTGACTTTTTTTTTCATTTTGAGGGAGTCCAGTACCCACACCATGGATCAGAGGCATATTCAATTTGCAAGCATGTTTATTTTGGTATATACATGTCTCTATCACAAAGCAAGCATAGAGTAATGAACCTCGTATTAAGGACATGGCTGGGGTCAAAAGTGGGCCCCACAGAAAAACACTATGTAGGGGCCCTATTAAAGTTGTTGGTACAGTAGCTATTTGGGCAACTATGTACTAGAGTTGGGCGATTTTTAGTGTTTGTACGGGTTACCTGTGTACCCAGGTACCTGCCCAATGGTTCCGTCACCTGGTTCCATATTTACTGCCTGGTTAGGCTGGTTCCGAAAAAAAAATGTTTCATGCAGAAAAAATCATCCTGTATTTATCATTTTAGAAGGTTGAATGATTTACTTGCTTTTTAGTTTAAAAAAAAGCATAATGAAGGAGATTAAACTTAACACAGAGTTAATCATTTTGGAGTTTTTCTAAAGAGTCTCCTTGAAGTGATCGCTATCTCATTGATGCAGGGGTAAATACCAGGCATGTGTTATGGAGTCTCTGTGCCTATATCAAAATGAGCTGCTATTTAAGCCACCGTAATACTGGGTACCAGGGTATTTGACGGATACGCTGATTGGTTACCCACTTCCTGTTTTTTTGTACCTACAGTACAGGTGCAAACACTAGTGATTTTGACTTTTTACCATTGTGATAATAAAACAAAAATCGCGATTTAATTCAATTATCATGAATTAGGGCTGGAAAAAGTGTTTATTTCCTGGGAAGGGAGTCATAGTTTCTACAATTCTCTTCATACGGCCATGTACCAAAAAAGGTAAATATCCCTCCAGTTGCCAAAATTTCCCTCCAAATGCCCAGTTTTCCCAGATGTACTGTGCTTCAGTTTGCTGTACTGACATTCTTATATAGGCTATGTACTGAATGCTTACAAGGCTTACACACTGTGGCATAAACCAAAGCCCCAACATAAAGGGAGGGTTAGGTTCGGACTCAGAATAACCAGAACCGTACAGGTAGTCTTTTGAGATTTTCAAAATGGAAAAAATTAAGTGTGCAAACAAAGGACTTGGGTCTTGGCCAGATGTCTTTCCTTGGCAGGATTTAAAATGGTCAGTTAATATCAGGTAGAACTTGTCTGTCACGAAAGACTACAGACACAAGCACATGTTAGAGTTCACCACCATGAATAATGGTGTAGGCTTTTGTCTGTGCCCTAATATTTTGGATAAACCGTTTGGTATGAGAGTCATTGTAGGATTAAAAGTTTGTTGTGAGGAAGTTTATTCCGAATGCCAAATCAGTCATATGATGTTATCTGAGGGTCTTTCATACTGTACACACTTGTACCTGTCCGTCTCAGTTCTTAAATTTCTGATACTGGTCACAGGCTGATCAGAAAACCTGTGACTGATTCAATATTGAAGTCTCTTGCAAATCTACTGTAGACTGTTCTTATTCATTATTTCCCTATCTCATTTTAAAGTTGTTGCTGTAATGAAGGATTACCAGAGCAACATATTGTTCCGTGAGGAATATCAATGGTAGACAATGTGCAGGCAAATTGCTTACGCCCATTGCTTTGGCAGTCTCAGGGTCGAAATAAGCCTTCAACCTTTGTGGGCCTGCTGGGCCCCTAGACCATGGAATCTAGGGGGAAAATGAGAAATAAAGGGGCCCAAAAATTACAAAAAAAAAGGACTGATAAAGTGTACGGGTGCTTTTTACGTGCTTGAAAAGGTGTAGTATGGGTATAATTAAGGCAAGTTGAGGCTAAAACTAGCCTGAAACCAATCTGTCCACACCCTCTTAGACCACGTTGCATGTAGGCTAGTGTACATTTTCAAAAATTTTTTCGTAACTCCGGAAGTTATTACCCGGTAAAATGAAGGTCACTGTTCAATTCCCGCCGACCGTCTTCGTCCAGTTGATCTTGTGAGGCTCCGCCTACATTACTTGTGACTGACATCGGTGGATGTCTGCGTGAGTGATCTTCCATGTTGTGACAAAGCAGACTCTTTATGAGTGATGTGAACTGATTTCAGAAATAATGTGTGTTTCGCAGGTTTTTAGTGACTGTTAGCATAGGAATACACAGGCTGTGCGAGATATAAGATCGCTGAGTTGTGGATGGAGAGGTTCACGTGCAGACTGTACAATTAAACTTGAATATTTAGGAGCCAACAGGGCCCCTTTCCCTGTAGAAGTTACGGGCCCGAGCGAATTTCTAGGAGCATCGGGCCCACGGGCCCCCGTTATTTCAAGCCCTGAGTCTTTTGTTCACAAATTACATTGGCAGTAGGTATTCCCTTCTGATAAGCCTGCAGCATTATTCCAACCGCGCTATGCAGTGGTAGATGCCATGTGAGGTAAATGGTGCCTTTTTAAACACCACACGATTGGGACTACACGATATTGTGATATTCTTGGGGTTTCAAAGAAAAATCTTCGCAATATCAATAACAGAAGTTTCATATTGCAACAACCCTACTCTACCCCTCCCTTTACCTGGTATAAGGCTACCAGCCCTTGCAGTGCCACATGTGTCAGGTGAGAAGTTGGTTTTAAACACTTCACTGTAGCCATTATGCAGATGGGAGCTTTGGCTGCCTATGGTAACCATGCGTGCATTTCAGTTTCAACTTACAATATTTTCCTACCAAAGTTGGTTGGTCATCTTTCTTTCATGTAATTTACCTGGTGATGTAATATGCATACTTTGACATACATGATACTAAATGGCCTGCAAGTGAAGCTGTGATTTGGTAATAAAACTTTGGCGCAATAGTGTCAATAACAGCACGTTTGGCTATTAAAGGAAATGGGTGGCTAGACCAGATAGACATTGCTTGACACAGAAATCATCTTGGTGAATGGTGTCACTCATATGTAGATAAGTTCGTGTACTAGTGTGCACATTAATGGTTGCGGTTGAATATTCTCATGGGTTTTTGACTATCCATTATCCCAGTAATAGAGAATCAGTTAAACTGCTGTGCATTGTGAGGGAAGAAGGGATGTGGACAAAATTTATTTAACCTATGTAGGTCTGATTGGGTTGGGGAATTAATGAAAATAAAATGGAGAAGAATGAATGCACACCAAAGTAAGTGACCAGAATATTTAGGTGGGTGACCCTGTTAAAGGTGAGACTGTCATGTGATAAAGGCCTACAAAGGTGTGCAGTGATTTCACTGACTCGGGCACCAGGGTCAACAATGCACAACTGGGTCAGATCCAAAACCTATCAACCTAAGGGCTAAATTTTAAATTATAATATTCATCAAGTTTGATGGATTTTTCCATTAGAGTAATAATTAAGGCTTGAGTAGCCATAAAAATCAAATTTACATAATTCCCCCTTTACGAATATTGCTTAATTAACAAAAAATGGTAGTTTTACCAGCGTTATGGACAGAAAACAGCTATTTTTGGCACTGCTGCAAGAAAAGGAGCAAGTCACAGGATTCTGTTCCTGGATAATTGTTGGAGGTACTGGTCTCATCAAAATAATTTTTAGAAAATTTTATTAGGGCTGCAGTTATTACGATACTAATTAAGAAAAAAGTTGCCGATTCCGTCCATAACGCCACCTGTTATCGTTAATCTCCTGGCAATTTTAAGGTGCACCTCAGAGACAAAATTTTTAACTGATCTTCTAAAGGTTGCTAATGCCATAAATGACCATGTGAAAATTAACAAGATTCTTGCCCATAGATCAGCTGGGGTGTAACAAAACCTTTGTGTTATGGACGGAAATTGAAAAACGTTACAGACGGAAGTGAATGTTATGGACGGAAATTGATGTTATATGGAAAACCAATGCAAAACTTTTCCAAATAACAAGTTTCTTTATCCTCATTTTAATGAATGGTATTTATGTGGGATAACCATAAGTGTGTTAAGTAATGTACTAGATGTGCAGGTGGTCATTGCCCTCAGCAGTATAATGAGATTAATGAGAAGTCTTCATCCATTCTCAGGCGCGGATCCAATGGGGGGGGGGGCTTCCTCGGGCTCAGCCCCCCCTTTTTTGCCACATCAACAATAACAAATATGCAAAAATTAGCATAATGTTCATCTAGGAGAATATTCAAGGGGGCTTTCAGCCCCCCTCCCCCTTTCGAAATGTCTGGATCCGCGCCTGATTCTAGTGTGTTCTCAATTCATTATCATGTTCATGGACTCTATCTGTCTTAAATATTTGTTTGAACCCTCCACCTTCTGAGTTGCATTTCAACACTTACAGTGGTTTACAGTGGTTAACACTGGTTCAAACATGCAGAACTTCTTAACCCCTCCCATTACAAGTGGACTTGTCTGTCCATGTCCTTATAATTGAAGATTCATTGGTCCATGCCAGTATCCATAGTGATGGGTTCAACAGAAAGTACCAACAAAATTTATGGAGAATAATCATCAAGTATACAGTAAGACATTTGAGGACCATCTTTTCATTTCATTTGTTTTCTCTTTTTTAAGTGTGTATTTTGCTTGCAGATTGCTGGAGAGACATAAAAGGTAACCAAGTTCTAATAATTCAAAGTAAAGTTGATAAGACTCAGTTTATTCAAGTGTATCAGTTCATGTTATCACCCTCCTTCCTCCCTCCAGGAGTGAGGTACTCACTCCTGCTAAAGGTGCCAGTTCAACCCCAAAAACTCCTACCACAGATCTGGAATCAGAGGACATTACTGCTCTGTATTGTCAGATCCTCAGCTATCTACATCAACACCACCGTCCCCTGACACAAATGAAATTAAAGTGGACATGAAAAAGCCCAGTACTAGTAGCAAACCACAATCTGCTACAGTAGGTTGAAAGGATCATCCCTTGGTACATATAGAAACCCCCAGTCTCTTAAGAAAGGTTTGAAAAGGGTACAGTATCTGCTGCCTTGCCAAAGAGACCTTCCAAGAAAGTAACTGTGCTGTTTTACATTTTACATAGAATAAACCCAGCAAGCAAGGCAGCATTCCTGGGAAGACCAAGAACCTCAATTAGAACTGCATGGTGGCCACCCAGTGAAGTTATTGTACTGTAGATAATTAAGTCAGGGACTTAATTATGAAACATTTTCTAGAACACCCTGACTGACCATGGAAGTACTACCGAGGAAGTACTGTACCTCCATGGACTGACATATCATACACATGCCCAGTTCAGAAAGATCAGGTACAATATACTGCGGAAAGGATTATGCTGGCATCAAGTTGTATATAACAAAACATTACTTGCTACAATATGGAAGCTGCAGGAAGTTTTACTCCAACTTTAAAATGAAGCTCTAGCCTCTTCCATTGATGGAATTCTACAATTTTTTTCAGGCAGCATGTGGAGCTCAAACCCTCAAAAAACCTTTGGGTCCCAAGGAAGTGATCTTGTGGTCAGATATAAGTACAGTACCATGCAAAAACATGCCATTCAGAGTTCCCACTTTGGATGTGAAGGCTTGAAACTCTACATTGCATGCACATGGTCAAGGAATGGTTCTAATCTAGTGTGCAAAATTTATGTCGTAGTTAGTAGTGAACTTGACCATTTAAAGTTTCTTGTGCTGACAGCTATTAAGCTCCTCACTAGCATACTAAGAGAGCATTGCACATTGTGCTCTTTTGGTGTGATAAATGTGCTATTAAACAGTTAAAAAGTATTCACTGTTTGCTCCTACTAACAAAGTATCCTTCTGACCTGCAGTTAACATATTTTTGTGAGTCTCATCATGGGAAGGGACCAGTAGATGGGGTGGGTGCTCATATTAAAATGAGTTTTTTATGGGGATGTTAAAGTACACGAACTTGTTATCAGTTATGCTAAAGCATGCATAATACAAAACATACAAGTGTTTTACCTTGGACAGGAATTAGCACTACAGTATCTGCATTCAGTAAAGATGACTGTAAAGCCGTCTCAGGCACTCTGCAAGTTCATTCTGTAGACCACTTAGGGCAGCCAACAGAAACCATTCTAAATTTCTACAGAAATAGCCAGTATGATGTAGAACAAGACAAACCCTAAACTGTATAACAAATGTTTAGAGACTGTGAAGTAAGAGTGTGGCTTTAGTACTGAATTCAGGAAAATTGAAGTACATTGAAAATTCTGTTGTGATTTAAGGATCTACTTGGCAATATTCATGTCTACAGGATTTCCTTATGTTGTAAAGTTGCAGTGAGGAAAGTGCACCAATGTTCTTGCTTGAGACCCTGCATGTACAGTAAGGGTTTCTGCTGTCCATATGCAAGGGTGATATGTATGGTTCAATTTGTAACTTGTGAGGTTTGAGTTTTCAGATATAACTAGGTTTCTCACACTTAGTGGATATTACTACTGTATAAAGTCATAAGACTTGACCAAAATTGAAGTGCAATGTTTCCTCTCATACTGTACAAGATTGATTGTAGACTGCTAAATGCTGCTTTTATTTACATCCCTTTTTGGGGTCCAATCAACCACAACATCGAGATAAAAAGGAGAAAAGAACTGACAACTTCTTCATCTTGTTCTGAAAGCCTCCTGTCAAGTTCACACAGCAATGGCAAAAGTTTTCAAAATCTGCGGCAGATTCTTCTAAGCATATTCCCTGCTTTCCGTCCATAACATTCCGTCCGTAACATTTTCTTTTCAGAGCCTTGCTCCTTCCCTCCTTATATTAAATTCAATTTGATGGGATAATATTACACATACTAGCAATAGTTATTAACTTATCACATAACCTTGACAATACAAGAATGTTTCCAAAATCAGGAAAAAATCTTCCGTCCGTAACATTGAACATTCCGTCCGTAACACAGGATTTTGGTTTGGGGTAGGGGGTTAATGCAATTACATTGAAGGTTATAAGTGGGGGGATCGTAAAGTTTAAGTACCAGGTCTTTGATACATAAAACCCTTTTGACTGAAAACTTAAACACTTCACAGAGTTTTGACCTATTGTGATGCATGTAAGATTTGATCATTTTTCTGATTCCGTCCGTAACACACACTTAATTAGCATATTCAGCCCAATTAGGCACCTCCTCCTACATAAGTTTTGATAATATTATAGAGGTATCTAACCTTGTATCAATCATGCATACCCCACCCAGCACTACTTCTCATACAATTTATGAAGAGTCTTTATTGTTCTGAATTCCGTCCGTAACACTAGCAGAGGTTTTGGATCTGACCCAACTTTTGATTTTTATGCACAGGCACAAAATCTCAGGGTTCAAACTGACACACAGCTTTTCACCCCAACAATATGTAATGTTAAAAAAATAAAGATAAAACAGGAATAAAGTTTGTTGCATTAAAATCAAATTTATTTTGACCCCTTCTGTTTTAGTTTTGACTCTTGTACTGTACATTTATTCTCAAGGGTCAGTGACTCCTGAAAAAAAAAATGAGTGAAAACCCTGGGTGTGGAATGTTCAGCATATTTGACAGTTCCACCTGCAGGTAGAGGAAAATCCCAAATTTTCTAGTGGTGGTGGGGGAGGGGTGGTCTGAAGTGTAACTGTCATGGGTAGAAGATTTCTGAGAGAGTTGTCCAGGGAAAACTGTCTATGGTAAGAATTGTCCAGGAGGGGGGGGGGGGATGCAAGGCTTGCATTTAATGCTTAACCACTTACTGGCAGTAACTTTGAGTGATTCAATGGTGAGTGAGTTTTCAATTGTGGGTTAGTTAAACACACATTGTTTGACACATAGTATTGCCCTTAATGCTGTGTCCATTACTCCATTGATCGAGTGACCAACAAGAAGTAAAATGCAAAATGAGAAAATTGTATTTATTTACTTTGTGCCGCAATTGTCTAATCTTTATGTGGGATTAGGAGTCAACATCTTTACATTTTGAATGATAGGTGTGCAAAAGACTCAGGGTAAGTGGCTGAAAAATGGGTAAGCAAAGAAGGGGTATTGGGTAAGAAGGGTGGATAAGTAAAAAAAAAGTTTTGTCTTGGGGGTAGTTGTGTGGTCAAGGAGTTTGGGTGTGTAGACTAGTTTATTCATACCTTGCCTACTGTAGTTTGCAAGGTTGCAAGAAAGATATGTTTGGCCAAGTCTACATTCAAGATGTACCATACCCACACCACATTCCTCAATTTTCTAATTGTGGAACTGAAAAGTGTTTTCTCTTCATCTATCTGTATCCAAAAATACCTGGCTCTGCAAATCAAGACCCTAAAGAGAAGGAATGCAGTTGTGCAGATCTATCAGATGTAACCCTGTTTTTGATTTATTAGGTACAATGACCTGTGAATTTGTTTTTAAGATCCTCTTGCAAGCAATGTTAGTTCCTTTTATTGCTTGTTAAGACTAGCTCATTTTCCCAGCTTTGAATTTTGGAAAACATTATTTTTACACCTGACTGGTTAGTTTGACTTTGGTTGGCCTCATGATTTCAGCATCATTGTGATTTATGACAAAGTACATATGTGTCTGCTGGGGAAAGGTTTAAGGGCTCTGATGTGTTTTATTACTCCTTAGAAAGGTCAGTGTGAAAAGTAACAGACTAAAAGATTCCCTAGAACTTGCAAAATATTGTTTTCCTGTCTATTTTCTCAAAGTCTGAACCAGGCATGATGTTTTTTTTTTTTCTTTCTTTTTTTTTCCCCTGGTTGAATATCAAAGGGCAACAATTCTCATTTAGTGATCACAAGGCAGACATTTGAATGTTATAATGGCTGCAGGTTGTTGTTTTGAAATGAAGTAATTAATATAAACACTCACATGCAGCACATTTCATTGTATAAATTTTCCAGTTTAGAGTAAATGAATTTTCCATTAAGTCTCTCTTCTCCATAGTCAAAAAGTTCTGCTGACTCCCTGTAAATTCACCATCCCACGGTAATTACTTTTTTCTTACTTTACTGCCATCCATAACACCATAGTCAGTGATGTTTGTAATCAACCTTATAATGTTTCCTTTGACATTTTCAGTTTCTGAAATGCATCCTGGCTTTTGTCAAAGTGTCTAGAAGTTAATACTGTACAGTGAAGCTGGTTTTGTGCAGTGAAGAACAAAAGTACTTTAGCTGCACAGCCAAATGTTTTTAAAGTTTAAAATGAAGAATGCATGTTCCTGTGAGTAAGATTTGTGTGAAATGGACTGTTCAGTCTATTTTGTTCTAATTGTCATAGAAACCACCATACATGTACATTATCATCAAACCAGAGAGGCCACATGTAAACTCTCTTGTCCTAATTTCTATCTGTCATCTTTCTGTCATGTTCAGGGATCAATAGTTTGTGTTACTTAGATTCCACACTTAATTTATTATTTCTGCAGGCCTCAGAGAGTTTGATTGCAAAATAAAAAAAATTAAATGAATCATAGAGAGGAATTGCTGTCTAGTTCCTTATTTAAAAAAAAATAAAATGTGCAAAAGTTAGGTTTGCACTTTGTGATTCATAAAGGTGGATGTTTGTGTCTTAGTGCGTGGTTGTTCACTTGTTGAAGAAGGTGTTTGTAGCATGTGTCAGTTTCAGTTTTCATAAACAATCGTTTTCACTGTAAATGTAGTGAAAGAGAGATGTAACGTTCCAGTCAATGGTAAATCAGGCCTCGAGGGAATTGTAAGTATTTTTTGAATGGGAAACCTTTACTGTGACAAGACTGGAAATTGAATCATACTGCTATGTTTTGTAGCTTCACATGCCACAGACTTTTAATCTACTTGGCCATACTGTGTGGCACCAGATATGAATATTCACAGGTCTATAAAGAAAAAAAAAGAAGCATAGATTTAAAATAAAAACAACAAATAAACATAAGATACACCCTATGGTCCTCACAATAATATGTCAATATTCAGTGTGTAGAAGAGTGTGGATCAGTATCCATCAAGTGAGTTCTACATTCATATCCACTGCCCCCATGTTAATGGATGCATCTTTGCAGGAGAGTGACCCACTGTATTATAACTTTTGTCTGTCCATATTTTAATAGAGATGGACTTCTTGACTCACCAAAGGATGAAACATGTCTACGGACATATACTGGACACACCTGGATGTACATTAGTGTTAGTTCCATAACTTGTCATAGATGAACTTTGATGCACATCTGTCTCCTACAGATGTTAAGTGAATATGCCACAGTCGTGACACTCCCCCCTGGGGTCATCTGACTCTATGAACTTTTGCAGGGCTTGACATAAAGTTCAAAAGGGCACTACAAAAATGCCTTTAGTAGCTTCTAATTGTGAAGGGCATCATGACAAATGGAAAGGCATCACAGCAAAATTATACAAGGGAAAGGCATGATAGCATTTTGCACCAGAATTGCTTTAAAACAAAAAGGGCATGATGGCAAATTTTGCCGTTGGATGGGTGTGTTTTTCAGGGGCACCCTGGAAACATCGAGGGCACGAAGGCCTTTTTGCTATTGGTGGCATGGGTTATGTCAAGATCTGCTACTCGTTTGTGGGGTCATACCTGTAGGGTTCATCCTACAAATTAAAGTATCATGAGCACTGTAAGGAAATCAGTGTACTTTTCTAGATAGGCTTACAGTGTGTCAGAAATTCAGAGGTGCAACCAAAATTAATGCAGCTCTGACAACTCTGATCTGAGGAAGTGTACTGTACAGTGAATAAACAATTAAAAATTCATTTCAGAAGGGGATAAACAACATGCGTTGGCAGCCTTTAGAGACCACTTAATGAAGCCCAATTAAGTACTGTATCAGTGTTGTCCTAGTGTGATTTGTTGATTTGGCGTGAAATGGCTTTTTTGTTGCTTCACTGGTCAGGGCTACAGCATACTGCAGCTTACTGATAGTAAAAGAGCTGTGTCATGTACAGTGATGCAGTAGTCTACTTGTTTTGTTACAACAATGTATAGAAAGTGCCCTCTCAAGGGCAAGGGATTTATTCAGTTGAAATGTTTCTTATCATAATGTGCTGTACAAAAAGATTTGTGTCAGTAGTGGTAACGATATTTCATGGTTATTCATAGATTTTCACTGCTTTGAGACATCTGCTTTAGACAAGTCGCACATCAGCCTTAGAACCACTTGTAGCTTTCAGTAGAAGTTTACATGTATCAGGAGTGTCGCGTTTCGGTTTTAACACTTGAATTGTCGTGAAAGAAGCTAAGGGTGAAACCTTGTTACCCACTTTCCAAGGTCTCAGGAATTGCTTCATTTACTTGATCAATGCAGATTTTCCAAACAATCTTTCCCCTTGACTGAGTTTACCTTTTCAAGTTGATATGGAGAGGCCTATAGTTATGCATCAGCAGAGACTGCATTACAGTTCAGGTTCAAGAATGACCTTTACATGGAAAGTTCTAGTCATTCATGGGTTCCTTCTCATTGTAGCTGTGACACTGTAATCTTATCAGGCTTGCTTCACTCATCTGGAAAATTGGTTGGTTTCTTATTCTTCTGAAGAACTAAGCTGGAACTTTTGTCCAACATATGTTTTTTTCTTTTTCCTGTTTAGTGTCCAACCTAATCTCTTCTTCAATCGTTTCTTTCCATTCTTTTCTCTTCTTTGCAGATTTTTTTGCTACGGTATATTTATGTTTCTTCTCTGCTATTGTGTGGTTATATTTGCATTCTGGGAGGCTCTTGCAAGTGGATCAAATTCCTGTTCATTTATAGTGTTAGTTTTTGCTGGTATACAGGGCTGTATGGGAAAGTAGTCTTAAACCTTCATATTGGCTGTACAAGCAACTAGTCTTCTATCCAGGAACCTTTGCTGTGTTGTACAGTTCTGTATAAGTCATGGAGTTGAATTATAGACATATAAGTATGATAAAATATGCCCATGTTTTCTGTCCTAAGGTGTCTGTCTCAGTTTATCATAATGCACTTTATATTAGTTGTCTACACAGTTAGCTTTAAAGACAGACAGTCATCACCCCAAAGTATATTTTTAGTGTAGGGTATAAAAATTCTCAGTTGGTGACTGCTCTTTGACATCAAAGTTTAAAATCTTGAAAGATGCAGAGTAGCTCACATTCCACACAAGGCAGAGAGAGTGCTTTATTACATTTTATAGCCTTGTATGCTCACCAGGACATGGCCTTAAGCAATAAAACAGGTTTATTCCCGCACAAGGAGTAGCTTCATTTAGTTATGGGAGGAGCTAGAAGTTGCGTAGTTGGGAGAATTGGAACTGTCTGGGATGATGAAAATTCCCCTTTAAGCTTGGATGCGACCCTGCTTTGAAGGAGTTGAAAAACTTGCAGTGAAGTCATTGACACAGGAACATAGTACCTCAGCAGCAATAAGGTGTCAACTAGTAGCCTAACCATTGTGCATTAGTATACCAGTAGACTTAGGCCTACTCTACAGGCTTCTCAACAGCTGAAGTGGCTAACTGACAGTGTTGGATAATCATTGCACTTGGCCAACTGAAGGGAGAACTTGAAATAACACAAATGTAAACTCCAACATGATTTTTGTGCATACTTTTGACAGTATTGAAAATTACCCATGAGTCATGATTCAAACACAGATGGAGTTGCTTCTCAACTCACAGGGAGGAGTTGCAACTCTGAAGTAAAGTCAGGTCATCTGTACAATGTTAGTTGGCTGGACCTTCCTCTCCTTTAGTCATTGACATAGCTGATTTGTTGTGGCAAAAATATTAAAGGAGGGAAGTTGCATCTGCCTTGCAGTGAGTAACTAAATGAACTCTGCAGAGTCATTCCAGTGTATGGCTGTAACAATTTCTGTGCAAGAACCTGTCAAAATGTATCAGTTGATGTATATTCTAACATTGCAGATCAACTGGTTGTTATCCTGTCTAATTTCTGTGGCAGAAAATTGTTTTATAAACCATGTAAATTGTTTAATGTGAAGTACTGGTATTAGTACAGTATTATTCATGTGACATATGGTAGGATGTAACAACACTAGTTTCTGTATTTTGGTCGTAACAATATCATTATCATATTGGTGAATTTTTGATGGTGATAGTATAGCCATATTAATGCTGGGCTTTGTTTGGGTTTTGGTTTGGTTTAGGTGGCTCCTTCCAAGGAAATTTGGGTATTTGAAGGGAATTTTGGCATTTGGAAGGAAATTTTACTTGCACAGATATGGAAAGAATTGTGGACAGTTCTGTCCTCATGGGAAGTAAATATTTTTTCCAACCCTGGTCATGGGCATCTGCAAGACTGTCAAAATCAAGCCATGTATATGGTATTTGTATATGAACATCTTTTGAGATTGTGTGCACAAGAAAAAACAAGGTGGCTCCACTTGTTCAAGCAACTTTTTTTAGCAAGATTTTTCCAACTGCATTAATTCTTTAAATAATCTTTTCTGTACCTATAGACTGATGTTAATCATTTAATTTATGCTAAGTGAAAGGCAGCACATCCTTTGGCCTTAAGAGATATTTAAATCAATTGCCTTATTAAGGTAAAGTATTATTGGCCCCTCATTTTCGTCTTTCTCTTTTCCATTTCTGTGCTATGCTAATTTTACAAATCTTGCTGCAATGTACTGTATTAACATGGTGCCCCTGATAATTGGCAAGAAACTCAACATTTCAGAAGAATAAGAAATTGGGCCTCTTTCCTTCACAAGAACTTTACATCATTGATAATATGATTAAATTCACCAATTTGACTACAGTAGTTGGCTCCACTTTGTAGAGCTGCCCTTTTCCTGATCGCCTTGTCTACCATAAAAATTTGTCCACTTCTGGTTTCCCCTGAAGCTCTATAGATACTCCAGGTCAGGTCATTGACCATTTCAGGGGTATTAAGTTCAGCTTAAAAGCAGCTATTTTAAGGACAATGATATATATTTTTTGTGTTGTCATAAAAGCCAAACACTTAAGCACAGAGCAGGACTTATGTCACGTGTGAGATATCTGTACTGTCAATAGACAAAAAACGTTTGTAGTTTCATGTTTGTGCTGTAATCTCTGTTTGGGTTAAATGATTTGTGTGTGATTTCTTGTTATTTCTTTGTTGTATTTATGACAACACTTCCTTGTTTTGAATTGACTGAATGATTTTTAAGAGTCTGCTTAATCCAATCAAATCTTGAAAAATGTGGCATGTATTTGTATTGTATGTGATTAGTGAAAGCAATGAAATCTCCAGAATAATTGGAGGAGAAGAGTGTTTGTGTGTGGGTCTGCTTAATTCAGTCAAACCTTGAAAAACATTGTGACAGTATGTATTTGGCATGTATTTTACAGTATATCTTATCTGATTAGTGAAAGCAATAAAATCTACAGAGGAATTGGGGAAGAGTATGATGGAGGGGGGGGGGGGGAGGAAGGGGAGAGTAGAAGGTCAGAAGTTGGGGCTAGAGAGCAGGGTTGGCACTAGCTCAGAAATTCTGAGCTCCATAAAAAAAGAGGGATCTCAGATTTTTGAGAGGAATCATTCCCTCAGTGATTTTTGTGGAATAGCAGAATAACAAAATCTATGAGCCCAGATACTTACCCCTATTTACACATGTAGGCTAATCCCCACTTATACCTGCAGTAAGTCCCTGGCAAGCTTTTAATACTGTAGCACAGTGGGCATTTTACTGGCTTGCCAGTAGCTGTGAAATTCTACAGATGGAATAATATATTTCGAATCGCCCTTTTTGAATGTTTCTCCTCATCTTATTTACCTTTCTTTGACGTTATTACTTGTAAAAAAGCTACAAGTAACAGGCACTTAGTCACTTTTAATCAATTGGTCAATCAGTGGTTTACTAAATGCCATGCTAATGGATCCGCTAACTCGGCGACTTGCAACCCTGTATAGTACGTGCCTGTGTAGCACACAGCCCAGGTACATTGTATCCACGATATTTAATGTGATTTTATGTTCAATTCCATTCTGGATATGGGCACTGCGCTCCATTTGAAGAGTGCAGTTTGTGGACAGTGTCTGATATGACTGATATTCATTATAGTGGTTTGTTGTCATGGACCTTGTCGCTCATCAGGGGTATACTTTCAGTTTCAGCAGCTTTGTAGAAAATGTGTGGGCACAAGGTATGGATATTATATATTTTATTTTCTGGTGAGTGAGAATCAGTTGCATGACTTTCGCTCTCTATCCTTATGTAATTTGCGAGAATTCATATGCTGAAGGTAGCACAGCCATGTTATAAAGATGGAAGGTCCCTTGCATTCTTAGAATTAGATCTCTCTTTGAAAAAAGGGTTCTCATGATTAATTGTTTTCATGTTGAATTTACCTTCATCATGTTTTCACAAAAAGGTCCAGTGTAGTGTAGTATAGTCAGCAAGTATGTTGTTAGGTGTTCAAAATATTTATTGCTCATTCACTGGCATACATGTGCACTGTTTGTTGTACTGTTGGCTTAGTGAATATTCATATACTAGTGCACTCTCATTGTCGTGGACAACTAGGGCTTGGATAGAATGGAATAAAAATTGTTTGCTAACTTTATCAAGTTTTGTATTTTTGTCATTATTCTTATCATAAATCAACAAAATTTGGCAGAATTACCCCTGTTAGGGATCTTTATTTGTCTTAATTGTTTGGATGGACTGCTTAAACATTCTGCCAATTGATGTTTTGGACAGGGAAGTTTTATGTATTTCCCTTTTGTGAAAACTGAATCACTTTAATCCTGACAAAAATAAATGTAGTAAGATTGTCAAAAAGTGATTACAAGTTTTTGGTTACATAGGCAGAGGGGCACTCGTACCCCGTCACAATTTTTACTTGCACAACTGCCCAGTTGTGGTACTTCTTTCCCTGAGCACTGAAAACTTCTTTACACTGTACGCCCAGTCGTGGTACCTCTTTCCAACACCCTACATGTGTTGTAAGTATGAAATCTACAAGATCTGACTATGTAATTTCTTCATGGTTTACCTTCACGAAGAGGTAATATGAAATTTGCCGTACAGCTTCAGTTATTTACCCTCAGGCCTTTCTTAAAGGTGTTTGCAAATTAATTATGTAATCTTCATGGCAAAAGTTGTCATTTGTGGTTTCCTTCCGTAGCTGTGTTCTTTTTAAAAAAAAGAGGTACTCTAGGGAAGGATAATTTTGATAAAATCTTAATGTAAACAATATTAGAACATTGTTCAAGCTCAAATATTGACTCTATCTGGCCTGGCATGGATCCAGGTACCTTTAGAATTAACTGAACATAGCTTCTCTGACCAATAATTCATGAAAGTTTGCCAAGTGAGGCCCATCTAATGACTCTTATCTGGAACTTTTAACTATCAAGGTAAAAAACTTTTTGTTTTGGCAAAGTTGAAGGAATTACTTGACGAATAGAAGGGCTCATATGGATCACAGATACGTAGCATAATTATCGGCAAAGTATGTTTTTAAAGTTGTTTAAATTTACAAAAGTGATCTTAACATTTAAGGGATGGATGGATGTTTTGTGTAGTCAGTGGCTGTCTGTTGTCATTCAGTAAAACGTCATTTAGAGCAAGATTTTCATTATGACTCATCAACATCTTGTGTATAAAGTGTGCCAAAAAAGAAAAAAAAGAAAAAAAAAAACCTGAAACACACACAAAAAGAAACTACCAAAAATGAAAAACAAAAACTGGACAAAGGATGTTAGTAGTGAGTCTTTTCTTCATCCTTTTCAGTAAGAATTGTTCCATTTCCTTTAAAGTGGGCATGACACGGCCAAAATAACTTTTGTTTATTGCAAGATTGGGTACAGAATTGTAAAAGTATCATCTCAAACACAATTAAAACCGGCGCAGTTCGGCATAAATAGAATTTGAAGAAAAACGTCCAGAAACCCAGTTTCGAAAAATGCCGCAACAAGTCACCTGACTTTTAT